>VXAZ01009369.1:1059442-1376576 GCA_013399875.1 Gymnorhina tibicen
AAGGAAAGGAAAGGAAAGGAAAGGAAAGGAAAGGAAAGGAAAGGAAAGGAAATGACATTTGCTGGTCTTGGGCCCTGTTGCCTTTAATGGCAGATAACTCTCTTACCTTCTTTGCACCATCTGTTGCTGCCTATTTCCAAGCAAAATTGTAGCAGACTGGCTGCATCATCATGAACAGATCACTGAAGACATCTGCTCAGTGAGCAGAGGTGGTCAGAAGAGCAAATGAGACATGAGACTGCAGTGGGGAGGGACTACAGAACAACATTGTCTTGATTTCTGGATGTGCTGAAAATTTTTTGATTACACTGGACTTTTCCACGCAGAAAAGGGCTTTGGCACCTCTGGAAACCAGCCAGATGCTGGAACACTCTCCAGTAGATTATGGGGTCCAGCTGTGCCCCAGCCTGCCTGGGCAGAGAGAGGACACAGGCAGCCTCAGAAGGTAAGAAATGTCCCACCTCAAGTGTCCTGTCTCAGTGTGTGCCGGCTGTGCACAGCCTGCTTCAGGTGCCTGTTTTGGCAGCTGACACCTTTATAAGCAAAGCAGTGACAGAGAAATATCCATAGCAGGATGAGGAAAAAAGTTATTGTTCCCACAGAGGCTAAGTGGACACTGATTGGGGAAGAAGCTATTGCTGGCCTAGACCTTCCTTCTGGATAAATTTCAGTTCTGAACTGAGGTCTCCCACCATCATGAGAGTTGTCATTTTTCCCATAGTGGGACCACGTACATTCTAGCTTCCTAGAAACAGTTTTGCAGCCACTCATAGCTCAGTCATCTTCCAGGTTCAGTTCTCACATACTCCAGTTCTTCTGTCCTCCTGCCTGGAGTCTGGAAGCTTTCAATGACTTTCAAATGTCAGCACATTTCAAGACGCACTAACTTAAAATGAGACAAACGTCTCTTAGCATTTAATTCACCTGGCTGGCATGTGCCAAGGGAGGCATGTCATGTTTACATATGGCTTTTTGTTATAAGGTATTGCCTGTCATGTAACATAGTCATAAGTCATCTTCTAGTTTAAAAAGAGACTGAAGTGAGGTAAAACCATTCTCAGTTTTCCAAAACAGCATGGTGACAATATTCCCACAATGAAAAAGGCTGGACCTGGACTTAAAAAGTCCAAGAACCTGGACTTAAAAAAATACTGTTTTCATATATCATCCAACCAAATGGAAGCAGATAATTCACTGTTTAAAATAACAAGTGCAGTAAACCAGACGTACTAACACCATGCAACATTGGCCCCAAAAGCCTTGCCAGTCATACCAAACACAAATTGGTTTGCTTAAATTTGTTCTGTTGGAGTTTTTTATCTTTGTAAGAAGTGCAGTAATTTCAACATTGCAAATACCTTGTTACATAAACTAATTTCTTAAGTTTCTTATGCAAATTGTTGGGAGCAGAACACAAGGCTTGAACAAGTGATAGCAGTGGCTCTGAATGGGAGGTGTTGTTTTGGGTGTCACTTTGTGTTGAGCCTCAATCAGAAACATGCACATTCCCAAACTCCCGTGCAGACTATTAAATCACTCTCTGTAGGAATGTCGGAGCAAATTGGCACTAACTACCAGGTTCCTTCCTAGAGCAGATAGTGAGGTAGGGCCTAAGAAAGGGCAGGCTGAGGGTTACGAGTCACAGCCAGGACTGAGAAAGCTGATTCTTGTGATTTCAATTAGCAGTTAATTACTGCCCACTTGTGGCAAAATGACAGGGGCTTGGTTGGAAAAAACCTGCAGAGAGACAGCACAGAGACAGCAGATACTTTTACAGAACCACACCAGGTCTCTACAATTTGATGGCGACATGATGGTTTCCCTTCTCTTCCCCTCTCAGGGAAGATGTCATCAGCAAAGCAAGGAGAAAGGTGGATAGCTGGAAGACACCATGCTGTATAAAACATGCTTCTGCTGCAGAGATTGTAACAGTTAAATGTTTTGTGCAGCACCAGCCCATAACAATGTAAATACAACCTTGCAAAATAGGGAAGCTTACAGCAAGGAATCTCCACAAAATATTACTGTGAAAATACTGATACAAAAATGTATTTTTATCTCTTATTTATAATGTAAGATTGAATACAGATCCTAAATTGAATAAGCTAATTGTGTGGTAATAGATAATCTGCTAACAAATATTGTTTCACAAATGGTGGGTCTGTATTTCTTCCAGTCAGCATATAGGAATGAATGAGCTATCTCTTTATATATGATTAAACCTAAAGCAATTTTATCAGGTTAATATTACACAAGTGCTTTACAATAGTAATACTAGCTTCTCCCTGCAAATCAGGAACTTGAAAGCTCTAAAAGCAAGACTTGTGAAATATAAAAATTTTACAGCCTGAAATGTTCAACAGTTTTATGAAATGAGCAGCCATTTCAGACTGATTTGTTGTTTTAAAACCTGCTTCATGAGATCCTGCTATTTGCAGCAGAGTACATCAAGGACCTTTCAATTCAGAGGCTTGGAGAGGCTAGAGCCTGGAGAAAATTCAAGGGCAAGGGCAAGATCAGTGAAGGGAGAGGTATGCCATTATATCATTCCTAGGAATATTGCACCTGTTATGCGCAGCTCAGCTCAGCAAGAGCAGCTTTTCCAGAGTAGTTGCTATGACTTTTCAAAGAATCAGAGAATATCCTGAGTTGGAAGGGACCCACAAGGATCATTGAGTCAAGCTCCCGGCCTTGCATAGCACCTTGCCCAAGAGTCACACTGTGTGCCCAGGAGTATTGCCCAAACACTTTCTGAACTCAGTCAGGCTTGGCCTGACACATCCCTGGGTAGCCTGTTCCAGTGCTCTTCACAAGCCATGAGTTAGATCTTGTTGTTTTCTTCCTCATCTTGCAATAGGGAAACTAGAACACAAAACAATTAGGAAGCCTATTTTCAAAGGTGTTGAGCACACCTGCTCCAGATAAAGTGAACTCTTCAAAGCAGACCATAAATGGTAAGTCTGAAGTCATAGCCACCTGCTGTATTGGCAACAGGAAGAGAATCCAAATCTCCTGTCCCCCAATTTTTCTTTAACCAGCAGTTCTCACCCTTGTAATGACAGTTCTTTTTAGTTTCCTTGACAAACTGAAACATTTGGCTTGTGACACTACTTTAATAAAAGATGTGTGTCCTCTTTAATCACATGCCTAGCTCTCCTTTGGCAGAAAAAGGGAAACCTTCTTCACAACAGTACTTCAATGAGATGGGCTGGTAGAGCACACATTTATTAGGGACAGTTCCTAAAATCGTTAGCCAGATAACTTTACATTGTGCCCCCATTACATCTGCCTCATCTACTTTTTTGTCTTGTCTGTCAGCAATTAACAGCTAAGCCAAGTGTATTTTCTGCAATTCAGTTCAGAGCAAAAAAAGTCTTTAAAAATCTACAGAGGGAGCATGCAAGGTGTTCGCGCACTACAGTGATAAGTGTAGTACCAATTAACTGGAAGACTGCTTTGCAGCTGTGGGGCCAGTCCTAGCCCCTGCCACTGATATGAACTCTTGCCTTCTGAGAAGTTTGACCAGAATAAGTGAGGATTTGTGAAGTCTCTGGGGCATGAGCTACCCTTGCAGAACTTCTATTGATTTTTATGTGCCGGAACAGCAAGGGAGAGCTAGCTGCAGGAGTGTAAGTCAAAAATCAGTCACAAAGAACTGTTGTTTAGGGAAAATATAAATTAAAGAACTCTAAGTAAAAGTAATGATGAAAAATAATGGAATAGAATATCAGATAGTTAATATTCTCTAGGAATCACTAGAGCGGGAGCATTCGCATGGCCTAGCATTTTATAATAACACAAGGTAAAATATCTGAAACTAATGAGCCATAATAATTGATCCCAGCTGTAATGAAAATATCACTTGCTATCCTATTCCAGTCCTATTTCGCATTGGCCTTGATTTGGGAGTGATAAACAGAAGACGTGACATTAAATAGAAAGTGTTGGACAAATGATGATCTATACGCAATGCAACATCCGTGGCTTCTGAATTTGAATTTGGTTGGATTGTGCTTTCGAAGCTCATTGCTGTAGAAGGGATCACATTCAGTGAGTCCATGAGACTGAAACTTGAGGTCTTGAATTTGGACTTGAGGATGAAACCGATCTCAGTGGGAGAGGGAAAGAATCCAGCTCTTGCCAATGAGAAAAGTTATTGCCAGATTTCAGCTCGAAGAGAACAAGAATGATGATGCCAGAATGAGGAAGATGCAGAGCCACAACTAAACTTCAGTGGAATATTTCTGATCTGCTAAAGGAAAGTTAAGGACTCTAGTACAGACTTCACAAGACTGAACTGCTTTGTGGATGAAAATCTCTGCAATAAGATTTAAGAAATAAAGCATCAACCTTTTCTTTTTCTTTTCCAGAAAGATCTAACTTTCCAGGTATAGAGACAGAAATTATAGTAATTTGGGTGCAAATGTGCCTGCAGATAATAACATTTTTCCTATCAGGTACTAGGTGAAAAGAAATAAAAATTTAGTTATGTAAAGTAATGAGGACAATGTAGAAAAAATAGCTATAGAAAATTAACTCAAGCAAAATGATCTGTAATTAACTTGATCTAAACAAAATGAAACAATAAAGGTAAATCTGTAATTGATATTCTTTAGGGCAAAAGAGGAAACTTTGATTAAAGAAGAGTAATGTAAAATTAAATGTATCAAGAAAGTATTGAGAGGGCACCTGGAATTTTATTAGGATAGATACTTTTAAAAAAACTATCCAAAATCTGAATCTTGAACAAGAAAAAAAAAAGAGAGAACAGTTCCAGGCTTGCAGACATCAAAAGAATGTTAATAAGAACACAAAGAATAAACCTGCATTAAAAAAAAAAAAAAAGAGAAATCTCCGTAAACAAAGATAAATTAACTAAGTATTGGAAAATGGCAAACAGGAAGACTCTACTTAGACAAGCTATTTCTAGTAGATGTGTGGATGTGATGGAAATATTCTATTTGATTGATAAAGCCTTAACCAGAATTTTGCACAAATCCATAGTTCCTAGCACAAACCAGTTTCTAACCAGGTAAGCAAAGATAAACTTGGTGGATGACCTTTTGAGGAGAGGCTAGGAAAGCTCAACTTGTTTAGTAAATCAAAGATTGGGTGAGGATTTGAGAGCATCTTGCAAGATTGTTTGAAGAGAAAACCAGAATTTAAGGAAAAAAAAAAAGAAAAAAAAACTTGTCAAGGGGAAAAACATTGCCCATAAATAAATTTACATTGGAAATGTGAAGCCAGTTTCTACTCATAAGAATAAAAGTGAGAATAGCTTCCCTGTAGGATTTCAGAGGCATAAAAGCTGATACTTATGACAGTGATTTCTAATATCAAAAAGTGGAAATCATTGGATAAGATGAAGAAATGTCCTCTAGTTTGACTGTTCCTGAGTTTCCTGATGTTCCTGATACTGTATAGCTTTTCTGTGACTCCACTTTGCACCAATCTTTATCACCTACCTATTCAACATGGGACAGACTGAGAAAAAGACCTGCCACTTTAACATACTGCATAACTAGCCTATAAATATATTTCTTTGACATAGTAAGGCCAAGAATTTCTCGAGGGTCAGAACAATAGGCATTTATGAAGATAATGAGCACAGTCAGTGCTGCTGTAGAGAAACAAAGCAGGGGGAAAAGCAATATGACAAAAAGGTGTTGAAAAAAATAAGATGATTGAATACCAAACTTGCTGCTTAGGTTCACAAGCCAGCTACTAATTGGTCATTATGACAAGTTAGTTCATCGTTATCTAGTGTTTCTTACATTTTCTTCAGAAGCACCTAGCCTTACTCAATTTCTAGAAAAAAGGGTAGCAGATTTAGATGATTCTTTGAAGTAACTTGCTAGAGCACATTTTATATAGTTTCTCCATCATCTTTGTTTAGAGGGAGAAGAGATGACACTCTTCTGCATATCAGCTGGAAAATTACAGAGTATCAAGGGATTCTGGTAGTTCAAGCAGTTGATACTGAAGACAATGGAGAAATAGTGACAAACAAATCAGGCTGGGTTTGTTGTGGTTATTTTGGTTTTAATTTTTTTTCCATCATTTGTACATATCACTGCCTTGCTCTGACTTAAAAAGCTTAAGTTCCCATGGTGCACAGGTGTAATTATTAGTAGCTATGCAAAACATAAAGCAGTGGAAAATTAGAGTGAAATACAAAAAAAAAAGAGAGAAAAAATTTTAAAAATCAACAATGAACATTTTTTCCCCTCCACACACTTCTGAGATTGCAGCAGGAGTATGAGACAAAGTCAATTACTCACCGAACTAAACAATAAGAGGGTAACCTTAACTCAACACCCAAGAATGAGAAGTTCATAAATTATGGACTAAGTAGTTCAGAACGGTGGTAGCATGAGAAACGTTGGAATAATTTCAGTGTATGTAGCTTCTGCAATAGTCAATGCTTCTTTGTATTTTAACATCTTAGAGTTCCAAATGGGTTTCTGCCTTAGTTTTGATGCATTTTTCTCCGCTTAAATTCAAGGCACAATCTTTCCCTTGACTTGATGATATACTCCAGAAAGATATCATATGCTTAACTGAGACACTAAGAGCCTACATTTCTTCTTAAAAATAAAGCACAAATCTCAGAATTTAAATACCAATTTTCCAGAAGCAGTTCATTTAGACCAGGTTGAAAAAGAAACAAAACCAAAAAAGCATACAGAAAAAAAACACCCAAAACCAAAACCCTATCAAGCAAATAAACAAAGAAAACCACAACATGGTCTAAGACTCTATGTTGAAAAATACTAAAAAGAACTTAGAAGTAGAAATGAATCCAGTAAGATATGGGCTCATTTTCTGCCCAGTAAAAAGTAGATAAAGCACAGTCTGGAAGTGATAACTAACTCTAAATTATGTCCTTTTCATGTCTGCATTGAAACAATTCATTATTCATATGAAATGGTGGGAGAAAAACCTGTCACTCATGCTGTCTGTGTGACAGCAAAATATCTTCTCACAAATAATAGGAGGCATTATGATTAACAATTCACACAGAAACTTAGAGAAATCCAAATCTGAAACACCTGCAAGCATGATTTCAAAGGCCTTTATATTTGACACACCGGAGTATACTGGAAGATATTCCGGTGGATGTATGTATTTCTATTTGGATTCCAAAAATGTTAAGTCTTTCCAAAAGGGGTTTTGGTTTGGTTGTTTTTATGGGGGAACCTCACCCTCATGCCTGACCCTCCCCAATGTTTATAACAGCTTAGACTAATCTGTGACTCAAGAAAACACTTTAATATGTTTTAGTTGTCTTTTATGACACAAGAATTCTTTGTGGCATTTTTTTCTTCTTTCTATAAATATCTGCATCCCTTTTTTCAAAACTTAGTAAGCCAGGAAAAAGTTAGGATACCAGTTCTATTTGGTTCTCTTCTTCCCTTTAAGTGATATGTTGCTGATGGCTCATGCAACCTCAGGCCCACTTATGACCCTTGACTATAAGAAGATATCCAGTTGCTTCTTTCTTCCCTGAGATAAGAGTGCCACTTTTTGAAATATAAAAAAGAAGGGAGTCATATGATGACTGTTGCGGACTATAAAAATATGCTACAAAGACTGCTTCTGAGAGCAGCTTGAGAGCTGTTGTCTTAAATTATTATTTGTACACACCAATGACAATAATGTTTACATTGAAAGAAACTTCAAAGCTTTGAGTTCTTCTGAACAGAAAAAAAAAAAAGTGCACCTAAAAATACAATAATAAAATGTCTTGACTCATTTGGAAATAGTATTATTTGAGGGATACAGTTTTCCGTACACTTTGGCAAAAATAAAAGATGCAAACTCACAACAGATTTGATTTTTCTTTATGTCAAAAAGCATTTCTCCTGAGAATTTCTTAAGCTGATAGCTATGGCAAGGAGAATTAAAGATGCAGGCAGTGGTTTTCAGAGTGACAGAAGCAATTGGCTAGAGCAAGAAGAAATCTAAATTACATCCATTTGATAAAAATTAAAAGAGTGTTGATGAAATTATTGTTACAGTGAATGAGATGAATCGTGATAATTTTATATTTTGAGGTTAAAATGCAAGAAAGAAAGAACCTAAAATATAAAGCTTAACCAAAGAAGGTAACATAAAAGAAGGTAACATAAATTCCCCATGGATATAACACAGTTTCTATGGGATTCCACTGGGAGTCAAACACAGTAGAACAAAGGTTACAATCATAACTCAAATGGCAGCTTCCACTGATTAAGGAGGAAAGGCTTGGCCGGTGTTTAATAACCCTGACAAGGACATTTCAAAAGAGGTTGACCCCACTGAATTTTTGGTAAATTTTTCTGTGAAGAATTTACATGGTTGGCACTGCACCAGAAAATGAAGCTGTTCGAAGGCAAGGGACTCTCAGCAGTGGACACGCTCAGCGCAGTGATGTCACTGAATCATACACATGTACTAAAAATGAATGGCATCCTACCTCCAACCCCAGCTGTAGGATGAGCCCTACACAAGGCCCCCAAGTCTTTGCACAGCTAAAACATCTCACAGTAGTTCTCACTGCAGCTTATACTTTGCTCCAGCAGCCACTTTCCACCCCCACTCCATCTGCAGCCCTCGGCTCCCTTTTGTAGCACATGAAATGCAAATTGCCATTAGTAGTGAGAATAGACCTCTGAACTGATGTTGACTCATCTTGAGCTGGGTTTAGCTTGTTTAAACTGTGTTAGCAATTGTCTGGCAACTATGTTACTGTTCCCTAAATTCGTTTTATGTTTCATTTAATTTTGTGCAACCATGTGGTTAATGGTTATTGTTAATAACAATACCCAGTAGTCGTGTTCTGTGGCATAAATTCTAGAATAAAATGTGCTGTGGAAGGGCACCAACACCAGTAGATATCAGAGATCCCCTGCAGTGAACACACCAGTGGCAGCCACTGGTCACAGCAGGAGTGCAGCCTTGCAAATCAGGGACAACAAACACAACTGAAACAGAAATGACAAGCAATTAAAGGAAAGAGCATATACATACATATATGTTGTGTCAGGAAAAAGAGATTAAAAACCCCCTAGGAGACTGCAGCACCAAGAAAGAAGGTGTCATCGTGACCAGTATCGAACCCCTTTTGGGCAAAGCATCCAGGGCACCAATGACTCTTGATATCCTCATCCCCTTCCAGAAGGACTCTGAAGCTGTGACACAGTGACTCAGAGAATGAGTGACCATAACATCAGTGGAACAACCAGGTAGGTAAGGGGAAATTTGGCCTTTGCAGGTTTTGAAGGATTTTAAATTAATATTTTAACTGTATTGTTAATAAGGTGGTTTTTTGGGGGGTTTTTTCCTGTGTTCCTTTGGAGTATGACTGTTCTTATTATTATTGTGTCTGGGCTAATAACAACTTTTTGTTTTATGTGTCAAGAATTTACTGAGACTAACAATAAATTACTCTGTCTACATGTCAGTTGTGTTCCCTGTTTGCCCATAACAGGGTTCTGAGAGTAGTATGAATAGGTGTATAGATCAGTTTTGTGATACAATGAAACCTTACTGTGGAATTAATCTTTTTTAAATGGCAGTGTAGGGATCTGCAACAAGGCTGATGCCCTTAGAGTAATGAAGTTCAGAACATGATTCATTCAGAAAACACAGACATTGACTTTAGGATAAGATGGATTGCATTGGATACATTACTGAGTATATAAACTAGATAAACTCCATCGAGTATTAAGTGATAAGACTAGCTGTAAGTCCTGTATTGGAGATGCTCACATCTAGCCACAAAGATAGGACCCCTAAGACTGCATTGGTCCATGTCCAGGAACAGGCAAAGTCATACTTGCATGGGACACTTCTCCTGGCTGATGGAGGAAATAAATCAGCAGTAGCTGCATGCAGGAGACAAAGCAATGAGTGGTGAAGCTTTCCTGAAGACTTCTGCTGTTGGGGTATTCCTGGATTGCCCCTGTAGCAATAGGTTGAGGCGCTGTTAATCCCTACATTATTTACCACTGGATGAAGACACAACATTTTTCTGTAGGCAGGGCCATATGTATCTATGGCAAATTATAAGCTCAGCCATTCCTCTCTTCTGAACCAAATAAAATTCAAGAGTGAAGTCTGGAAATTGTGTAAACAAATTTTAAGAGGAGAAAAATACACATCCTGCTTGAACACTAACTTTTTAGTCAGCTCTCCTGAAGACTGTAGGAGAACTTCTTTGGCATTGGTTTATGAAAACAGAACATTTTGTTCATAGGCATCAGTAGAAATGCATGTGGAATAACAAACCACTCAACTCTCCTTTCATTAAACTTCTGGACACTACCCACAAGATGAAAGTGAACCCTGCTGTGATTAAAGACTTGTGACTGTGTGTGGATTGCTAATATAATATCTAATGAGTTGGTATCTCTGCCAGTATCCATGGCCCTAACAGACTCCTCCTAACAGACTGGCCCTAACAGACAGAAAATCACTAATCGTATTAAAGAAGGGGCAGGACATCTTTCTGAGAACGGTAAGAGGGATGAGGACTTTCTTCAAATCCACATTCACAGTATGTGATACTGGATGCTTTTAAATCCCGCCAACGTGATAAGACTGAGGTACCTGTCTCAGAATTACATCTATTTTCTCCTTTGGAGAAAGAGGTCTCTGGACACGAATTTTATCAAATAGGAAACAGACTCTGAAACCACACATAAGATGCACTGGAGTCTATCACTCTGGTTTTTAACCTTATATTTCCTGTCCGTAGGGCCATGCCAAGCCAACTGACTTTGTTTCACAAAGTGCAATGTCAAACTTTATCAGCATTGTCCTGCCACTCTCTCTTGTCTCACTACTGTTCCATAGATGAGTTAGCAACACTCATTTACAGAGTTTTGTTTAAATGGCAGCTTTAAAAAGTTCTAAGTTGTACAGCTTTTATTTTCTTTCTTTTTGGGGAGGCATGGAGGAGGGAATATGTGGAGGAGGGCTGTTAGGCCTTCCTGCATTGTTTCGTATTTCATTCAGGGATGGCATTTAGTGCAGCCAAGCCAAAACTTCTCTTTTTTCCCTCCAGGTTCATTTTACCCTGAGTGTTTGACTGCAAATATTTGATAGCACTTTTCATAGTTAATAATCCACATTAATTGGTTTTTTGGCTTTTTTTTTCACTTTTGACACCTAGATTACTCTGTTATGAGCACAGAGTATATCTATCGTCCTGCTTATCGCTGCTTTGAATACCTCTCACTCCTATGCTGCATGTTTCTTCAACAGTCCTTGATTCTAACCAGTTTTCAGCAGCTCATTTTTCTTTCTCTCAAAGATTTCAGTGCTCATGTCCCAGTTCTTCCCTGCTGCCACTTTCTGAACACATCTTCATGGGTATTTTATTCACTGAGAACTGTGATGGACTAGTTTTCATTCATTTACCAAGACACCTTCTGCTACCTTTGCGTGTAAGCAGAGATAAATTTAAGTCATACACAAGAACACAGTCAGTGAAAACACATGAAATAATTCAACAGACCAAAATGCTAAATAAGGAATCCATAAAAAGATGGGGTTTGTAACAACAGTTTTCATACCCAGACATGATTATCAAAACAACAGTTATCCAAGATGTTGACTGAATGGGCAAGAAAGATTTTTCTATCAGAAAATGGGCCAGAAAAGTACAAAACACAAGAAATAAAAATTATTTCAGTCAACTTTTCCTTCACAAACTGATTTTTTAACAAATCAAATACTAGAAAATGTTCACATTCTTCCTTGCCCCAAAGTTATATAGTTGTAAATTTCCTATTATTGACCTCTGGACTTTCCATTTCAGGAGTTTTGGAATTTTTTTTCAGAAGTAGTTTGGTATCTTCAAAAAAGATCAAAGAAATGGAAAATAATTTCATCATTTATAGTATTCTCCCACTTTTTTCTATTTCCAGTCCAACAAACTCTGATAACATTCTCCAGGATGAAACCCTGGTTCCAAAGAACCGTGCCTAATAAAGGAAACATTCTAGTGAAGGGAAATTAATTTGGAAACAATTTAGTATTCTGTACGTATTTCTGCCTGCAGAGTGGTATCCAAGTTGGCACAAGGCACCATGGGTGCAATACCAGTCTCTATACTTAATTTTTTTGTCTGCCCTGTGCCGTATGAAAATTAACCTGTTATTTTGTGAGAAGGAGTTCATAGGCAAGTACCCAACTCTTCATGTTAGCAAAGAGTCTAGTCTTCTTGGGTAAGTTTCATTTTTCAAGTGACACAAGGTTGTCCTGAGTGGTTACATGTTCAAATATTCCTCTAGCCAGCTGACTAAAGGCCTCCAGGTGCAGTAGCCCTTCTCCAAAATACCACCATCAAGAGAGAGGACTTCTCACACCATGATGCAGTCCTCAAAGCCAGAAACTTTTCCTCTGTTTTGAACTTAAGACAATTGCCTAGTAGCAAGACCATATCAGCAGTGAATCAGCAGGAATGTGTCAGTTTTGTTAAATTACTGTTATAGAGTAAAGCCTAAGATTGCTGTTACCATGCTATATTTTTAAGGTAAGTGATGGTTCTGTTCAGATTTTTTTTTTCTGAAAGTCTGTCTCAAGGGAGAGAGAATTTCTTTTAAACCAAAAAAGCACAAAAATACATTAAAATATTTCAGCTTTGATGCTATTTTTCTTTTTCTTCATTGTCTTTCTTTTGATTAAAAGTTTCAGTGTTTTCAAAAAAGCAATAAAGTTTTCAGTTTTCACTGCAAGTAAGATTTTAAAAAGTGAAATAAGGGGGCAAAGGATGTTATTTCTAAGAATAAGTGTTTCTCTAGCAGAGTCCAAAAAGGACTCTGCTCATTCTGCAGAAAAGCACATAGAATGCCTGTGCTTAACAGAGTGAAGTCTCGTTTTCCCTCAGAGAATTGCATTACGTTGAGTTCCCAGCCTGTACTCAGTGGTGGCCCCATACAGCAGCCAGACACCACTGCATTCAAAGCGATAAAATGAAGGTCATTTTCACCACTATTCTTTCCACCTTGAAGATTTCTCTACAATGGAAGCAGTCCACTGTAGCTAACCCACTGCAAATTATCTTTTAAGAATTAAGAGTTTAATTAAAGCACTTATGAGAACTATCTGTGTTAATCTCTAAATACAGAGTCAAAACCTTGAAATAGCATTACTCAGTCCTTAACAGAGGTCACTTGCATCACAGAATGCAAAATACTAGCAATACACCAGTGAGGTGCTAAGTACTTCCTTCAAAATGGATCTTGAAAGTACTCAGCATGTGTCTTTCCCAGTAACGCATAATTTACATATGCAGCCTGTATATTGTGGTGATTGGTTTGATAATGGCTGCAGAAAGGGAAACACAGGTAATTCAACTTGCAAATTCAGAGGTTAATCAGGACTGATTTAAGACACAGAGTTATAGGCCCCTGTTTTGAAAATAATCCTATAACTGGTCCAGCATTTGAGATACCAGTCCCAATCTCCATGTGTCAGGCAGTGACTCTGCATATAGGTAACCCTTCCCAGGATCCAGACATGCAGAGATGCCCACAATAGCCTGGACCTTACCCTGCTCTATCTGCATACTGCTGTTCTGCATAATCCAGAACTCATGGAAGTCAATAAACCCTGATAGAGTTCATCTGCTTTTTCAGTTCATGATTTCTTCAGAGGTGCCTGTTCCCGTAAATGATTAATTAGCTGCTGATACTGACAGGGATAGCCAAGCAAATGTTTTGCAGGCTGTGACTTACTTACAACCAGATCTGCTCACATACCCACTCTCCATCCCTTGTGGCTTCATGTGGGCACAAGCTCCAGAGTCAGATGCAGCAGATGACTTTTGAATGAAGTCTAAGTCTGTCTGTAATGATTAGATAGCAAAGAATGGGCTCTGATTTCCACTGGGGCATTTCTGTGGCACTAGATATCTTTACACATAATTTTCTAAAGCTATGTTTCCTGTCAGTGAGAGTAACTTCCAAATGATGTTTTACGTCACAAACAACAAACATAATCTAATTTCTGGTTCCGGAATAAGCAGCAGAAAATAAATTAATTGTGAGGATAGACAATAAAAATTTTCTAACAAACAGGCATTGCAGTAACATTTGCAATTCACAGACCTTTTCATGAAGAACCAGAGACTGTCAGCATTTTTTTGTGCAATCATGAGCTTGATTACATGCGTTAGAGAAAACTATTACCTCTTTTGGTTTTTAATTAATTTTGATTTTATTTATTGCTACTTACTGCAATTAATGACCAGAGCTGAAGAGAGGTAATATTTGAGAAGAAAAGAAACCTCTTCTTGCAGGTCAGTTTATTAAAGTCAGCGATTAAACCAACAAAAGAGCAACTGAGTTGTGACAGAGACCTTTAAAAGTCATCATAATTCACTTCAGTGCCTCTAAGAGGGATATAACTTTTCACCCTAAAGCCTGAGACACTCATCTAACGTGTCAAAAAAGATTTCTCATCCTTGTCACAATCCTGAGTTCAGTGCAGACTCTCACTTGTTATGGAATGAACATCTGCAGTCTCACAAGCATGCTTGTAGATACACTCATGGCTCTGTTATTCCTGTGCTCTGCCACTGCCTTGTCCACTCCTGCACACAATGACTTTGGTGTTCTGCCAGATTCAGAACTTGCAGGCTGTTCACTTCCTTTCTTAGGGTTAGGGTTTAGGGCTAGGGTTAGGGTTAGGTTTATGTTTAGGGTTATGGTTAGGGTTAGGGTTTGGGTTAGTTTTGGGTTTAGGGTTAGGGTTTCTTAATTGTGTCTCTTCTGATGACAATACTCTAAGATGTTTTCTTGTGTTTCATAATATCTGGAATAGAATCCCTCTATGTACATAACAAAAAGGAGTAACACCTCATTAAGATGATAAGGAAATCTTCTTTTTAATTATTAATAAATCACCAGTCAGTAGCAGTACCAGATGAAAACATAATTCTCTCCCATGAGGCTCATTTCTTGAAGGTACAACTGAAAAGGTGATATTACCTTTACAAGGGCACAGCTTTACCAGTGTTGCTAGATTGTCCTATTCTTATACAATTCATCCTGAGCACTGTTCCTGAATGTCTTCAATGCTGGCCTGAGCAAAGCAGTGTTCTGCAGCTCACACAGTCCCTCTCTCCCAAGGCACCAGCAGGGCACCATCACTGGTGGAAAACACAGCTTGAAAACTTTGATTTTTCTACCTTTCTTGTTCAAACTAAGGTCAAACGGGAGTTGACACAATTTTTTGGTGAAGGAAGCATTTTCCAGGAAGAATCAACTTTCCCAAGGGAGTGAAATGACTTACAAGTTCTGCTCAAATTTATTCTGTAGCCCCATAGCAAAGAGAGGGGAGAACATGGAATATTCAAGTGTTCGGATTTCTGTTGATGTTGCTTTAAAGATCCCAATATTTAAACATGTTAACTAACACAAACATGCATAAAATCTGAGGTAGAATGCACCCTAGATAACACTTATTTTAATTTTCCTCCAGGTCCTATTTTTTTCTACTGGAAAATAAAAGGAAAGAGCAATAAATTTGTTTCTAATGGTGTGGATAACAAAATATTTAAATAGCCAATTCACTAATCATATGATCAAGAGCTGTTTCAGGCATGTTGTCCAGTGATCTGTGTGAAATGCCACAGAAATGTGAAAACCTGTGCTAGTTGTGAACCAAGTGAAAAAATAACATGTTAAGTTTGCAGCAGTGTTCTGGTAGTGTACTTTTAAGGTGCCAAATAGGAAAAGGGCAATGTGACAGAGTGAGTCAGCTGGAAGAGATACAGTGTTTTATTCTTGAGTCACACAGGAAAAACACAGTCCTCCGAGACTTTGGTCAACTCTTCTTCAGGCATTTCTGCCTGACTTGAGCTCCCATTTAGCTCAAGGACTGTTTTCAAAGAGCAAGCACATCACTGCAACAAATCATCAGTGCCCAAGCTCCTTCCTGTGTCTGCTTGGACTTGGCCAAGCAGAGCTCTCCCTGCAGCTCCCTGCAGTGCTGGGATTGCCAGGGGCTGTTTATCCTTCTGCTGCTGAAAGTCTCACCCAGAGCATTTCGCTGCCTATGCCACCAAACCTTCAGAGGACATTTCCTATTTCTGGTATTGGTATGAGAACAAGAAACATGAGTATTTTATCAATGAGTCATGAATATTCTCATTCTGTCCATCATTCTTCTGAAAAGCACATTTGCACAGCCTGATGCAGAGTTAAAAGGATGTGCACACCTGCTTAGGCATAATTTGCATTCAATGAACAGGACATTTATATAGCATTTAAATATTAACATAAATGCTGCAGCCATATATCGATAAGGACTGGACTTTGTAATCATACTAGTTGCTGAAAACAGCTGATAACTTGGAGATGGGAGCCATAAAAAGTCAGGAACTAATGGTGTGTGGTTGAATGTGGTGTTGTGTAAGGAGGAGATGAGCAAAAGAACCAAAATATTTACAGAAGAGAAAACATTAACGTTTGTGTAGGACTCAGAGTAGTGAGAATGTCCAGAGTTGTGTCTATACAAACAAACAATCAAACCAGTATTAAACAGGGGTATCTGGAGTCCAGGAGAAGGTTTCATAAAAAGAGTAAGGAAGAAACTGGTGGAATGGGTGGATGTCAAAATAGTAGGTCTATCCATGTTATAAAAATACTAATAAAAATCCTTTTCTTCTATTCATTTTATTTATAGATATAAATGATTGCTTACAAGCTATTAATAATATTTAAATGCATTTCTCTCTGTCCACAAAACTCCTACAGATTGTCTGTGCAAGACAGATTTTAGATCACTATGATATACAAAATATTTTAATCCCAACAACCTGTTGTACAAATGTGTTTAATAGAGCTTCATTATATGAAATGCTACAACCCCAGTATTTGTGGAATCAGAATTCACTCTTCAAAGAGTCTCACTGAAGGTGGCAGGATTATGTGCATGACTAAGTACATCACACTTCTGTGTTCTGAACTATGATAAACTAAAAACCTGCCCACAGCTAATCCTGGATTTTTTGTTGGCTTGTACATGATTTTCCAGTGCAAAACTGGATTGCTTTCTTTTTGTTTAGTCATATGATTCATGATTGCATTTTGAAGCTAAACTCCTTTTTATACATATAAAGTGATAATCACAAAAGGCCCACTTTGGGGCTCTTATACCAATGTTTATACCAACATATTCAATTGCAGGGGAGCCTAAGATTAAACCTTGCAAGTTTTCAGCTCCTTTATGAAGTTGATACTAAATAATAATTTTAAATAACTATGCTCTTTAAAAAAAAACATTCGAAGTGTGTTGTGTTTCTACAAGACTTCAACTAAATGTATAAAACAGTCAGATGTATAAGAAGATGCCATTCACTACCTATGAGATTGATTGAAAAAGAAATTATATATTTTATTTTTTTTTTACACGGAGAATCACAGCAATTTAACTCCTAACCCTTCAATCTGTGTTGAAAAAGAGAGCAGTCTCTGATAATTGCTTATAACAGAAATGAGAAGCCGATCTGGAAAAATCTGCCATCTGGATGCCACCAGTACAGCCAAGCCAGGCAGCTCAGCTCCACTCCTGCTCCAGCGAGGATGCACATTTGGGCTGGATGGGCCTGCCTGCCTTCCTGCACACCCTGAGCCTTCCTGGTGCTGTTGCCTTTCCCTGGGCTTAGAATTAAAANAGGAGCCCCCATCCTGAGGAACCTTCCCCCTGGGGGGGCCTATCTTGGTTTACAGAATGTGTTCTGGAGAGGACCTTGGTGTCTGGGGCTTTCTGACCCAACTGCGAGGTTCCCAAGATGCTTGGTCTCTTGGCTTAACGGGACTTTGGGTCTAAGCTGGTTATCAGACTTGGGGAATTACAAGTATGTGGGCTAAAAGCACTAAGGATACATGCAAAGCTGTATGAAAGGGTATATAAGAGGAGTATATGAGAGGGGTATATGAAAAAGCTAAAAATCATCATGGCATCAGTGCTTTATACACAGTGGGCTGCTTTGCCCTGGGAGGTGCAGGCAGGATGAAGAGGTGACCTGCAGCTCACACCAGGACCAAAGTGCATCTGAGAGGAGGTGACAAGAATGAGGAAGCCAAATCAGCTACAGACACCAAAAAAAGAGTACAAAAACATGTTGAAAGCATGTGGGATGAGCCAATCATTTATCTACCACCTTCAGCATATCACTGTTGACTTTCAGAAGGCTGAACAGCATATTAAAAAAGGTAGAGTTTATGCGCACTGGAGGATTGAAAAAAATATTGCTTGTGTTAACTATAACTGTGTAACTGATACAAGATTCAGTTCAGTAAGAGTTTATCAGCAGGTTGTGCTGAAAGCTGAGAGAGCAGAGTAATTAATTCATCCTGTTAACTCAGCCTAAGAAGTGATTTATATTTTTGAAACCAGAAGGATTTAGTAGAGCCATTAGATGTTATGTCGCTATAATTAAGGGAAGTTTCTTCTACAGGCATAATTTTTTTAAAAAATATGAAAAATTTTCCAATCTCTATTCCCCACATAGGGTAAAAATATCTTTCTTGTATTAAAGTTCTATGACTCCAAACTGAGTTTCAGTACATTTGTTAACCTCACTAGTGCTCTGTATTTTAGTGGTAACATATTTAATACATCCCTTGCTGTCATGAAGATGTAAATCCAAGTTGAAGGTTATAGTTTTAAATGACAATACAGAGTCCCTTTATTAAAAAGGTATTTTTCCAGTGATGACACATACCCATAATTTGGAGGTTCTTTTTTCCCTGCCCACCTTCCATCAAGGATGCATAATATGTCTGTTCTACAAATGGTAGATTATTCTCCAAGAAAAGGGGAAAAGAGCTGTAGGCAATGACAGCTATTTTTCCTCTTACAGCAACCAACGCAGAGAACTGTATATCCCAGTGTTAACATTCACAAAAAGGGAGTGTGCCAGCAAAAATTAATAACCAACTCATTTTCATATAGAGTTTGAAAGGAATTAGGTAAATTCCTGACATATCATTTTACTAGAAGGCTTCTTGCAAAAAAAATGTTTACATCTTAGATATTTTGCCCTGCAGGTAAGTAACTCCTAACAGATTAGGTTTATCATTGATGGGGTCTTTTCTATATCAGGGTAGCGGGATGTGTTTCTCCAGTTCAGTACTAGCAGAACTTAACACAGCCTTTTACTGTGCAGAGCAAAATGTTGTTTTTGTGAAACACACAGATCTAAAGGAGCTATAACCATAACACACCAGATAGGGAGCTGTCTGCTCTTCCAGAATTGAGTTTTTTTGTTGTGGATTTGTTGGGGAAGGGGGGTTTGTTTAAATATAATTTCTCCTCAGATTTTAAGAATATATGCCATTTTGGGGTAGGGTGTGTATTGAGGGAAGCACTGGTTGATCTCTGAAAGACTGAAACCAATTGGGCCACTGGGATTTGTAGGGATGAGGACAACTACTAAGTGATGAGGAGCTAATGAAAGGGGCCCGTATAGCTCTGTATATGCTAAAACCTGTAGGCTGGGACAGAAGAAAAATGAGGCCCAGCAGAAAACCTGGCTTCAGACTAAAACATCAAATGAGCTTCTTGCTGCATGGCAGAGTGAGCCAAAGCCCACACAGCCATGCAAAAACATTCCCACATTTTCTTGTTCAGTCTCCAGAGAATAATGAGCATGGGAGAGACCTGGCTTCCTTTAGACCAGTCTAGGACTACCACACTGCAGCATTATCATCACCTAAAGATTTTTCACTAACACTACAATAAACAAATTTCTGAGCTTAGGCTCATTATGATCAATATTTTGTCTCACTATTTTTCTGTTAATGTCCAAAACTGCTTCAGCAGATCAAATCCCATCATCTGCTAGACTAATTGCTGTTGTTAAAATAAGAACTGCAATTTACAACTTACTATCGAATTCTTAATTTGGCAGTTTATGAAATTTAAGAACACATGAAAGCACATCACAAATGAAAGGATGTGTGTTTAATTGTTTAGCAGAATTGCTGCTGTGCAAAGACTGCAGAGCTGCTGTCCAAGAATGATCCCTTGGGCTTCTTCCCTCTCGCTTTCAGAAGTGAGAGCTATCGTTATAACAGAGCATACTCCTTCCAGGAGTTTTCCAGACTGGTTTTGGTTAAGTGTGGAAATTCATACTTCTGAGGTAGATCTAAGAACAAATCAAAGTACACTTTGAGAGTCTGGCATTCCTGGCTGTGAAATGAATGGCTAATCTCCCACTGACTAAAGTCAGAAGGACCAGCTTCAAAAACAAGAAAAAATGCAAGACTTTAATGCTTCAGGAGTGAGATTTGTCACTGTCAGTAGTACCTATGCACCACATGAGCTCTGCAGCTGATGCTTAACCTGGCCTCAGAGATACACAGGCTGTCAGCCGGCAGTTTGTATGAGAAAATATCACATATGTTTGTGAAAAGCCACACTGAAGACTGAAGGCTAACCCTTCTTCTGTTTTCATAAGCACAGTCTAATTGGATATGATAAATAGCATAAATGTAACTGCCTTCATATTTCTGCTGATAATAAAGTCAAATTCTCATTTGGTATTGTCCTACTTCTAAAATTTTAATGAAGCATTATGATAAGAACCAATTTTCTCTGTTTAATCTAATCTGAACATAACAGGCTCAGAACAGCACAATTACTGTGCTACGGCATATATAGAAAATTACTCATTATTACTGAGCTCCAAAGTAGAGAAAGAGAAGATTTCCAAAGGCACAAAATGTCTAAGGCTCTAATTCCTGTTTGCACTAATAAGAAACTCTCACAGTACCATTAACAAAGTAATCAGCTTTTCAATATTTTAAGGTGACAAAAATAAAATCATAGACAGAAGCAAATAATTTTACATTGTATTTTAAGTTTTTTGTTGTTTACTCATTCTTATTTCCATATTCATATCTTTATATTTAAGACTTCATACTTAAGATCAAGGACAACATCTATCTTGTCAAAGTGACTGTAGTCTGAGAAATAGCAATAGCAAAGCATATATATTCACACACTGAAGTTATCGATGGATTTCCGCTCCTTGTCAAATTAATTACCAAGCAGTATTTGATCCTATGTGAATTGATAAATATACTGGATCAAACATTTATAGACTAAAAGATTCAAGATGAAATGTCAGATATCATGGCTAACAGTTTTGCTGCACACCTCAAGGCCTCAGCCTGCAGGCACAGCATCCTGCCCAGGTCTCAACCTAAAGTTAATGATCCCACTGTCTTTTCTACTCCATCATTTTTGATCCTCAGTGCCATCTATTTCTGTTATAAGTACGACTGTGATAAGACAAGGTTTCTGGCATGTCACTGCTTATTCCAAAGAGCTCTTAAGGCAAGGAAAAAGGCAAAAAAAATAAGCAAGAGACCAGCACAGAAAACAAACAGCATCCTCACTGAAAAGGAGGGCCTGCAGAGCACATTGCTAGATCTGATCACAAGCGCAGTGAGACCTACTGCCAGCAGCTGATATGCTGTGATAATGACTTCTCCACTACCAAGCAATCTCAACCTCATGACTCTGCTTAATTTCTCCATGAATCGTGTCAAGGAGTCAGTACCCCCTCCATCAGGGAACAAAAACCTGCTATCCGCATATTCCAAGATTTGAACACTTCCAAGAAAAAAGATCCCCCTTTTCACACTGCACATTTTTTCTGTAGGTTCTCTCTCTAGTGCTTTGTGTCCAAGTTACAAGATCTTAAAATAATGAGAAGAAGCATAGAATAAACCATAAGTCCTCATAAATACAAACCTTTGCTTGTAGACACTAAAATAAAGGCGAATAGAACAGAGGCTTTACAGGGGTGCTGTCTGAAAGCTTGGCATTTTGCAGCCTCTCAAGATCATGAGAGAACAAAGAAAGCTTCAGTCGCTGTTTTTTGAGAGGTGGAGATTATGTTTTGGTTATATCCCCACAGGTAAGGGTTGGAGGAAAAACATGATTAATGGTTACTGTGCAGTCTTGCAAATAAAATCGTACTTTCCAGGGAGATATAAAATAACAGTTTTCCTTCTGCTCACAGTGAAAATATGCTCTGGTAAATTTAAACACCCTTAAACACCTAGCCGCCTTCTTGCTTTGCTCCTGGTGTGGTCTCTGTTGTGGATAATATAGACAGCCAATATACACATGGCTACAGGATTTTATGCCTCTGAGAGATTGATTCTGGCATCAGCAGCATCCTCTCTCACCCTCTCAAGCATGTAACACCAGGGATATTGCACCAGGGATAACAGCAAGGGAGGAGGCAATGAGAACAACTAAAGGATGAAGCAACAAAGTGAACACTAGGAAAGAAAACAGAAGGAACAAGGGAGAAAAATTAGCTTCTGGAATATTGTTCCTCCGTTTCAATATCTTTGCAATGGGGATAATTCTACTCTGGCCAGAGGAGATGTTCAAATTAATTCTTCCTTTCATGCTACCTCATCCTACAACCATCTGACAGACACCTGCAATCAAACCCTGGCCTGCAACTCTACAGCCAGAAGTATCTACTGGGGGGTCCAAGCAGCCAGGGCAGAGCTAAAAGCAGCAGTCACACCACCAAAATCTCCAGGGCAACAACAAAAGCAGCAGAGCTGTGGTACTGCAGGTTAATAAATGTGTGAGAAAAAAGCCATCTCTCTTAACCCCCTCAATTGTCAAGCCAGTGTTTTCTTGATTGTGGCAAAATAGACATGTAGTTGACATGGAAGTCCTGTGCTATCACTGACACTTTTTCCTGGCCGAGGGCACTGGAACTGTGTGGCCTGTCCTGTGACAGTGCTCATCTAGCTGGTTGCTCTCAGATACACGGAGATTTCAGTGATGTCACCACCCACACGTCAGGAAAACCTTTCATAACTGTGGCTTGTGTGCCCTTAGCATCTCACTTAACTTTTGAAACCTGGCAGCTCGACCCTTGGTTTGCTATTCTGGGCACAGTCAGGAGCAGATTCCTTGGAAAACTTTACACATGGAGATGCAGTTTTCTGTGAAATTAAGGAGCAACTAAAGCAAGTAGCAAATAATAAGCCACTATGAAGACAGACAGCCAGCAGGTACACAGTTCACAAATGTGACTGCTAAGAAGGTTCTTAGGTGGCCTCTGAAGTCACCTTGCTTGGATTCCACATGGGACTATGTCAAAGACTTGCAAGCAGACAGTCCAAGAGAATATATATGGCCAGGAATTTTCATTCAGCTCTCCATCTTTAAATTCAGTGGCTATCTTTACTATGATAATATCCCATGGAGGCTTTAAATATGCTAGACATCTAAAAATTTTATATTAAGAAGGTGAGAATCATCCATACTCAGGAATTTACACCACTTTTCTCAGCTCATTTTCCCATTTGCTTTCCTTCTCACATTTGCTCATATAGAAGATCAAGCTCTTCTCACACAGAAAATCCACTGCTGTTTTATGTTTCCCATTCCTCAAAGGATTCTGGTTCTGCTACAGTGTTGGAATAAACAAAAATCTCGTGGAAGTGTGCCATGTAGTCTTGTTACTATATTCCAACAGATGGTAAGCAGTATTGTTCTGAATGCCTGCACAACAAGAAGCTGCGTCTATATCCTTTCAGGGTTTTTTTCCTGAGGAGTTGGGAGCTGCAGCAAAGCAGCACTTGATGTAATTTTCTTCTATTGTTCCTACCATACACATGTAAAACTAAACAAACAAGATTCTCATTTCGAATGTGTTAATCACGCCCACAGTTTGAGAACAATGAAGAATTAGGTTAACTTGCATTTGTAGGTGTGCACGTTAATCTGCATAAAACACACACACACTTTGCACAGATATGGGAAAGTCAGGTACCCTTTCTTTCTCTCATTGTATGGTGTGACTATCTCCAGTGGAATGGTGTAATGAGGGCCACATATCATGATTGTCAGATACAACATAGTAGCAATTACCCAGGCGAGCAGCAATTGTGACCACTTTCTGTTCAAGGGAACGATTTATGGAAGTGGCTCATGACCTGACAAGATTAAGAGTGACCAAAGATGATGATTAAAAGTTTTGACTAATTCTGCTACCAGCAGTGTTATAAAACTGTAAAGCTGAGGAGGGAGATGCCTGCAATTGAACATTCAGACTAAAATGAAGGGCCCTTTTCAGTTTTACCTGCATCACACCAGTCATCATTTTCAGTGAACACTGGTCTGCAGAACACTTCTGTAGTGAAAGGTAACCGAGGAAATGCAATTTGTTACAAAACCCTACCCAGACACAGAAGTGTTTGTTTGGGAAGTGGTCAGTAGTTTCTTTCAAAGTGCTTGGATGGTCTATGAGCCATCCAGTCAGGGGCTAGCAGCAACAACAAAATACCTATTATACATCATATATACATACATGTGCGTGTGTGGCTGTACATAATTTATGATTAACAAACTACAGATTAGCAGGAATAATAAGTATGATATGAAAAGTTCTCAGTCTCAAGCATGCCAGCAGCACTGAATGACTTTGAATGAAATATTTTAGGAACATAAATCAACTTAAGGACAGTCCCTAAACATGGAAAGCAACTAAAATGATTTTGATATACTTTGCTGTATAGAAATAATCAAATTCTTCTTCTGAGGGACATGAAAAGCCCTGCAGGTCATTGGTGCCATATGAGATGGTGAGGAATACATTCAGTGCAGGCAGCACAGTGTGCGAGCTGGAGATTGAGCTCTGGGTGGCAGGAGCCCCACGCAAGAGGCCATGAACTGGACCCCTTGCACAAAAAAAGGGCCCAGGCAGGTGACCGGACAGAAAGAGACACAGCAGAAGCTGAGGACTCAGCAGGAAGAGCCCAGACTTTTACGTGCATAGACTGTGAGGGTATAAAACCCAGGGGTTACATTATTTGGTGTCCCTTCCTAGAGGCACTCAGCTTGCTCTGTTCCTGTGCTACTGCACCATGAATAAATTGCTTTAAGGATGCAAGAGAAACCCAGGGTTGAGCCAAAAGGAAAATCTGATCTGTCTGTGTGACTGTGGTGGGTGTGTGTAGGGAGCCAAGCAGGGCACCTGTGGGCTCACCAGAGCCACCTGCTGAGAGGGGGCTGCAGTCCCAGCAGGGCAGTCTCTGGTGGTGGGAGTGTGACTACCAGGCTGCCCTCAGAACAGGCAGACAGGAAAGTTTCCTTAACATGAGACATTATAAGATAAGGTAGTATCAGCAATGTACCACACAGCCTTGAAAAATGCCAAGGGTCACATGGGCTAACCCAAGCAATCTGTCCTGCCCTTACAATCCATGACACTATGCTAGCTTGGTGCACCTTTTATCTCAGTGTGTCTTGAAAGGGAAAACACATCTCCAAGATGCAGGAAGAAGAATTTAGAAGGAGAAAAGAATGAAGGTTCTATCTTTCTCCACTTATTTATTATTCCAAGGGTGGTATGAGACCTGATTGAATCCCTATCTTAGTTAATGTGTCAACAGGCCTTTGGAATAGCAACCCCTCCGTTCAACCCGCTCTAACTGAAAGAATTCAGTGTGCTTTGAACAAAAGCAAGACTGCCTATAAATGATTGAAAAGATGGAAGGAGTGGAGGAGTGCTTTGAGCAACTGAGTCCAGTTTCAGTCATTGATGCTGACATTACTGTAGGATGAATCTTAAAACTAGCCCTGCTACGGCGCTATCCGTCCAACTAGCCAAGTTGACCAAGTGCCGAGCACCCGCCCGCACGGGAGGGGTGACGGAGCCGCTCGCAGGGACGCGAGGGAGAGTCGGTGGAACTCCAGCTTGGGTCCACCTAACCCACCAATGGTTTGGTCACTCAGAGGAGGAATGAGGCAGAGAGACTTCTTCGAGGTTGAACAGGAACTTTACTGAAACACGGGTGGGCGCAAAGAAGACAGAACAATGCCCATGCCATGGTATTTTCTACCCCCGCAACATGGGATGGGAAAGCACATAACAGCCAATGGGATAACCAAAACGGGGCATTACAGAGGTGGGAGACAGGGTACAGAACCAATGGGAACAGGGGGAGGCGGGGGGTTAACACGGGCTAATGGGGGGCCGCGTAACAGGGAAGTTTCTAGAGGGGAAACCAAATATAGGGGAGAAAGGGGAGGAGATGGCAGTGGCTGCATACCCTGCACAGCCCTCTGGGTACCGCTCTTGGGCTCTGGGGGTATCAGACCAATGCACCTGCTGGTCCCACAGGTATAGCTGGCTGGGGCTGGCCAGGGCACACTGCAACATAGACCTTTTTTTTTTTTGCCTTACTATTGTCTCTAGAATATGGCTCCATACTCTCCACCTTCAGAAATATGTCCTTTTTGCAGCTGCAACTGATTTATGGCTTAATCATCCCAAATAGTTTAATCATAAGCACATCACTGGGGTTAACTAGTTCTCCACAGTTTCCAGCAGTGTCCTCTGAGACATGCATATAGGAGAGAACAACCCTCTCCAGCCGCATTAGAGATACCATTTTACTTTGCTAACTAAGCCAACTTCTTTTGACTTCTTGAAGTTAAAGATGTTTTCCCAAATGTCCTTTCCCACCACTGAGATCCTAGCACAGACTCATGCCATTAGCCCCAAGATATGTCTTTGTATCCCGCTGTTCCCATTTCTACCCTTGCTGTCCTCAAGATCACACCATGTCAGTATACAAGATTCTGATACTGCCATACACCACAGATGCTTCCTATATGTGTCAGTCAATTTAATTTTCATGCTCCTGTCTTTTATGTCAAGGTCTTTACTGGAAATAGTAAATAAACTTTGTCCAGAGGGTAGTTGAGAAAATTGTCTAGTGACCTCTTTCAGCTTGATCATTTGCCTCACAGCATGACTTATTGTCATCTCTCATTTAGAGAGCTCCTTACCACATCTCAGTTCCTGTAATAATCTCCATCTTCACCATTTTATCTGATAATTTCCCATGTGACACTGCATCAGATGCTTTGCTCAAGGTCAGATAGATTTGATCTACTGCCTTTGTCTACAGAATCACTGCTTTTTTTTTTTTCTAGACACATGAATGAAGATTCTTATCAATCTTTGATTAGACAGGCATCAGGATAGCCTGACACAATATGCCTCTGACCAAGCCATCTACATTTTATCCCCCTTTCCATTTATCTGCAGAGTTTTAATTAGTGTCTCTTTCAAAGTTTCCAACATAATCCCTGCACACAAGTGAGGTCAGTAAAGCTCATAAGCCGTAAGAAGATATTTTAAGTCCCCCGGAAGATAATGTGACAATTAAGATAAAGTGATAATACGTGCTTGATTGTTGCGGTTTGTGGGTTCCTGTGGTGGCATGGCAGGCCACAGCCTTCCCGGAGAGCGCTGCAGGGTGTCTTAGGGAGAACAGCTGTGCCATTTCCTGTAGCCCTTCCTGGGCGGCCCGCTCGGTCCCGGCTAGACTGCAGGCACCACAACACGATGATGGTAAAGGAGGCGAGAAGGCTCCCCACATGAGGACTTCAGATCTTTATTCCCAGAAGCCTAGAGCCAGCGCGTGTGCTAGGTCCCAAGGGTAGAGAGCCAACACATGGCATGGTGCCCCAAGGCAGAGAGAGGCAGCAGCCCCAAAGCACAGAGACCAAGCGTAAGCCCTGGAGCCCCTTATCTTGGGGAGGAGGGGTGTGGCGAGAACACATGGATGAATGGTCTCAGAGCATAGGGGCAGTACATGGGCGGAGCTGGGGTAACAAAACCAATGGGAGAAACCCGAGGGAGTGGTTAGGACTAGGGGTGGGGAAGTGGGGAGCCACGTGGAGAAGGCAGGCAATTTAGTAAGGAAAGGAATGGGGAAATACAACACCACACTTGATGCAGCTGTGGATGGTGGAGCGAGGCAGAAGAACCAAGTAACTTAACCTCTAAACAAAGTTACGTATATTCTCCCTGTCTTTCCTCTAAAAATCAGGGAATGGAATTATCCAGTAGAGAGTGGAAAAGCAAGAACAAGTAGAACTAAATTCACAAGATATACCTGCACCAGCTCAAATCAGCAGTCCCTCTCCTGCAGGGCTGTCTCCTTCAGGGCCCCATAGCAGGTCCCTAGGGAAGAGTATAGAAACAAGAAAAGCCTACTATGCTACTTTCCCACTAGTTACTCCCAGCTCCACAGGTTTGTGGTTAATGGATCCTTTAGGAAAAGGCAGTATCTGTCTGTTAGATAGTCCTTACTGTACTGGATTGCTTTCCACAAATCAATGTAAGCTTCTAGCATCCACAATATCTATAAAAACCTTGTTTATTTTGAGTTCATTCTTCTTGATGCCCTGTAGTTCTTTCACCAGGAGAAACACCAAACCATCACACCTCCTCGCCTTCTCCACGCCACAATACAATTCTTCTGTTTTGCCCATTAGCTCTGTTTTATGGAGCTGAGCAGCCATACCCATGGAGGTATTATAAGCCACTGAACACCTTCAAGCACCTTTGCTCCCCTCCTCTGGGCTTTCTCTTGTGTTTTCTTTGCCTCCTCAATGTCCATCCTACTTCTGCCCAAAAGAGTTGGGCCATCCCCAGAAGGGGAAGACAGTTTTAAGATCTTTCAGGATGAAGCCAGATCCATACAGAGATTATTCTGGGAGGTACTGAAAAACACCTCAAAGACAATGCAGTCATTGGTCACAGCCAGCATGTCCCGCTCTGCTCTGCACTCTTGTGTCCTCACCTCAGGTCCTGTGTGTGGTTTTGTGCACCACAGTACAAGGAAGATATAAAGCTATTAGAGACTGTCCAAAGCAGGGCTGTGAAGATGGTGGAGGGCCTTGAGGTGAAGCCATATGAGGAGTGGCTGAGGTCACTTGGCCTGTTCATCTGGGAGAAGTTGTGTCAGGTTGGGTTTAGGTTGGATATTAGGAAAGGGTTCTTCACCCAGAGGGTGGCTGGGCACTGGAACAGGCTCCCCAGGGAAGTGGTCACAGCATCAGCCTGACAGAGTTCAAGAAGTGTTCGGTCAATACTCTTGGGCACACGGTGTGACTCGTGGGGATGGTGCTGTGCAGGGCCAGGAGTTAGACTTGATGAACCTTGTGGATTCCTTCCAACTCAGCTTATTCTGTGATTCTGTGGGTTTCCACACTCCTGTTCCAGCCCCTTCAGAAAAATCTAACCCTTTAAAACTTTGTGAACCCCCCATTCAGTCTGCTTCTGACTCAACAGATAAGGAACACAGAAACCAGCAAGTTAGCACTTGATACTGCCATGTTTAAATCCTGTTTGAGAGATATCGCACTCACACCTGCCTGAGGCCATTCATAATAACTTTCTGATTTACCTTTAATTTCTGCACAAGATATTTGTTCATTTAACAGATCTAATTACCCAGGTACAGACAAGTTGGCCCTCACATCCTGCATAAAAAAAGGTCAAATATACATTAACAGCCCAGACAGTGGTGCTGTACCAGAGTGGGACTGCCCAGAAGACATGCCCATTGCCTGGGGCCTCAGCTCCACCTAAGCACATGCACCTTCCCAGGGCTCCAACAAGCTCCAGCGCAGCCCTGATCAGGCAGCCAGAAGTGCTGTCTTATTTTATTTGGAAGAAAGAGAGAAAAAGATTGTATCACATCAGCTCCCTTAATTTTGAAGCTAGCAGACCACTGTAGAAATGGCACAAGGGAAAAGGGGGCATGCTTGTTTTAATACTTTTATTAAAGAAAAGCACAGGATTACTGACTCTTAAACTTTTCATTCAATGTCACATATGCTTATTAGTTTATTAGAACCTTAATTTTTACCAAGCCACTACACAAGCATTTTCCATTCCAGCTGAAGAAAGACTTGTGATTTTTTTTTGTGAACTCAAAGAAGAAACTGAACATAGATTTGTTATACTAAATTCACCCAGAGCACAGATGTGATTGAGATTTTCAGTTTTCCCTGACACTGAATGTCTGCTGACATTGCACATGTGATCCAATATAAAAATTGATTTAAAAAAGCATTCTGTATAACCAGTACCTGTATGTCTTGCAAAGCTTCAAAACTGATTGTCTATCTTAGCACACTATGCTGTAAACTTTCACAGTTTTTCAAAGCTGTGGTCCTTTTTAAAAAGAGCTTTTGCCGGTGATGCAGATTTTTTCAGGCTTGTGGTTTTGTACCACAACCAATATAACAAGAGAACATTGCCCTCTGGTGTCACAAGCTTTGTGCTTTGGAGGGCTCCCCACTCGCACTTTCTTACCCCTTTTCTTCCTTCTCTTTATTCACTGCACTGAGGGCCAAGCTGTGGTTCACAGACATAAAACAGCAGAAGGCATGGAAAGGGATGTTTCCTTTTCAATGGGGAATTTTCTGCAGTCATGTAAAAATTTCCATGGGTGTGAAAATAATCTTTCTACAATACTGAAAGCCAGAATTAGATCCCTTCAGGTTGGGTGATACTGTTAAATCTTAGCTGATTCTTTTTTCTGACTAATTCATCAACTCATTTATTCATCCTCTTGAAGAGGTATTTTTTTATGATTTTAAAGTGAATATTATAGTTAAAGCCAGCAGAAGACTGTAGCTAACATGTTACCAAATTCTTTACTGTTACCAGAGTTTTTCTGATCATAACTAAGTTCTCCAGCCTGTGCTTGGAGACATCTGTGAGTTCTGCCTAATTGCTCACGGATTTGTCCCCAAGCACACACCAGCAAACTGGAGAAAGGAGTGGCAGAAAACAGCCAAATCAAATGAAAAGAAGCCAAATGATTACTTGGTGTTGGACGGCGGTACCGAAAGAGAGAGGAAGCATCATTGTTTAAGTAGTTGGGGAAGGGACAGGAGGGGGTGCAGTGGGAGTAGCACAAAGCTTAGATTTACCTGCCTAGCCTTGCAGGCTCTACTCTCAGATGGTTTGCACAAAGCAGAATAACAAGGTAAAGTGTCAGATTTTTTTACCTCAACTCTTAAAGCCAAAGATCATTTTTACACTCAGATATTCCAGGTGTTTAGTAAATGCCATTTTCAATGGAATAGTTGCCACAATGAATAGATTTTATTGCAAGCTAATTAGTCCATGTAAAATGCGTAGACAGGTACTTTTTCTAAGCAGTGAGTGATGATTCCAATAGATGATTCACTAATTCCATCAGTGACTTGCAGCCACTCAGAAAACTGCAAGGTGCATTAGGTGTACAGCCTTAAAACATAAGCTAGAGACTGACTGCAGGGGTGGCCAGATGGTGCTGCTTGAAGTTGGCTGCCTGTTAGACAACTCCCTGGATGTTGTCTAATCACTTACCTTTTGCTCAGTGGGATCCTACATCTACCTTTAGCCTGATAATTGTTGATGGTCTAGGCTCAACTCTGTGTAGGACCCCTCACAGACCGTGGAAACATACCCAGGAATTATTTTTTCCTCCTCTTACCCTAGACCTTGGTGGGACATGCTCCTCGTAGTCCATTAACCAGAGATGACTAGCTGAGAGCAGGCACACTCAGCTGTACATGTGGCTTTCTATCTGTCCTGTGCACTTTTCCCCAGATGCACCAGACCAGTTTTTGACCCAGGCTCTCCAGTAGCTTCCAACCACTGGATTAAAGCCTTGCTGATAAATTAAACACAGAGATTTTCTTCCCAGCCATTTACAGGACTGTTCACTTTGAATTATTAACCAAAAAACCCCCTCATTTTTCTGCTCTTACAAGAAGATATAAATTGCCCTGTTGAAGAATTGAGGGTTGACATTATTTTTGTGGATCTCCTCATTTGTACATGGCTTTTACAGAGGCCCTTTGCTATCAGGACTGAAAGAGCGGAAGTAGGAGGCTGAGGTCAGACATGAAGTTTAATTTTGGAGTTAGAGAAAAGAAAACCACTGCAAAACTGAAAGTTGAGAGGAACTTCAAGCTAGACTTCATGAAAAAAATTTACAGGGAAAAAAACCAAAAAAGCATTTTCTTTTCCAAAAGAAAATTACATGTAGATAAACAGTTCTGAAAAATCTCTTGAGGCATTCAAGAGGGAAGTAGGGAGATAACTGTATAAGAAAAATTGGTTGTAAAACCAGAATGCAGTCTGCAAGCACTGCTCTATGAAGCTATTTTTAAAAAAACATAGTAACAAACATGTGGTTAATACGTATTTTGTTGTGGTTATAATGTCCTTGACAATGTCTGTTTACATTTCCCTTATTTAGAGCCAGCATAGTCTTTTGGTGGATCTATACCAGATCAAATCAAGGCGTTGATCAGGCTGAATTTTACTTTTGCTTGCTGTTACTTCTTGGCTTGTTCTTTCTATATTACTTCTTGGCTTCTTGACAGTCTGAAGGATTTGGCAGCAATGAAGCTAAAACTTGTGTCAGGCTACAGTGCTTCAATCTGGGTATGAAATTCAATGACCTTTTGAAATTTAGATTTTGCAGAGTCATGACATAAACAAATGTAGCATTGAAAGACATTCTCCATAGGAAGTTGTTGAGCAGACGGAGAGCAGACTGAAAAAGGTGGAGTGACGTTACCAAAATTGATTACTACATTCCCACACCAGGGGCCAGGCATTCATTTTGCCCTTAAGATTTATTTGCAGTAAATCATTTCATGCATGCTCTCTGTGGCTGGTAGATCCCATTTCTCTATTTTAGCAAAACAAATATTTCAATGAAAAATTTACACATTCCCTGCCAGGTGTGGTAGCTAGCAAACTGAAAGGTATTGATTTGTCCTATATGTCAGAGAGCCAATATTTTCCTATGCTTCAGTTTGTCTTGCCACCTACTTCATTAGTTTTACTTATTTTTTAGGATTTTCAGTAAATCCATGGAGATTTTTACTTGTCACTCCTGAAAATCTGCTGAACTGCCTTTTTGATTTTGCTGCCATGAGTTCAGGCCTATTGCTGCACCTCTGTTGGTGGAGTAGTGGTCTTCAGCAAGTGATTTAAATTCTTGCTGTATTGCTTTCCAAGGATGCTGTTAGAAAACATGAGTGAGATTACACTGACTGGAAATGTTCCTCCTTAGCTCCTGCACAGCTGTCTCCAGAGGCTAGTTAGTCAGTCTTTGCAAATTACTGAGTTTTCAAGTTACTGTTGGCTGAAGATGGCACTGGAGCCACTGTAAACTGAGGCAAATTGCAGACAAGGTGACTTTCCCTTCCCTCTCTTTACTTATTTACCAGATTAGAACTGTGCATACGACCATGCCTGGGAATAGGCACACACTGGAAGAAGGTCTGCAGAAGGCAGCAGTATGCCTCAGGGACAGCAGCACATTGAGGTTGATCCAGACCTCTGGCTCTGGAGGTGAAATGGAGGATCAGTTCCCCAGACATCTGTCTCAGCTGTCTATCTTTGTATCCAGTGCGAGCATCCATCTGCATTTGGACTTCATGCACAGCTGTGGCTCAGATCTTAGAGGTACACACTGTCTCTTACACATTACCGTAGCACCTGGCACAGCAGTGTGATCAGCACAGCAAGGCTTTAAGCAGCACTGCTACAATGATTGGTAGAGAGAGTCAGATAATTAATTACTTTCCAGAAAAACTTACTCTGTAGTACAGCGTTCAATACAAGTATTGACTGAATGAATTTAATTTAAGAGTTGCAGGAGCAGCTTTATGGTTATTTTTTATTTTAGAGTTGATTTTGTGTTTATCAAGGCTTTGTTTATGCTAGACTAGGTCTATCTCTGGGATGCTTGGAATTGAACTTTAACCATTTATTTGCATCCAGACCCAGTACAGCCACCCTAACCCAATCCAGCCATGCTATCTGGGTGTTGGCAGGTTGTGGCTGTTTGCGCTGGGTGTCTCAGCTAGTGCTGTCACTGCTCCTTTTGGAGCTTCTTCTGCACACAGTTGTACTGAGCAGATAAACTCTGTCACTCCCCGTGTACATCCCATTTCCTGAGACCTCTCCTGCCTTTCTGAGGAAAGCAGTAGATGCAAATCTCATCACAAACTGATACAACTCCATTATTTTCAGTGGAGCTATGCCCATGTACACAAGACTCAGATCCACTTGCTTTCCAAAAATATTGAGACCACTACCCTTCGGCTGTGTCTGTTTAATGGTTTCTGTTGTTAGTTACTGTTACCAACACACAGACTATTCTTCAGCCTAAAGCTCCTTACTGAACTGGGGCAGCCTCCTCCACCCTTAAACAGGACAGTGATTTCAAGTGTAAGTCTATAAACAGAAATGCACAAACTGACAGCAGCCTGCCTTTTGGGAAAATCTGGGTTTTGTCTCCCGCCTTTATAACAATCACTCATTTTTAATGAGATTGGATTATTAAGAAATGTTGCAGTATTATTTAAGGGTATTATTTTACTGGGAAAAAAACCCAACATGTAATGAAACAATAGATATATTCATCTTAATATTCAATGCCTAGTCCAATGATATTTTGGTCTCCTGGTAATATTACTAATGACTTGTCATCATGAAACAGAGAAAGAGTGAAGCTATTTCACTGGATTCTGAAACAGCATGAAATCAAGCGAGGGTTACACCAATTTTGCAAAAACACACTGCTGGTAGCAATTCTCCCTGTGTTCAGCAAACCATGAAATAACACTATATCAAATTTCTGGCACTTGAAAACAGGGAAGCAATCCAAAGACAGTGGCCTTTTGGCAATGTCTAGCAGGAAGGTGGAAGTGCTGAAACACAGAACTTCCTATCTTCCCCCTCTGCCCCTGCTCAGATGTTCACAAAGAATCAGTGTAACAATCCTCCAGAGCCTAGCTCAGTGGAAACATGGAAATTAATTGTTGCAGTCACCTCATTACTCGACTGTCAGTGTTAATAGATGTTTAGCGCTGCAATAAGAGCACCGGTGGTGTCTGATTTTATCACTGCAGATAAGTGCTTTTAAAGTAACAGCTCACCACAAGCAGCTGAGCCGGGTGCTGGGCAGTGGCAGCACAGCTCAGGATGCCCCTGCCCTGCGGCTGGGAAGAGAGGGAGGGATCTGAGCTGCACAGCTCCCTGCTGCTGGCTCATATCAGCAGCTTACTCATGGCAAACTTGTCTCACATGTACAGAGCAGAGCAATCACAGAGAGCAATAAGGTCTCTATGCTATAGCCTAAAAGTGATACAACATTTAGAAGGATTTACGATCTGCAATTTCTTCTAAATTTCCAAAGGACTATTACGAATAGAGTATCACCATGCTGTCGCATCAGCAAGCACAAAGATAGCCCTGCACCTGCAGAGCTGTTTGGAGGCAGTGCTTCTGAGGAACAGGTTGGCAGGGCTGGAAACACCCGCCTCACTACTCCTCTTTCAAGGTCGGCAGGGCTGGAAACACCCGCCTCACTACTCCTCTTTCAAAAGCCCAGCATCAAGCACTGAAGTACAGAAACAGTTTGTTTATTATGTATCATGGTGTAGCAAAAAACATCCTTTCGAAACACTGGTAGCTTCATCCTCAGACTTCTCAACTGTGCCTGTTCTGGAACTAGACTGAGCTGAAAAACTCAAAAAGTCTATGTGAATTCAGTCCTGAAAGGAGTATCTGTCTTGATGAGGTTGAGGATATGGCTGTAGCTGATCAGAGGGCAGATGTCCTGGAAATACATTCTAGTGAAAGCTGGAAGAGGATTCTTCAGAGTCCTTTCTTCATGTGGCAGTATATCCCTGGGGAATAAAGACTGATGTGCTCAGAAAATTGCATCTAATTCTATCCTAATTAAGCACGATAGTTCAGACCCTGACAAGACAAAGGACTAGGCTGTTATTTTTGTTATTCTTTTTACTTCTGTGGGAGAAGGTGCATAGTGAAAATGATCTCACAAGACAAGACATTGCATTTGCTGCTCATCCTTTTTATTTTCCAAAACTTGAGCAATGCTTCAGAAGCAGAGGCCAAGTTTAGTCAACAAACAGTAAGTAATTGTTATAAACTCACAGCTGTCAGAGCTTGTCTATACCAGATGAAATATTTTACTGACCTTTGTTAAAGCGACATTGGTTTAATGGCTGTTAAATTGTCATACACACAAGAAAAATCTTTGATTTGGGCTTTCCATTGCTGAAGCTCTGTTTGCCCAAGTTAGTTTCTTTGGTCTCTGTCTATAGATTTTGTTCTGCAGATCTCACTTTCTCCCTCTCCTTCTGTGCTTACAACACTCAAAACATCAGTCGAAAAGGCACTTTGAATGTCTGTAATTCACCACAGAAACTTTTCACGCTGCAAAGGAGACAGATGAGACACTAACACTGGCAGTATCAACAAAATAAATCCTTCAGCAACAATAAATTGTATCAGTGCTTGTTTATTGAGTTTGGGGTTTTTTTCACCTGTCCAAACTGATGGAAACTCATCAAGACAACGCTACATAGGTTCGAGAGTATACTTACTAGCTGACAAATTTGTAAAGCCACACAGATCTTGAAGCTTGTATAACAAAGTAACCAACGCCTTGTCTCTTTCTTCCCCATGTCAGTGTGGAAGCCCAGAAGACACAGGGCTAATGTGTGTGTCCCAAACATTGATAGCTGGATGGCTGTGGAGCCAACCAAGGATTGTTGATAATAATTGACAAGAAGTGTTGCTAGTAACACATGGTAGGAAAGAATGAGGTGTGGCTGGAAAAGGGGGCCATGCAGAGGTAGGGCAGCACTTTTCTAGGACAAGCTTCCTTGTTCTAGTTCCTGGAGATGAGCACAACACAGTACAGCTCAAGTGCAGGAATGAGGCTGAGAAGTGACCACGTAGTGACTGTAGGGGGGGGATCATGACCACCCAAAACCCCCGAAGCCCTCTGACCCATTTCCAGACTGAAAGAATAGACTGTGCATGGTAACTAATTGCATGGAAAGATAAACCCATCTTCAGAGTGGGGAAAACCTATCTATAAAAAGGTACCCTAACCAAGCCTGGGCAGCATCCCCCAGACCCTGGACATCCCATCAACTGGATCAGTGCTAGAACTAGGACTGGGAGCTGTCCTAGGTTACAATGTAAGATGTAACCAGTAGTGTGTATTCTATTATCATTTCCACAAGCTGTTAAAGCAGGTGGTGCTGTGCTCCTTATCTCCTACCATGACTCACCCCTGATAACTCCCTCCAGGGACTGTCTCTGTCTAATGGGCAATCAAGGACCCATTGCATGACTCATAGAATTACATCACCCCATTGTGAGATGCTCTGCCCAGGGGGGAGGAGCCAAGCATTCCCACCTGGATATAATCTGGGGTTTGGAACAGCACAACCAGCCCTGACCTCCTGGATTCCCAGAGGATAAGAGCTACCAGTGGACCTTCAGGTGAAACCCAGACTGTTTTCTGCTTCAACAGGACCACTTCATCTGGACTGCTACCACCACCCTGACTAACAGGGTGTCAGGTCATATCCTGACTCTGTCAGTGTTCTTGTACTATTGCATTTATTTTAATTTTCCTATGAAATTATAATTCTGACTTGTGATCTCCCACTGGTTTGTTTTCAAGCTAGTACAGGAGCTTGCTTGCTTCTTTCTTTTTCTTTCTCTCTCTTTCTTTTCTTTCTCTTTTTTCTCTTTTTCTCTCTCTTTCTGTGTCTTCCCTTTAATTAATCTCTTTCTCTGCCGTGTGTTTATATAGTAGGTCAGTGACTAATATACCACTTTCAATGCCAGCTAACAAAACTTTGTGAGTTTTTGTGAAGCCTCTGACTTTTGTCGTTCCTTTTGACCATGAGCATTTACAAACCTGACACGCTGTTTTTCCACGCAACAGGAACAGACAGCCTTTGCTCTTGAATTGCATACCTCATTTCTGATGCTCTCAGAGCAGTACCTATGCACCTATACGTTCCTCGGTTATGATCTGTGCTCTTCATCTCAGTTAACACCCCAGCAGGTAAAGAAGGCCTTTAAAGGGGCAGCACAATTCTTTCAAAGTAGTCACGATCAGAGAGGCTACCAAGAGGTTGGAGTGATGTAGATGGGATCTTGGGCTGATATGCTTGCAGAAACTAAAAATTCCAGAAATCTTCAAATGAGAGGAGGAAGAAAACATGATTGTTACTGCGACCTACTGTGTGCTACCTAGACTATTTTCCCCACCCCAAACCAGGCTTATTTCTGCACAGAAAAATCCTCTTGAGCAAAGAATACCCTTTCTCTTGGGCTATATGGAGTATCCTAAGGCTGAATATTAGATAAGTTTTTGGTGAAGATGGTAAGACTGAAGCACAGATTCACTACTTTATTGTTGAGCCTTGCATCTTCTTGAAAGTGAATTCAGAAAGCTGTCAGAGTTTTATTTCTCCGTGGGGAAGAGAGATGGCATGATGCCTGTAGCCTTTGATGAATGTCAGCAATGTAAAATCCTTTAGTACCTCATGTCTTCAGAGGCTCCATTTGCAGATTTTTGTGCTTTGGCTAAATGCAGCCAGGATTCTGCTATAGCTAAACTTTCACGTGAGTCGGCTCTATCTCCTGTGGTAAAACATCCTCTGACTGTCAGTATTTCAGCTGTTGGACAACAGAGAAAGAAAGACAGAAAATGCTCTTGGTGCTGGGGGCTGGGACAGCATAATCTTTGAAAATCTTGCTTTTCTACTGCAATCTTGGGCATTGAAATTTGTCACTAGTGTCAAATTTGCCGTATCATTCAATATGGAAAAATGTTACGTTAGAAATCACTGGTTAAAGTGTGGTAAAAATTAAATACAACCATATGCTGCCCTGTGAACAGTCAGCAGAGACTGCTGACTTTTGACATGTCAGAGCCCATAAGGTAGATTGTGTCTTTCAGAGGAGGGAAGGTGTAGGACAATGAGGATGACTAACTGATAAGCAACTGGGACAAACTTGCTCCTTCCCCAACATCAGCTCATAGAAAGAAGTGATTTATTCTGTGCTTACCACAAAATATAAGTACTGAGGGGAGCAGAGCTCATGTTAAAGTATAACCTCAGAAACTGGCTCCCCACAGTGCATTGCTTCTTTAATATAAGGAGTCCGTACAGCGTATGCCCTCCACCAGCAAATGGAGAAGTAAAATTCTCTGGATCACAAGCTGCAGAAGTGGAGCAAAGAAATTAAGGCAGAGCAGCAGTGAATTTGGGGTGATATAAAGGCATCTGACTCACCAATCACCTTTCTGGCTGCTATTAGTTTATACAACGTGCTATCATGTCCATCATATGCCAAGGATCCCTGCAATGAACAGAGAGTTTCCTCTTTGGCATCTCTGTAAGCGCAAATTAAAAGTAAAGATTAAAGCACTGACAGTTTGGGAACATGTACTTACCAGAATCTGTTTTAAAATTCAGATTTGCTCTTCAATTCCCCCCTCCTTTATTCTTTGGATATATTTTTACATCCTTACATCTAAATGCACTGTTCCTGATTTACTGGATTCATTGATATTTTTCATAATCTCTTATAAAGAACTTTTAAAGATTATATTTTGGTTAGTGGGTTTTTTTTTTTTGCTTGTCACTTTGCGGGGGGGGATGGGGGTGGTTATGCTATTAGTGATCCTTTAGACATTTTTGCTGTCCTTGAAAAGAAATTCTCCGTCTGAGTATTTTTAAATACAGTGTATTCCATTTTTGTTACATAAAAACTGGTGGTTATTAGCATTCCAGAGGCAACATGTCTACCACGCTGACTGCAACAAAGATAAATTATCTGGTTTATGCTGCATGAATTCTCTTCTTTATATAAATACACACATCTATGGGGCTATCTAACTTCATCATCCTAGCACCAGATAGCCACAAATTCAACTTATTTAAATGAAATAAAATTTAAATTAAAAATTCATTGAAAAAAATATTTTGTTTCCTTAACTGTATCCTGTCTGAATAAAAATAAACTATAATTACTAAAAATTTCTGTATGCAAATTTTTCTAGGTGGTAATTTCCAGCTAACTACACAGCAACATTTCCATTTCATTTCAAAGGTGAACAGTTTTGATGAATACTGTTGGTTTTATAAATACAAACCAGACACTAATAACAAGGGCCTCATAGGCAAAAAAATGAACCCCTAAGGATAGGCACCTTCAGGCAAAGTTATGAAATTACATTACATTACCAGTGAATTTATGGTAAACATTGCTAACTCACCTCAATATTTGTATTTCAGTGAAAGCATTACGTTTAACAGAAGTTCTAGCCCTGCTTTGTGTGACTCAGTGAGACTGAAGATGAGGACGGTGACTGTCAGCGTTGCGCTCCATCGCTCCCTGGGCTGGCAGCAGACACAGCGGCTCTCCCCTGGTGCGGCGGCCTCGGGGGCTGCTGTCTGAGGGGCTCATGGCAGGAGGGCCATGCTGGGCATGCTGCCCAGACCAGCAACACTCTCTGCATGGGAAACAGAAACAAGACGTTACTTAAAGCACAGAAGTATCAGTTTTCCGGATGGGACAACACATAGGCTTGTACTCTGCACCTGCAAAAAGTTTCTTAGTATGCTGTCTTAAAGATGCCACATTAAAGCTGGAGTGTGGTAATTAATCAATTAGCCTTAACTAGTCTTGTTTTTTGGATTTTATTTTTTTTCCACCAGCTCTGGAGTGTTGTCGCTGTGTGTAACACAGAGCTATCTGTTACACAGTTATAAACACAGACCCACAGCAAGCAAATACCTCTGTATGCTGGGTAGTTACAGCTTTGTCCATATTCTTGTTGTTTCTGTACCTTTGGTCTTGAGCTACCTGAGGTTTTCATGTGGCTGGGCCTGAAGATACTCAGTGCATTTCTGAACAGAAACCTAGAAATCAGAAGTCATTACAAGCATCATTCCTGTCTGTGCTCTAGAGGAGTCAGGGAAGAAAGAAAATAGCTTAGGCCATAACTTGATGTTTCCACAAGGATAAAGCATAGTTTCAAAACTAGACAAGGGTTTCTAGTCACTCAAAAATATATTTCTGGACGCAATGACAGTAAAAATAATGAGAATCAACAACACAGCTTCCTAAACAAAGAGAAGATAATACGAAGTTTCTGACGTTTCTGGCAGAATTTTGCAAACCATGGTAAAAAACTGGTAAACCATGGTAGAATTGAACTGAACTTTGTCATACAGATCTATTCTGTAGGAGTGGGGTATTCCTTAGGAGTGGGGTTCCAACATGCCAGGATTAAAACAGAGATACAAATTTGAGTCAGGAAGGACAGGCAGAGACAGCTATCTTCACACACCAAAAGAAACATCACTTCTATAGATCCACTCCCCTCTAAAAAGGGTGATGTTGGATATACATGAAAATGTTTTGCCTCATGAGACATATTTGGTCTCTTCTTGATTGCACTATTACGCTTATTTAAATATTATTTAAATTCACATCTTGCCATCCAAACATAACAAAGCCTACAAGGGAATTTAAGATGATATAGAGCAAGCTAAAGTGATCTTCAATTTTTAATCCCTGTCTTCCCATACTAAACAAAAGGGATGAACGTGTCTTCAGCAAGTGAAACATTGCTGTGACATTATAAATTTCCAGATGGTGCTAGCAATAACTGAATGAGTTCATATCTCTGATGTAACTCCCATCAAATTAATGGCACTATATCAGGAATTAATTTGCTCTAGATCTGTACAAGTCAAACATAGGAACTGTAGTAACATCAGTTTTCTGCAGTCTATTCATTTAAAATATAAACCACAGACATTTCTTAATTTACACAAATTCTTTTTGTAAATCTCTTCATCAGCATATAATAAATTTAAGTTATGAATTTTATATAACTTAACAGCAGCATATAGTTATATAAAATAATTTCACCAGAACATAGCATATGATCTTACTTATTATCAGCTGAATTAAGCTATGTAGTATTTCTACTTATAATATAGAAAACTAGCCACTCTGGATATTAAGGGATCTGTGGGGGTCTTTTTAGTGACTGATCATTACAGATGAATATCATTAGAAGTAGAAAAATAATTTAGAGCTTAGTTAAAATATCTAAATCATAGAGCCATAGAATGGTTTGGGTTGGAAGGGACCTTAGAGATTGTCCAGTTCCATAGAAAGGGACACTTTCCACTAGACCATATTGCTCAAAACCCCACCCAACCTGGCATTTAACACTTCTAGGGATGGAGCATCCACCACTTCTCTGGATAACCTGTTCCAGTGCCTCACCACCCTCACAGTAAAGGATTTCTTTCTTATATCTAATCTAAACCTACTCTCTGTCAGTTTAGAGCCATTCCCCCTTGTCCTGTCTCTACATGCCCTTGTGAAAAATTCCTCTCAAAAATTCAGCCCCCTTTCAGGTACCAAAAGGCTTCCATTAGGTCACCTTCTCTTCCCCGAATTTCTTATCAATGACAAAACCTGCAAAATGAACTGTAAACATAACAGGTAATGGAAGTGAAATATAAACTGGAAGTTATGACCACAAAACAAATTAGGCCCAGGCTGCAAGAAAAAGCAGCAACAGCATGGAAATCACACCCTAGAAATGCTAGCAAAGACAATACCTTTGGTAATAGTAGCTGGGAAAGTCACTGTTCTAGGTAATGCTTCCAAAACTGTTTTTCTTGACAGTTCAGTGCAGGGTATCTTTCTTCCTGCTCTCAAGCTAACAGTGCTGGAGAAAGCCTAAGTCTATGTTTGATATGACAACATGTTTTATATTCCCACCTCTAGAAGATCCCATTAGGCAGAATTTACAGGAGATTTTGGAAGCCAGAAGTAAGCAGATGAGGTTGAAAAACCACCTCTGCAGTCTCCAGAAAAAGCCAGCAGATGTGCAGTATGAGCATCATGAATTATGTTTTTAGCAAAGTCCAGTCCTGGTCTAACCCTGTTTTCACATAAATTGTTGAAAATTTCATACCTTTGTTGAAACTTTTTGAAACTCGTGTCTGGGGTTTTTGTAAGGAGGCATTTAGGAAGGGCAAGAGAGACTTTCCTTGTAAGATTCACGATTTCTAGTCTGCTTCCTGGCTGATGCTACCTCTAAAAGCACGATCAAGGATACTGCATTTCTGTGCTAAAGATAATACAGGTGGTATTCATTGGACATCCCAGCTATCTGAAAGCTGGGCATCCAGTCCAAGCCCAGTGTCAGCAGGATGACCATGCAGACTCAATAAGGAAAAATTGAGGCTTCCATTACAGTTACTTGAAAGAAAGATGTGTTTTCAGAAGCAATTAATTTCAACCTAAGGTACATTTGTTATTCTCTACATTTTCTCCTCTATCTCAACTTTTCTCAACTGTACGGAGTCTAAGTAATTTTCTTTTTCCAGACACCTATTACAGAGTCTAAATTAGGCAAGAGGAATTGCACCTTATCTAGTAAGATAGTACTAGTAGGTGGAGTGTTTTCAGTGAAGGAAAGTATTTGCACATAACTATTCTCTTCTCACCCCAAATGTAGATTTTTTTAGGATATTACCATGGCAATGCAACTTTGAAGCATCTCCAGTTTTCAGACCTAGCATGTTTTGGTTTTTTAAGCCCTTTTTCATTTGAGATTTCACAATACAGGTATTATTTCTTGTCTTCACAGTGTACCTAGAGGAAAGATCCACAATGTCTCTGGCTCAATTCACTTGTGTTAACGAATTCCCTATTCTCAAGACTTTGAATGAAATGTACAGTACAAAGCAACAAAGTACAGGTAAACACCAAACAGGAAAAAGGTAAGGAATAAAAAATACCTGGGAAATTCTATATGTTATGATAACACCTTAGCCATTATTGGATCTGGAGAAGCACCTTGCACTGTTTTTTTGGATCAGTCCAACAGGTTCCCCCAGATGTAGACACTGGCAGAAAACACCAGGGCACTCAAAGGAAAGCTGCTATTGCAACTGACTTATTCATCTTCACAGGGCAAATGTGGGGTTTTTATTCATTCTGACAATAGCTCAGTGCAATTAAGAGAACAAAAGAACCAGACCTGTTCCTCATCCTTCTGAATAATGACATTTCTTACAGGACAGAAGAAAAATCCCCCACACAGGTTATTATCGAGTTTTCCATTTTCATTCAGTTTGTTGTGTTTTGGGGTTCTTTTAATTTTCAGGTTGACCTAAGACTTGAAGATACAATATTAAAATAGTATGAGATAGATTGACACGGATGGATGGATGGATGGATGGATGGATGGATGGATGGATGGATGTAGATGCATACAATCTATCTGGAAAGAAAGAAATCTTGGACATATTGTCAATATCTATTTTAGAGTAGGTTGCAGGCATTTTTATGCAGTTCTGAGTTCCTAACTCAAACTTGACCTCTAAATCTTTCTAGGTATGGCCAGTACCAAGATTTAGAAAGCTGGCAGACAAACATTGTTATAATACATGTTTTTCAATCAGAGATGAAGGTATTTTGTACTATGCCTAAATGTACAGCTCTCAGGATTGCAAGTGAGGGACTTATTAAAATTAATGGGATTGATATTTGTACACTGGAAAAAATAATTGCTTACTTTGTGAAGTGCTACAAATGATGAGTGACCTGAATATTGTGTTAGTGAACATTTATAACACAGTGGATAATTTTGCAATTACAGATTCTTATGACATTATTAAAGCTAGGTCATTTGTTGCACTAATCTCTTCTGTTATGTCTCCTGGTATAATTACAGTAGTTACTAAGTACAGTGCTTTTAAAGAAATGCACTGCCTGACATTAAATATTTCAACCTTACCTATAATGAGATCATCATTTACAAACTGCTATTAGCACTATAGGAAGATTTGATCAACAATGAATTACAGCATTGAAGACATAAGTTACAACTTCAATTTCTTTTTAAGCATTCTTTGTTTTTATCTTGTGAAGGTTAACAAAATACTCATTTGAAAAAAAATAATCTGTTTTTCAAGGTAGATGCAATTATACACATGCAAAAATAGGTAGCAGGGAAGGGCAATGCATCATCTCATTCTTCCCATATGTGAAACAAATTGTACCTGTCTCAGCACATTTCTTTGCAAGCAGGAATACTGTTGTGAGTAAAAGAGTCAGTGAGCATAATGTGCTATGTTTGGAAGTTCAAATATAAGGTATAGAAAAAAGTCCTTGCAAGATATTTTTAAGAAAAAAATGAATACACAAGGAGAAATGTTCAATCAGATATCAAAATTAGATAAATCAACAGAAAAAATAGAGACCCAGGAATCATATACCCTTTGCAGTAGCATGGAGTGGATGCTGCATTTCTTTAGGGATATATGAATTGTAGTGGGTGAAGCAGAAATTCTAGGCAGAAGCAGACACCAAGGAATTAAAAACCCGCAAAGAAATAAGAGAGGAAAATATTGCTATTAAAGTTAATAAAAACTCATGCAGGCTAATGATTCACTCCAGATGTATTAAATGGAATCAAGAGACTGGGCTGTATCACTGCAAAATGACTGTTCATGTCAATAAGGACATAATTTGAAACAATGTGCTTCTCAAGTTTTATGAACTCTAAGCTAGCAAGTTCCCTTTAGAGGGAAAGATCAATGAGTTTGCCTACTGAGGTTATATCAGGAATTAACGAAAATTGCATAGATTCATTCAAGTGGGAAGAAGAAGGGTAAATTATTGTAAGGGTTTCAGCCCTGTATATTAAGTACTCCTAGATATAAATTAAAGGTTTTCAAGAACTTTTTCAAGGATTTTCAAAGGTTTTTAACATCATAAAGTTAAGCTTGAGGCTTTGCAGGATAGACTATGGAAACAGATATTGATGTAGCCTTTGGCAACGCTTGCTGGACCAATAGAAAACTCAAAATTGTCATTTGAGTATTTATCACATATATTTTGCTCAAGGATTCCTAAAGTAGCCTTCCCCTGTTAAACAAATGTGTGGACCTATTTCCTACAGATACAGATTTCTAATGTAAGAGACAGAGTGGCATTATACTCATATAACTCTCTGTGGCATTATATCCACCTTCTCCTGGTACATGCTGACACATTTCCATGGGGTCTTCTATTTAAATGTGTATGAAGAGCTATAGAGGTATATGCTGCTGTGTGAGGGGGGAAGTCTTTGAAGTCACATAGGGAAAAAGTGATATTGTGGACTATAAAATAAATCCTGAAAATCTGTCCAAAGCAAGGAACTAATGGTTTCCTTCAAAGCTAGAAAATTACGATAACATAAAAATGCTGTTACTCCAAAAAGGTCAGCTCCTCTGAGGTGAGAAAACAAGAGTCTATGTTTATTAAAAAATGCACTTCCCTGATGAGACCAAATACAGAAATTAAACCAACATTTTGTACAGCATTTAAAGAGAAAATGTAAAACATAAGTGAAAACAGTCTTTGTCCTTTCTTTCCTTAAAAATAAAAAGAACAAAAAAACCAAAGTATTAAAAAAAAGTCTAAATTCAGTCACACAGAAAACCACAGGCACTCTTCTAAAAATCTCTGAAATTTGCCTTCAGCCTTTTAAAAGACACTAACATGATATACAATACCAAAATGCATTAGATGTAACTATTTCCCACTATTTTCTCCTATGTTTACAGAGTGGAGAGGCATTTGAATTGATTCTCTTCTTAAAACCTCAGGAGATAGAAAAGCTTTTAAAGGAGGCTTTTTGCACACTTTTTAATATTTGTTTTCATGTCTCCCTGTGCACCAGCTACTGTATATCTGCGTTATTTTTTTAGCAGGTTTTTTACCTGACAGCCACCTCAAGACTATTTAGATAATAAGGTGAAGAAAAATGGTTACAAGGATCTAACTTCACACTTGCTCTCCCATCTCTCTTCATGTATGTCCAATGCCTTTTCACATGCATTTGATATTGAGGCAAATGCAAATTTTGTGTGCATCCTAAGACCTTTTCTAATCCTTCTCTATGGATGGCAAGCCCTTCAAAGAAAGAAGGCCTAACAAACTGTAAAGTTATTTATTTTAATCCTTGGTATCCCATTCCAGGAAACTTTAATACCAGTAGATTTACTGCAGCCCACAATGATCAATGATTCTTCGATTTAGGAACTGCTGTTATTATTATTTTTTTGTCTTATACTTTTATTACAGATAGCTTTGGCAGCTATACATAAGTGCCACCATTATTTGTCTTAGCACACTGAACATAAGAGATCAAGATCACTTCCACCACTTTGTGTTTACTCACTGCATATATCCAGGCATCTAGCCAAAGTCACATGTACTGTCAGAATTGAAGACTCAGACCAAACTGCTTCTGAACTATCAATTCATCAAGAAAATTGATGCTGTTTGCATAGTATTGACCTTCCAATGGTGTAGATTTTTTTTCCTGCTTAAAGCAGCACTTTCCAAGGAAGTAATTTTCATAATTTATTATGGGAATACTTGGGAATACTTTTAAACATCTTCAATGAATTTGATATAGCCTGCCAAGGGAAAGTGTGATAATACACATCCATATTGATTACTACTCTAGAGTCCTGACTGCTTTTTCCTGGTCTTCAGAGTAAAGAGCAATTGCCACTGTTTTAGTCAGGTACAGAGACAAAGGGTGTTCAGAGAGGTAGTCCAAATTAATAGCTTATTCCTGGCATAAACCCATACATTCATTCATTCATTACAAGGCCAGAAGAGATTCCAGTGATCTTGTAGTCTGGCTCCTGTACAGCAGGACTCGCTGAAGTAGTTACTGTTTGAGGCAGAACACATAATGTAAAAAAAGCACTGAATCTAAATTCATACACTTCTGGTAAATATATCTGGTATATATCCTTGAACCTGGATAGGACCAGGGGTCGAGGCGAAAAAAAGAGCTTATTAAGGTTTAACTATTGCAACAGAGTTTTGAGTTCCTTTTAGAAGCATGGATATTTTTCTTGGTTTTATGGTCTTTACACAATATTCCTGCATTTCAGGGCCAGAATTCTATGAAAAAAACAGTGTTTTCCTTCAAAAAGTATATTCGTCTTTTATCAGGGTCTTTTTCACCTCCTGAAGCCCTGAAGAACTTCTGGTCTCAGCTGACTGCTAAGTAACTAAGTATGAAAAAATTCAAGACTAGCATGAGAAAAAAATCCTATCTTTAAATGCCCATGGTGTTATGAGAGGATTAAAGTGCAACAGAGGATTTGATCTGCATACCATATGACAGGGCTTCCCTCCAGAAAATGTCCATAACTAATGCTCTCAGCCTGTGGGTTTCAGATTGGGGTAAGAAGAGCCCTTCCTGCGTGATGACATTTCATGTCACATCGAAGCAGTGCTGGAGGAACAGTGAGAGGCTTGATTCTTGCAGGCTAAGGTATGCTACAATTCTGGCTAGTGAGAGCACAGGATCAAATCTTTGTCACCTCTCTTATCCCATTTCTCACCAAATAGCTACTCTTTTCTATGTGGATTTGGATCCAAAGCAGTTTGGATGGGAACTGGGTTTGATTCCAACCATGGGCCAAGGGCAATGATAACATTATCAGAGGGCAGAGCATGTGTACTCTGAATCACTGAGACTGGGCAGGGGGGGAATTAGCTATGTTAATAAGTCAATATTTAGACACTCACTTGAGCAATGACTCTTGATGGACCTACAAAGTCCGACTTCTAAATCTTAATTTTGAGTGATTAATTTTGGTAAATTAGCGTAAAAGAAGGATTTGTAATACTGATGCAGTTACAGGAAAGCCTTAACATTAATGATGTTGTCTGGTGAATTCCTCCAAGCAATTGATAAGAATTACTCATTGACTTGGGAGGAACCACAATTTGGCTCACCACATAGTAACAAGTTTCAACACTTTGTATTAATGTATCTTTTAGAAATGTAATCCACACTTGTTTCTGCTAACACTGTTCAGCTTAATGTATTGAAACAGATTTTAAAATGCCATGAATGCAATACTGAGTTCCTGAAGACATTAGTATGTTCTGACAGTACATACTGTCAGCAGGGTTTTGCAATTGATACTTTAACGGAGACATGACATCTTGCAAGAAAATTCCACCCTTTTCTGAACTCAACTCAGGTAAGCATGCAAAGGTAAGGCAAGTCAGACGAGGCATATTCTTGTTCTCGGAATGTGGTTTTACACTAACCATTTATTACCTTTATGTTCCTAATTTGGGATTCAGTCTGCCACTGTTTTTAGAGTTGGCTCAGTCCTACAATTTGCTCACATCTTGTAAGGATGCTTTGGGATGGAAATACAGCTTAGCTTTGAGTAAAGCAAGGATATTGGCTTCTAATAGCCTTCAATATAAAGGAATACGAAATATTTGAAGAAGTGGGAGCTCTAGTTCTAGGGTGCTCAGGACCTTGGCTGGCATAAAACCAGACAGCTACAGAAAAGAGAAGCAAAAGAATGGAATCCTTTGTCCCTTAAGTGCTGACAATGTCTGTTTCTCCCATCCAGAAGTACATTTCCTCACTGTGCAAGCCCACCATCCTAAAATATTTCATTCTGTGTTTTAAAATAAGACAGTTTTCCACACTGATGATTTTTATGTCACTTAGAAAATAGCAAGACACAAAGGCCAAATAATCTTTCAGATAAGCTATCAGCAATTTAATGTTCTGGCAGAATTTGTTTATTCAGTTGGCAGTTTAGGCTAGACATCCTCTGCCAGTTGGTATGAAGGCACAACCTTCAGGTTTGCCTGACACATAAGTAAAGTTTCTGGCAAACTGGAGCAAACTTTGTACTATTTCTTTATATATCCTATAACTAATTCAACAAAAATTGTTAGGAAATGAAAAGCTCTGAAAACCACTTAGCATGTCAGCCTTTGGGCATTGTATAATAGTTTTCCATTATGTGCTGAAATTAAGCATTTATAAAGAAGCAGTAATTTCATAGTTAGTCACCCAGAAATTTGGCCATGTTAAAACAGCATTTTAGAAAATTGCAGGTAATATTATTCCTGAATGCAAATTAATGTCACTTCTACTCATCTCTTGGGATAGGAAAGCTCAAAGAATTTTGCAGGAGTCAATAGTCACGAAGAGCCATCATGATCAGTCTGAACCTCAGAAACTGAGTTGTGAAATGAGATAAAAGTACATGTAATTCAATACAGGAACATATGCACTGATAAATAAGAAAGAAATGGTTGTTGTGACATTCCAGTATGACCCTAGGGTTTCCTGAGGAATGAGAAGAGGAAATACATGGTTTTATACAGTACACAAAACTTATCTAAACAGCACTGAAGCCTCAAGTGTCTTCTGAAAGTCATGCCCCAGAAATTAATCCACATTAAATAATGCAGCGCTCACATTCTCATTTTTATTTTATCCATTTATCCACGATGGCTTAACTTTAATACATTCACTGATTTTAATGGAATTTGATTCGATCCACTTCTGCACCTGAACTGACCAAGGGATAAGAAAGAGACAGTGATTTGGAAAGAGTTGCTCAGATGAGTAGAGAAGGTGCATGTTCTACGTCCTCTCCTCAAAACAGTGGTACTCATAGCAATAACACTCTTTCTACAGAAAAACTCCAACCATCCAGCCAATAAAGATAAGTCAACATCAAAAACAATAAAACCAAATTACTCACATTTTTAGAATAAACCTCCGATGTCCATGACGTCAAGAGCCTTACTCCTGAAAGGAGAAAGGACAATGTTAAATGTGACCCTGAGCCTTCAGGCCTGCCATTAGTTGGGTATAGAAAGTGAGCAGGTACTGCAATAGTGAACACTGGCCCAAAATTAGAAGACGTTCCCTTTGATGATTAATTCACAATATCAACCTTCTCTCAGCCACCTATTAGCAAAGCATTTTGCAGGAACTGACTTTCAAGTACATATTTACAACACAGTGAAGTCAATCTGAAGACAAATATGAAATCCTTCCCAAACTGAGGCCATAGTGTTGCTGTATTTATCAAACAAACAACAAAAACATTTTAAAAGAAAAAATTTAAATGTAATTGTTAATTTTTATATCCAAGTATATGAGTATTTAGTGAAATTCTCTGTCTTTCTAAAATACTTAGAAACCTTAATTAAGCAGTTAAGCAGCACACTGAAAACAGAATAAAAGTGTTGGTTAAGGTGAAAAAGTGTTACCCTCTGTGATTGTAAACATGATCACAGTTTAATATGTAGTGGTAATTTGATTTTATTTATAAGTTGCTATATTTTGAAAACAATAGTTTTGAAATACTGCTAATTTTAACCATTTTCAGACAGTTTTTCAGTTGGATTTAGAAATTTGTAAAGACTTAGCACTTATACTGTATATTACCTGACTGGGAAATACACTTGTTTTCAGCTTTTATTTCTGACAGTCTTATACCATTCCACGTTTTCCAAGCATTTTGCAGCCTACAAACCCCAGATTCATTTCTTGCCAGTGCAGCGCATTTCAATTAGCATCTTTAACTAATTGTTTAGTATTGGCCTATCCACTACTGATTTTCTGAAACAGCCATTCTGGAATTTTCTGGCTCACCAGTCAGGTCAGAAAACACGGCCATATTACAATATAGAGCCTTGCTGATTAAAGCAGCATAAACCTTTAAAATACCCACAAACATTTAGAGCCTTGTAGGTTGCCAGCTATCCACAGTAAGCTTTAAAGAGTGATGTGACCACTTACAGCCAGAGTGCTCATCTGTAGAGGAAACAGAAAATTAAGATGAACTTTTAAGTGATATTTTCTGACTGCAAGGGAGAAGATGAAAAAGTAATTCAGAATATTTCTGTTTCTTTCTTCTTTCCTTTGAACAAAATTTAATGCCCTTTTATATAGTTTTGAAAAATAATCACTTTTTTAATGAACTGGAGAGCTGTACTCAAAAGTAAAACAGCAGAAGGTGAGAAACTAAAATATTTTTCTCTTCTGCAATGCCATGTAGAAATGCAGTGCTTCAGATTTGTTAGCGCACCTTTTAAAGATACTTTAGGAAATCTATAGTACAGTTTAATATCTTTTATTACAAATGCCTTTTTATCAGATGGTACTATTCTTTCAGATTTCACAGCAGTAATTAATGAGAACATTATAAAAAGATAAAAAACAGATGAGCAAAACATCACAGTATGCAAACCTTCAACTAAAGTAAGAAAAAATGAAGGGCTGACAAAGAATGAAGAAAAAAACACTGATCAACAAAGACAGCACTAAGATTGCAGAGGCAATAATATAAAAGGATACAAAATTTAGACTGACATACACATTAAAAATTAGATTTTAAAAATATAAATAAAAGACTTGTCAGCCATACAGAAAAAAAAGGAGGGAGGGGAAGAGGATGAAAAATCTTGGCAGCTGTGGAGAAAAGATTTGGAGAGACCAAAATCAATATAACACAGAAAGACTGCCTAGCAGTAATGACAAAATAAAAAGAGATTTCTGCATCCAAGATGGAAGGAAAACTCAGAGGCTAAGGCTTTCATATGGAAGGGGTTCATCATTATGAGAGTTCTGAAAAGGATAGCAAATGAAACAATAGGTTGCCTAATTTGGCTTGATGTATACAAAAAGCTGGCATCAGTAATGGAGAGCCATCACATAAAAATCCCTACAGTTACAGGGGAAAGTTAAAAGATACAGAATGAGAGATTTGTTATGCTTACTTCAGTGGTGCAGAAACGCAGCAATACAGATTTCTGAGGAAAGATTAACTTTAAAAAAAAAGGCAGAAAATCAAAATGCAAAAGGCAAAGTATTATGTAGATTTATTGAAAAAGTCTGGTAAGACTATCCTGACACACTTAATAAACTAACTGCTTTTCTACACAAGGGGAAGGAAGCTTGTCAGTCTGTTTAGATTACAGCAAAGTACGGCACCACGTGGGAAATTATCAGTTATACGGGAGAAAATGTAGCTCTTGTACAAAAACTGTAATGCTGTTAGAAGGAACATATTAAGGAAATAGAAAAACAAAAAAATAACCCCAAAAAACAGACCATGTGCTCAATCTAGATGTATTTTAATACAGCTGAGTTTCTTGATGGTTTGTCTTGGTTTGATCTTATTTAATATTTTCATTAGTCATCTCAATGTAAAAGCAGGGAGTGTGCTAATACAGCTTCTAGTCACACAAAATTGGGACACATAAAAGGCTCTGAATATCATTCAATAAGGTAAGGGTATTAGGAAATTAATTGGAATAATGGCAATAAGTGAATAAAAGGGATCAGATGAAGACACCTAAGAGGAAGGATATTTTTTTAGGAACAGAAAAAAGACGTTACTATTAATTGGTCAGCAATGGCTATCTGAAACCCATGTCTATCCCACATCTCCCAAATCTATTCAGATCTGCCCTATCTAAATTATTCCTAACTGACAACTATTAAAAAAAATTCTTTTGTGATCTCCTACAGTCAAGATGGCACATTCTCCTTGGATAATACATTATAGAACTTTATTTTTCCTTACTGCCAAATTTCTGATTAATATGTGCACTCCTTCTTCCATCATTCAAGTCCTAAGAAAAATGCTGAATAGTATCTGACACAGACAGACCATCTAAAGTCCTCCTCTGTCATACCTGTGTGCAAGAAATATGGATTTGGGCTGGGAATGATGCAGAGGAGCTATTCAGAAAAAAAAGTACATGGAGAGTCTATCACATGGAAAAAAAAAAGGTGGAAAAAGAGATTTACACTGAAGCATACTTTATATATAACAACAAATAAAAAGGGAATAAACCAGCTGTGAATGTAAGTAAGGTTGGTAAAAAAAGGAGATTTTTACCCATGAGAGGTACTTGCTGCAAATAGCAGCATCAGAGACCAAAAAATCCTGGTTTAAATTGTTTTTAAGGCCATTAATAATGGTTTGTTAAGAAACTTATATGAAGGTGTTACCCGAAATAACTGAAGCAAAAATCAATAACGCAAGAGGACACTTCCGCACCTCTGATCCTGGAAAGGGGGTCTCTGGCGATTCACAAAAAAAAGCTCTAGGACCTGGCCCAAGTTCAGTTAGTTGCAGCAGGGAAAATGTGACAAGAGGACACCCCAAGAGGATACCCAAAGCACAAAGTGGTTTGACTGCAAGGTTCTAGCAGGTCTTCACATAACATGTGCAAATTGCAAATTTGAAAGACTTAAGTGATTCAGCTTAAGTCCATGTTCTCTTACACAACAAAGCCCTTTGCATCTCTAGTTTTCAAGTTCTTCTCCAAAGGCTAGGTGAACTAGCGCAACTCAAGGAAAAATGCCTGAGAGGTTTTCTTAACATGAGCAAAATAGTACAGTTTTCCTAGTTTTGCTCTTGCACACAGCTTGAAAATTTCCCCTGAAGTTTTTCATGAAAGTTCCAGCTTGAGACAGACGCAGTCCATCAAAAGTTATAACTTCAGGGGCATGAGCCTAAAAAACACATACAAAACTAAAAAGAGACCTTTCTACGCCTTGTGTAGTCAGATGGGGTATGTGCTGGGGAAGAACAGTAAGAGGTATCACTGCCATCTTGCCTATGAAGCCAAAAATACAGTCCCTAGGACAAAAATCTTGCAGTATTAACAGATGGTGAAAAAAAATGAAATGGCTTCAACTAACGCGCTTTTGAGTAGGCACAGGAGATACCAGATAATGTTGAATGCATTGCATTTAAAGTAAATAAAGAGGAGTCCAAAAGGGCATTTAGTTCCTTGATAATTAGCAAGCCAGCAGGTATCCAAACAGGCACAGCACAGATAAGCCTTTCCTGATCACATCTGACCCTGTGGGAATTTTTAAACTCTGAATGCAAAACACCATGCAGAAGTGTACGGTGGTTAAAGACTTTGCTGCTGTCCCTTTGGGAAGATAAGATTCCGAAGAATAGGCGTAGCACTGATGTGGAGCTATGCACGCAGGAATCTGACCCACAAGCATTTGCTTTTTGGGGATGTTGCCAATTCATCCCTGGCCAAGTTTTACATTAAGCACTCTTTTTTTGTAGTTGTGGAGGAAAATTAGTTGTTCGGTTATTCACAGTGGGAACACAATGCTCTTGTCACGGTTCTCGTCAGTTTGGCTGTAGCTGTCTAGGTTAGCTCAGTGCTATTAGCTTAGTCTCCATCCTACCAGGGTCAGAATCTATCAGCTTCAGATGCTTCATGCTCAGTCTGTCACGTAAGGGCTGAAGGGAGCACATAAATAAAGTAAGGGCTTTACCTCTGACTTTCAAAGTGAAAAGCTCTCAGCTAATGACATTTTCTCAGTAGTGTTAAGAGGCTAAGAGCGCTCCACATCTTTTTGAGACAAGTGAAATTTGTTGGCTAGCCCTTCTATTGGAGTTATGCTTTAGATTATTCAAGGCTTTAAAGTGATTAAGCTATATTTTTGTGATACAGAGAAACTTATCAGTAATCACAAGGTCAGACTGTATATTCAGACATGGAATTTTCATTTCTTCTCATTGAGTTTCAATACAGAATCTTCTGTAGTCTAATCTGCATATGTTAAATAGTGTAATTATAAACTGATCCTTTATCCAGTGAGTTCAAATGCAAATATAGGCTCTTTCCTCAGTGCAGGAATTGGTTTGTGCAAGTGAATTGCAGTTTAACTGAAGCTACTATGTCCCTTCTATTTTACTTAAATTAATGTAATTATTACCTGGCTAATTATCTTGTTGAATGACTTGTTCTGTGATTCATTAACTAGGAAATTTCTTTCTGGATATAGAAGAATATCCGAACATCCACCTATTTGTATCACAAAATAGTGATTAGGAACAGACCATGTTATCCAGTGAGATAGTAATGATTTCTTTTAGAAATGTCTTTTATAAGAAAACTCTCGAGTCAGTAGAAATGAGTCTATTGTAAGGACTGTGAATTACTTGTCACCCTTAGAAAAGGCAGTTAGTTTCATGGTAGGAGCAGAAGAGAGATACAAGGGAGCCTTCACAGCTGGTATCTGGTGCTGTCCCCTTTCCATAAACCTGTTTTTCGCTTTCTAGCACAGCCCTCTGTTTTACAGCCTCTAATGGTGTTACATATTCAAGCGAGGAAGCAGTGTGGGAAGAATATTTTCACAGTTACCAAACACATTCCCAAGCACTGATATAAAGTCGATTCCCAGCATGAAATTACACAAATAAGTCAATAAACTTTAAATCATCGTGCGCAGAAGCGATAGTGAGAATAAAGTCCAGAGCATCCTCATTGCAGCAAAGAAGCAGAATTGCAGTGGTTGTTTTATAAGGGCTGTAGCTAATTGAGGAGATATATAAAAACACACACAGAGTTACTTTTGTTTTCCAAAGCTTCTTTTGCCATTCCTATTATGTTTTGCTATAAATTAAATATTTGCTGCTGCAAAGTCTCAGTATAAATAAGCGTGGAGGCAAACCTGATAAATGCTCAACAATCTGTGCAGAGCTAAAGAAAACTTTACATTTTTCACTGCCTGTAAACAAAATCATTTTCATGTAAGAGCATTTTTTACTTCTTTGTAATCAAGAGTTCTGATTTTACAACCTTACAGACATCTCTGCACAGAACAAATCCCATCAATTCTGAGTTCAATACTAATCCTGACATGAATATCCAAGAAATAGATTGTATTTCTAACAGGAATTCTAAGGTCCCAAAACACCACTAAATGATGCAAAGCCTCCTGGAATCCTATCTTTTTTCCCATTTGCACTTAGTTCCTCCCGACCTTGCTAAAGCTTCCCAAGAAGTTGGACTTAGAGTTCAAAGACATTATCTCCAAACTATTGTTCAAAGAAGCTTTAGATATGGGAGGAGATGACACGTTTCAGGTGGAAAAAAAAAAGACAGTCACAGGCTGACACGTGGGCAAAGTATGAATAAAAGAGAAAATTTTGAGAGGTAATCCTATTAATTCCTCTATCATTGAAATCACCGCTTAGGAAGCAAGCAAAACAGGTTGTTTCTTTACTGGAACAGTGTAGGAACAACCAGAGACTATGATAAATGTCCTGAAGCCCAGCCTATGGCTTAATGTCTGAGATCTGTGGTCTTCTCAACATGAGGTAACCACCTTTTATTTTTGTCTGTGCAGAACTAAATTGAAAAGGTATTGTTGGCAGGTCCATAAGGAATCAACAATTCAATCAATATTTTTTTCAAGATGATCCTTGAGCAAGTGCCAGTGATTATTCTTTAGTCTTGCAACATCTGAAATTTACGTCCATTTGTAAATCAAGCAAAAATCCACAAGATTAGTAAAAATTATCAATAGCCTTCTTTTTCCAAGCCTTGACTCAAATGATTGCTTGACTATTCAACTCAGGCCCAGAGATGTTCATGATTACTTAGTGTTTTACTGTTAACCAGTTTACCTTATTCAAGGCAAATATCTCTGTGTAGCTGTGAGGTACCAAAGTAAGCAGAGCAACAATTATAAATGGGATCTCCAAGAGCTGCACACAGAATATTGAGCAACAACTTATATTTGAACAAACACTGACCAAATTAAATGACATAATCTGGAGAAGAGATATTCACAACTATAATTATAACTGGAAGATCACAGTCTTCCTTTGAAACCAATTTTTTAACATTAATAAAGTTTTCAATATCTTCATATGCCCAGTTTAGCAGATCAAAAGCTGTGATTCAAGGGGATGAGATATCATAGAACCATACATTCTAAGTTTTGTGGTTAAGTCATGGGACTAGAACACAAAACTCCTGAAATTTCTCCAGCCATAGACTCACTTTGAGACTGATGTAAAAGACCTTGTCTCAAAGCCTGAGATTTTCCCCAATGGAATGGTATTTCTCCACTTAACAGATGTATTGTGCATCTCACCTTTAACAATACTGTCTAATCACAATATCCAAAAATCATGACCTATTTCTAACTCTTCCACTTACCAAGTGATGAGAACTGGAGGAGTCTTTTTCTTTGCCATTAAGTTTTACATGTAGACTGTTCATATTTACTAGGTCTTCTCTGGGACAGGCAGAATTATATTTTTCAGTGGCAGATTTTTCTTGCATTCCTGGGGATCTGAAAAAATACAGCAAGCCTTCTCACAAATTCACATATCCCCAGAACCTCCAAAGCAATGAATAACTTTCTATTACCAAATAGATCAATAAGTAGCAAGCTGTGTTGGTACACAACCACCACAGTTTGTGTTGGAACACAATATCTAATGTATTCTTCCTGCCAGGAAAGCTGTTGGGCCCCAAGTTTTTCTCTTTCTCTACGTTCCTTCTTAACCATTGACATCCCTAAAGTAGAGATAGTCTCCCTTGGAAGCACAGGCAGATTTTGTCTCTGAAGCTACCACTGTTCCATCCAGCGTACATCTACAAAATCTGATTGTCTGCACAAAAGCTCGCTGTATTACTTCATAGAAAAAGTGATCATTTTATTAGGAAATACTTCAAGAGATTCAAGGTGAATCTCCAAGTTAATATTCTTATTTGATGATAGACTCGACCTCATTAAAAGAAAGATTTTATTGCCACTCATTTGAGCATATTATCAGTAGCACTAAATACAGTGATGTGTTAAAAAGCACTGACAGTGTTTATATTAAACTCACTGACAGACCAATCCTTCACATACAGAAACCTTCCACAACTTCAAAATCAACATGCTGGCTTATGGCTTAAGTTAGCTTCATATTGAAAGCAAAAAAATTGCAAGGAAAAGGCAGTTAGATTCTCCCCAGGATGTCAGTGCAGACATGGAGGCTGTTGCCATGAACATGTAGACTATGTCAGACAGAACTGTCCACTGCCAAGAACCTGCATCTATCTTTACAAGCACTCCACTGCTATTTCAGCAGCTACTTCCTTGTTATTCATTTTATTTGATTCCTGCCTCTGGATCTTTCTAGAAATTAGGCATATTTGACATATTCCCAGATCCGATAGCATGTGAGTTTTGCTTAGAATACATTCAAGATCCTTGGAGAAAGTAAAAAAATGCATCTCCATTCCTGGACTTCCTTTTTTCGCTTTTCACTTTTCATGGTGTTTGAAAACAAAAGGTTTCATTCACAGACCACAGCAAAAATTCAAGTAATTTAAAACCAGCTAATTTATCCAGTTTAAAATTTTTTTTCTTGCTTTAATTTTGTCTTGCAGGTGCTCAGTTCATTATTCCATGATCATTTGCATTTGTATGAGCAGAATATTTTAGAGTCTTTTCTTTTGCATCTTGTGATCTTTCTTGCAGGCTTCTGGTCTTTCATCTCTTGTCACTCTCTTATCCAAAGTGCTAATCTCAGCTGTAACTGTCTCAAACCTTTCCTTTCGTCCAGAAAGATCATTGAAGTCTGCAATTTATCACTTCCCTATTGTAACTGCAAGAACGGCTCTAAGCAGAACAAGCCTTATCTCATTGATAGCTACTTTGTCACCTTGTGACTGCAAAGCATTCAGAAATGGCATTTGGTACATTAGCTTCAGATGGTATCAAGGGGATTCCAAAGAAATAAATTTTCTGGTTTCTTTACTGTTATTCCTTGATACTAAAATGCCCAAACAACTTTGCAGTGACTGCACTACATTTTTAAAAAAAGGAAACATCTTCTGTGTCAGACTTCTTCATATGTTCTTGGGCAGATTTTTATAGGTTTGGAGCTAGTCCAAAAGCCAGCTTCTCTGATGAACATGTCTTGCCCCATTAAGCTTCAGTATTAACACCACTCCCCCTTCACGACCATTGTTTCTCCTATATGTGGCTGTGGGAAAGTTAGACTTCTCACTAATACCATCAGAGTTTGTGCCTTCTTGGTAGCTATTTTACTGAAGTCCATGTCTAATCACAGTATACCCAAGAAGCTTAGTGCTGTGTTGTAGCAGACTACAAATTAGCTTGCTTTTCCATTAAAATACTCTAAGTTTATTCTTTTCTGTGTGGTTATAAAATTGACTGGCTGAACACTTGGGCACTTGTGTGTTTTGTTTGTCTAAATGATTGATATTTAAATGGCTTAATTGCATTCATTCCACCTTTTTATGGTTGAGCAAATGTTTATTGCATATTTTTTTTAAGATGCAAAGTGAGAAAATTCATTTGGAACCCAGGGAAGAATTTTATTAATCATGTGCCAGGGTGCTTTGAATTTCAGAATGGATCTTATTTCTTGAATATGTATTGTGGCATCATAAGGTTATAAGATCTTCATAGCCCTGTGAAAGTGCCAAACAGTCCAGCTGGTTTAGTTAGAGAAGTCTGTAGCTAGTATTGAGGCTATGAGGGCAAAGCCTGTGCTGCTGCTGAAGAAATATAGAGGCACATGCAGGAAATAAGGATTATATTGTTTAAAGGAATAACCAAAAAGAGGAAGGGGAGGGGGAGAGAGAGAGGGACTTAGTGCTCTTCAGAAAATCATTAACAGTCTTCCCTACAGGCAATGTTAAAATCAGACTGGTTTTCTCCAGTGACTCAACAAGATGCAGGCATTTAAAAACCCTCTTTCTCCATGACTCTGCAGAAGAATTGGAGGGACTTTGACTTGATAACTTTAAGCAGAAAAGCACCGATCAAGCTGATACACATGAATACTACTCCTGATGACTTTAATCTTCATGTTGGTTAGTGAACTACTGTGAAGAGATCCTAACTTTCTGCAAACATCCATGATTTGTAAGAAATGGCCGAAAAATCTGGAAAGTAATATTTCTGTTCTGTATAACAATTAGGCCTTGGCCAGGCCCTGTTTGATATTTATGATATATAGCTCCTTATGCCATAAGGTGTTTTCCTAGTATTTTTAAATTGTATTTTTTCTTTCCGAGTGAATACTCAGAAAATTAACAGGAAAATCATGATTAATAATCTCATTTTCATTTCAGCCTCACAATTCCTCACAATAAAAGTCCTAAAAAATGTTATTTATGTTCACTTCCATATATCTCTTTTAAAATGCTCATAAGGTTTGTTCTTACATAGAAAAAAACCAGCTCTTTATTAGATTTAGCTTTAGATTCAAAACACCAGTATGTAAAGAGTCAGTAGATACCTTTTCAGACTAAAAACTCTATCTGAATTACAAATCTATGGAATGCTTGTCCTCCTATGATCATAGATGTTTAGTATCATAGATGATAAGTATTACAGAATTACAGAATGTATCAGGTTGAAAGGGACCACAGTGAGTCATCTGGTCCCACCTCCCTGCTCAAGCAGGGTCATCCTATAGTACATGGCACAGGATTGTGTCCTAACAGTTCTTGAGTATCTCCAGTGAGGGAGACCCCACAACCTCTCTGGATGATCCGTGACACTGTGTGGTCACCCACACAGGAAAAACGTTCTTCCTAACAAGGTAGGTTTTAATAAGTAGAAATTAAATCCTTTCTAAAATAGCTTTCTTTCATCTCTTGTATGACAGCAAGAATACAGACAATAGAAAGAAATAAATTCAGGAAGTGGTTTACAGCTGCTGAAGATTTCTCTAACTTAAAATAACAACTGTATTCTGCAAAGAAGAACTGGACTGAAGTTCTTCTACTGCCATTAATATTTCACAAAGGTCTGTTCTTCCTCTAGGCTGTGTGATCCATTGGTTTATGCAGTGACTGAACAATCATCTAGTTACTGCTACTGTGTCAAGGTTAACATCCTCTTAAGTTTTTCTTCTTTCTTCTTCACTGCAGTATTTTTAGTAATTTCTTTTCAACATGAACTTATTAATTATTGTCATCTGACCAAATAAAAGGGGAGGAGAGTAGTATTGACTCTATTTGGTGCTTAAAATATCTCAAAATTGGTAGCATGAAATGGAAGAGGAAAGACATTTCCATTAACTTAGCTCATAGACGATGTCTGTTCAAGCTGCATGTCATAGTAAATCATAAAGATAAGGGGAAAAAACTACGGTGAAAGGCAAAACTGCAGTAGTGGTAACGACAGAGGCAAACTGTGTATGCAGCTGAGAAAACGGATTTCGGGAAAGCTGAAGAACAGTTTACAGGTAAAGCAATTTCTTTGCACTTTACAATCAGTTATAGGCCTGCCTTGTAAGCTAAGTCAGTGTCATCCTTGACAGCTAAGAACAAAATTGTGAAGAAACATTGAATTCTTGTACTACCTTGCCTGTACACATCATGTAGGGGTACCCACCTCATTTTAGTGCATGGTTTCTTCCAGTTGCACTGAAACTGGACTCTCACACTTTGTTTTCCTTCCAAGACAAATATTTAAGTTCAATATTATGTATTCCACCGTAATTCACAAAGGACTTGTCATTGCACAAACCAAACCTACAAAGTTACTTTGATAAACATCCTTGCTCTTCATTTCACATATAACTGCAATTTAAGGTTACCAGATTTTCAAATCTACTTTGTGGAATTTAGATCCTGAAAAATACTATTATAGTTCTTCCATGTTAAAGAAATTGCATAGGTTTTCTACTAAATAGAGAATCTATTTTTCTCAAAGCCATTTATGAATTCTCTGATACCCTCTTTCTTTTGTACTTTCTGCTTCTGTCTGGGTGTCTCTGTCTCTGATCTGATCTTTTCATCTGTTGTATGCACATTTCTCTCCCTAATTTTCCGGGTGCATACATATTTGCAATCCTTATTGCTGATTTTAGTAGCCATTTCACATGTATTCATTTTGATATCAGATGAATAGTCTGCTTCCCTATTAACGTTTTTTAACTTTCTTTGTTTCCCTGTCTTTTGGTTTGTGTCCTTTTTCACATGTCCCCTATGTGAATAAGATGGGACAGTTTTATTTCAGTTGTTATATTATCCCCAAATCACCTAAAATACCTATTTGCAAACTATTACTCTTAAAATCTAGTATACAATACAATGTTTAGGAAAAGTAACAACACAGGGGCCAAAGAAAGTTGTTGATGTTAAACAGAACTAATATGTAGGGCAATTAAAATTGAGACAGGATTTTTGCAGATGGTGAGTCTGTAGTACAAGTCAGTGTTTGAATTCTAAATTCCTGGATACAGAGTGTGTTCTCCAAGTCTGAAGGCTTCTGGATTATCACTTCACCAAGTGAACCTGTGATGCAGCAGAGGTGAAGTGGTCTGTGTCTCACTCACCTTGCAATCAGTCACCCTCTCTCTTTGGAGGGGAGCCTCAGCAATGTTAATATCAGTGCCCCAAAGGCCTTGCACTTTGGTGGGACAGAGTGCCATGCTGCGCACCTCCTAATCCTGGAAAATCTGCAAAAATATTCAATCAAAAGATACAGGTGAAATTCTTTTAATTAGAAAGTGGTCTGCACTAAAATGTGAACCGTTACTAGGTCATATTTACTCTAACGCTGAATTGAAGGGAAGAAATATTTATATTCTGAAAGAAGGAGGATTTTGACCAAAAATAACATTTTATCAGACTAAAACAAGTAGCCATATGTAGTCAACCATGAGTCAGGCAGAGGGATTGAGGCAGAAGCATTTGTGGCAGTGCCTTCCAGTTGAGTTCTGATCTGCTGCTGTGCTGTCACTATTTGCTTCTGGTCTTCCTCCAGCTGGTCTTGTCCCTGGACAGCAACGGCAGCTCTCCACCTGAGTCCCTGGGGACAGGCACATCCCCAAGAAAAAACACAGACCCCAGAATTCTGTTCCTAAGGTGTAAGGATAAGGCACACGTGGGTATATTAGTGCCTAGCAAGACACAGAAATGAGGATACTCAGCTCCTGCTGAAGTCAACATTCCAGCTTTCCAAATGCCTTTGTAAATCTAGTGTGAATCAACATTGCTCCATTACAGTTTGCACCAGAAAGCAGAGTTGTTACTCTCTAGTTCCCTTTGCAAGCAATGGGTAAAAGTAAGATTTTACATCAGTTTCTCTGGGAGTGTGTTTAAGGATTTCAGAAGCCTGCAAAAAGTTCTTCAGCAGTTTGTACCTATATTTAATTTATCATTTGAATAAAGATCCTATAAATACTGTTCCATTCCTTTTTTTCTTTTTTTTCACCTGAAGCCAGATAAATCCAAGACTATATGAGTAGAAGCTAATGCACTGAGTTCATTGTTTCTTCTTTCCATTTTTCTTTAAATGGAATACAAATTTCAGCTAAGTGACAAATTTCCTGAATGAATTATTGTTTTGTAGTCAGATCTGGTTTGCCTGGCATACTTACCTTTCAGCTGTTTCCAGCAGCTTGAAAAAAATGTCAATATTTAGCAGCACTGTTGCACAAAGAGAAACCCTTCCCTTGCTTCATAGTTCATGTACCAGACATTTACATGTGGTTAAAGAATTAATACACAAGCAAATGGACTGATACAAGTGCTGCAGTAGCTTTAGCTGATTTTGCAGGTCTCTTTGTTTTGGATATCAGATTAGGAATTAGATCCAAGCACTAACACATGAACAGAGAAGTCTGGCTCACATTCCCAAATCCACTCCTTTTTGTCATGTGCACATTGTCCAAGAGCAATCATGGGTATCTATGCACCACCTCAGTATACATACAGAACAGTTACCTCGGTTTGCTTCAGACTGGGAGTAATGCAGACCCTTCAGCTCACGTCTCCTGAGATAATCAGCCACGTTATGAAAAAAGGCTCATTAGCCAAAGCGCAACCACCTGACAGAGCTGCTATTATCCCTCTGAGACATAAACTACTATTTCCAAAGCTATGACGGAACAGGAGGGCTGATAGCCCACAGACCTGTACAACTATCAAAATATAACACAGCTGGCATGCAACCTCTGTATTTTCCTCCTGTATTAGAATTAAGATTGTAGACCTGAGGTTAAAGATTTTGTATACTTAAAGATGTCTAAAATCTGATTGGATAAAGCCAGGAGCAACCTGCTGTATCGTTGATGGTAGCCTGGTCTTGAGCCAGAGGCTGGTACTTTCTGAGATCCGTCTCAACCTAAGGTTTTTTTATGATATTATGATTCCCGCCACTTATCCCCACTGCTTTACCACAGCAGTTTCCAAATCCTTCATATAATAAAACTGATGCCTGTGCTCTAAATCAGATCAGATGTGTCATCTAGCTTGAAAAGCCCCCCAAAGATAATAGACTATCCCTAAAAACCAGCTAGGCTAGTATATATTGTACAATGAGCCAGGAGGCAGAGGAGGGGTGAAGAAGAAAGACATAGGAACATCAGAAGTTTGGAAAGTATTAAAGCTGATATTGCTGCCACAGACAGAGATATTGTCAAACCACGGCTGATACTCTCCTGGGAGCTATCTTCAAGACTTTAACTCAATCTAAAGTTGAATTGTCAGTAAAGTAGGGCACATGGAAAAGTCACAGCTCATTTTTTTAATTCAAAAAATGCTTTTCAAAAAGTAGTACCAATGGTGTTCAAATGTTTTGTTCAAACTTTAAGCCAAAGGTTTTAATATGGAGCAAAGAGGGTAGCTAAACACAAACTCAGATTGCCAATTACAGGGGAACAAACCTTTTCTTACACAGTGAAGTCCCCATTCATGACTGAGGCTATGAAGAGTCACAGCAACAAGAACAGGTAACACTAAAACTGTGGTAACAACAATAATAATTTTTATCATCTCTGTTTTCATTTGCAAAGATTCCCCAAAGCCAGATTGACTCCCTTAAGAACTGCTCTTCTTTCTGTCCTGGTGGCATTTCATGCTCCTATTTCATGATCCTACACAGGAATGGGACTCTGTGCTCCATCAAAGCCCCTGTAGAATGAAGGTGCATAAGCACAGCAGGGCTCCACTCCTGCTCTTAAGTAAGGAAAAATGGCATTTTTCCATGCATTCATCACTACTGTAAGTGAGGGTAGGAGGCATGAAAGGGAGCATATCCTCAAAGAAGAAGTACAGAAGGGTTTCTAGTGGCAAAAATGGAAACTGGGCAGTTTCCTCCAATTTGTTTTAAATGAAAGGCAAACGCATAGTTGCCTCTTGTAATACCCTGCACATGACCAGCACACTTTTCAAACAGAGATGCAGTTAAACATGACTGCATGCACACGGCCTCTCTCAGGGGGCAGAGTGGAGGATGGGAAAGTGGAGACAGGGGCCAAGAAACATGATTTTTAATAATGGACCCAATAATAGAGACACATTTTGGTATCAAAACAGGGTAATTCAGATCAGAACCACCTTTTTTTTTTTCCCAAATAAGTATCCATTCATTTAAGCCTTTTATTTTTTTTCCTCCAGTAGAGATATAAAAGTTTTGCTTTAAAATTAAGGATAAAAAGTGTGGTTTGGGGCTGAGTGGTCTGAAATAGATTTTGAGAAATACAAATATAGCCTTGAGTAAGTTTGTAAAGAAACAGCAATTGCAGAAAATGCCCTCTGTGCTCCACATGTGCTTTACTGCCACACAAAATCCTACCCACTCAAAGAGATGGACTTTTGATTTCTCTTTTTCTGTCCTCTGCTCTAGATTGGAGGGGCTGGACTGATGTATGCAGGATGATGGAGGGGCATGCACCCCGAGTGGCATCCTGTCAGCGCAAGGAAGTTATCCTTTGTCACCAACCTGCTCTTTATAGACATTAATGGTACTGTTGATGCTTGCAAGAGGAATGACTCTGTTTCTCAGTACATGTAATTGCAACTACCATTCCCAGACATTACACTCTTTAGCTTTCAGCCTCCTGAGTGGCCTTTTAATAACTGCAGCCTTGCACACTGGCCTTTGAAGGCTCTGCAGGAGTCACAACTGGATCTACAGCCATTAACAAGGTAGAGAGAGGGAGGTGGAGGGTAACTTCGGTCATTTTCACTGATCACGTAGGAAGAGGAAGAATCTTGGACAACAGCACACAAAAGATATGAAGGAAGTCAGATGGGAGACAACAGCAATGATATCTACAGACAATCCTTTACACACCAAAACTTAAAGACCCTACAGCCTCTTGCTGCGTCAGGAGCTCATTGCAAGCGCCCACATTCCCCTTCCACCCCTGAGTCTGCACCTGCTAGCACTGTCAACTGCACCATCACTCAAACCATAGACACAAAAGCAGAAGAGCTGAGGGTGTGAAATAACTGAGAAAGCTGGAGATGCCCAAGAGCTTGTGGGTAGTGAGGAAGCTCAGAGCCAAGGAAATTGAAAAGATGAAGACTTTTTGGACTGACAAAAACTTCAAAGGAATTGGAGCTAGGCCAGAAGCATAGAATAACAAAGGGCAAAAAATTAAGATGTTTGGGCAGACAAGCTGACATGGCAAGAGAGGAGGGGAGAAAGCAGCAGCATAAGTACCTCTTCCATGGATGGGATGAGGAGCTCAAGGGATAGAAAGAGATGAGGGGGTAAAAACTGAGAGCAGAGGGTGTTTTTCTCTGGACAGCACCAAAATGTCTTTCTGTGACCGAACTGGGAGGATGAATGGGCTGTGGGTCCTAGTGGGATAGTGGTCAGGGGACAGGGTGCTGGAGGTGGTGCTGCCACCAAATTTCTTAAGAAGCTTCTGTCAGGTGTGCAATTCCTGATGCCCTCCAAAGATACAAATGTAGAAAGTTTGTCCTGTTTGCATATCCACATGTGCTGAGTAAAAATATCTGTCCACACTTTGGGAACAGACATTATAAAACAATGTGTTCAGTTTTAATAATGAGAAATCAAAACTTCAAAACAACAAACAGAAATTCAGTAATGCAGTCACCTCTGGAAAACAGGAAATATTTTCTTGGATTTTAGTAATGAAAATGTACTGGATTTAGATTTTCCTATTGAAAAGTTATATTTCAGTTTTGACGTTTGGTTTCTTTTTTGCCAACCAGGATTTACTATTGACAAAGCCTACATGAAGGCTGATATTTGCTCCTGGTTTAGGAGTTGGCATTCTAGCTGAAAACTGACTGAGAATTTGGTTATTAACATTTTAATTATTTTGGTAAGAAATACATTTAGTAACTGATGATCTAATCAGTGAACTATAACTAACACAATACCGTATTGTATAATATTTAAATTTATTGGATTTTAAAATTATTGCTTCTTAACTGTTATTCTCACAGATTATTTAAGTTTTTAATATCCAGTATTTCAGATAGCAAACTTTGCACTGAAAATAGTCAATCTGCTTAATTTTAACACATCAGAAAGGGCACAGAACAGCTGAGGTAAAGGGACTGTCTTCTTTTGGCATCTTTCACTGTAGGAGTATAAATATTCAGGAACAAATGGAGCTGAAGCTACTTTACACCTGTCCACACTTACACCTTGTGAGTATTCCAGCTCTGTTCCTGACATTCCTTATCTTAGCAGTTAACATGAAAAGAGTAGATATTTTTATTGGTTTTTCAACAGTCTTTGAAATGAAATAAAATGAAATACACCACAGTTTTTATACAATCTCTTCTGCAGTATCTTTAACTGTATTTACAGGCAAAGGTATTGTAAACTTTTTGGATTTCAGATTTGTACCAGTTTAGACACGGTACAAATGTATTCATTGTGACCATTGCACAAATGTTTCTGCCATATTTTCCCTAAAGAGTATCTTTTTGAGGTTTTTTACCTTTTTTTGGAGAATATCCTATGAAGAGAGGTCTCGCTTAAATCTACCTGCTTTGCCATTTATTCTGCAACAACATCAAACTTTATCAGAATAAATGAAATCTTTTTCCTCTTAAATCTTAACTCAGAGCCCATGTAGATAGGAAGAAACAACTTTGTCATGCAAATTTAGGGAGATTTGAAGAGATTATTATCACCACTGAGCTATTTTCAGTTCAGTGAGAAAACAACGAATATTGAGATCTTGAAGCATAGTTTTTGTTGTTTAATAAAAAACCAAAGCAAAACAAAAAAAGTCTTTGATAAGGAGTAGCTGCCTTTCTTTTATCAAAGGGACTTGTTTCATCACTTCAAATGCCAGCAAAGGGGTTTTTTTCTGAGTGTAAAATGAGAGATATTAATTTAAATGCTCACATGTCTTACCCAGATCCTAAACCTCACAGAGACTTCCCTGGTCATTCAGAAGCTAAATTTTATTTTGTAATGAACTGCACCAAAGATTTTTGGCTAATCATGTCAAGCCCTGCAGGAAAAACACAAATTAACAGGAGCCCTAACTTCAAAGGTAAAATGTACATACTTTCTCTAGTCTCTGCACACAAATGGGAGCATGAAAGTCCTTATTCAATGAGGACCTGATTCCTTTCAAAGAAGACTGAAGCAGATAGCTGCAAATCATCTTCTTATGCAAGATTCTTCTAACTCTTCTAGTTCTAATGCAAGACCTGACAGAGCAGATGCTCATGGAGACAGAAGTTTTAGGGAGCTGTGTGATACCCACCTAACGAAGTAGCTGGTGGAACAAAGTCTCAGTCTTTATAATCCAGCAAGATTGAGATATAAACAAAAGGCAAAGGCAAAGGTAATATAAATTCTTTGGGAGAGGATAATAGCTGTGACCATTCAAAAAATCTGATTTGATAAAATTGTCTCCAGAAAAAGAGTCCCTAGAAAAGACTCAGATTTTGCAGGACATGATCAGAGGTCCTGAGGGAAAATAAATAAGCTTTTGTTACATTTTAATGTAAATTACTATTGTTATTTTAATATCATGGTCTCAGAGCTATAGGGCAATGAAAAAATTATATGACATTTCAAAAATTAATAACATTTCACAAATCTACAGGGGCCCCATGAGACACTGGATATGTACCAACAGCAATAGATAAATTTACTTCTACATTTGCACTTCTTCCCTTTCTAAGTATAGCTAATACTCTTCCCTTTCTCTGGGCTTAGAATTAAAAGCCAAACACGGTTAGAGGGGAAAAAAGGGTTTTACCTCTGTATTTATTCAAGGATCCTTTGGTGCATCACATCCAGCTAGAAAGCACCCCCAAGTGCACACCAAAAATGCACACCCAAAAGTGCCCACCAGGATGCCCAGCCCAAGAATGCACCAGGGTGCACCCCCCGAACAATGCACACACACACACACACACACACACACAAAAAATGCACAAAAATGCACCCCACAATGGTTCGCATATACAGTTATAGACCTTGCAAATTAGCATATTTATCAAAGATTCCCCAATGAGAGGCTCAAGAGAAGCCCCCACCCTGAGGAACCTTCCCCCTGGGGGGGCCTATCTTAGTTTACAGAATGTGTTCTGGAGAGGACCTTGGTGTCTGGGGCTTTCTGACCCAACTGCGAGATGTTTGGTCTCTTGGCTTAACGGGCCTTTGGGGTTAAGCTTGTTATCAAACTTAGGGAATTACAAGAATGTGGGCTAAAAGCACTAAGGATACATAAAAGCTGTATGAAAGGGTATATGAGAGGAGTATATGAGAGGGGTATATGAAAAAGCTAAAAATCATCATGGCATCAATACAACAAATATCACCAGAAAGGTGTCAGGTCTGCTTAATGTCTTGACTGAAAGAAATTTTCTGCCACAATCTTGCACTTCACAATATCCATCCACAAGGCAAAGGCAAACACTACTGTTAGTGCAGATATATGGACCAATGACTTGAGAGAAATGCTTAAGGGGGCTTGATAAAAGGACAACTCTGAAATATTAATTGTATGGCAAGCACTTTGTATTCAGTTTGCGTGGCAAAATTTCGGTGGCAGAGGGGGCTACAGGAGTGATTTTTCTGAGACACTGCTAGAAACATCCCCCATGTCTGAAGCAGCCAATGCCAGCTGGCTCCAAGACGGACCTGTCCCTGACTAAGTCTGAGCCCACCAGCAATAGTGGTAGTTCCTCCAGGATAACATATTTAAGAAGGGAAAAAAATGTTTTGTGCAGAAGCAAATCATGGCCAGAGAAGAGAGGAGTGAGAATACATGACAGAAACAGCTCTGCAGACACCAAGGTCAGTGCAGAAGCGGGGGGAGAAGGTGCTTCTGGCACTGGAGCAGAGATTCCCCTGGAGCCCGTGGTGCAGACCAAGGTGAGGCAGGATGTCCCCTTGCAGCCCATGGACAGCCACAGTGGAGCAGACATCCACCTGCAGCACGTGGAGGGCCCCACGCAGGAGCAGATGGAACCCCAAAGGAGGATGTGACCCCATGGGAAGCCCATGCTGGAGCAGAATCCTGGCAGGACACTCGTGAAGATAGGATCCCATTCTGGAACAAGGCTGCTCAGGAAAAGAAAGTAGGGCATCAGGAAGAGAGTTAAGCCCAGAAAGGAGGGCGGCGTGGGAGGAAAGGTGTTTTTAAGATTTGGTTTTGCTTCTCGTTTTCCTACTCTGATTTAACTGGTAATAAATTCAGTTAATTTCCCCAAGATCTGTCTGTTTTGCTCATGATGGTGACTGGTGAGTGATCTCTCCCTGCTCTTATCTAAACCCAAGACCCTTTTGTGACATTTTTTCTCCCTTGTTCACTTGAAAAGGGCAGTGATAGAGCAGCATTGGTGGACACCTGGCATCCAGCCAACATCAAACCACCACACAAGTACTTGAGCCCACCACCACCGAAATCCTAACTAATCGCCATAAAGACAGTGCCTGGGGCTTTATTAATCCACTGTTAATTTTGAATGGAAAAAACTGGTGACTCCATCTGCCTTCTATATTTATTTATAATTCCATTTAGATTTATGTTATTTATGGAAGTTGGCAGTTAAAACAATTAACTGGTAACCCCAGAGATCTACTGCACATTTTAGGAACATGCAGCAAGACTCTACATATTCTACAGGTTTCTGTTCTGGCAGAAATTTCCCATGAGGGACTGAATTAACAGCCGGTAACACACAACTCACTTCTTTGCTTAATGCATTATAAAGGGCTACACCTTCCTCCTTCCTATGGGTAAATTCAAAACAAATAAAATGCGTAGACTTCTGTGTCTACTGTCTATTCAAAAGCCCATGGAATTTTTATATTGACTTTTGCCCCGAAAATCTTTGTTACGATCATCTATTTACTGTCTGACCATTCTTTCCCCAAACACTCCATTAAGTAATAACAGCTTGGGAAAACCTATGCAGCTTGTGCTGTTAAAGGCCAAAGACCATCTAAAAAGAAGAATGGAAAACAATTCATTATACATATTGGCACAATACCTATCAGAATGTGTGCAGAAGAAAAAAATAATTCAAACAGAAAGCAAGATGTCCTTATGTAGCAAAATCCAACAGCAGAGAGCAATCAGCCTCCTACCAAATGCAAACCCAAATAGAGACTAACATTGAGAGACATATCTCACTTGAGACATATCTAGAAATATGAAATATACAGAGCTAGAACAATCCCACTGGAGAAGAGCCTGGAGGAAAGTTACTGCATTTTGTTGTTACAGATTCCATTTGATCTATTCTTTCAATGGTTTTGAATTTCCTGCCCTGCTCCTAGGTAATTAGCCATTCATTGAAACAGAGTAAAAGCTGTATTATATTATATGGTAATTCATGGTATGAATAGTAATTTGCATAATAGGCCCCTAAAACACTAAATGGCCTTGTAATGGAAATTATATAGATCAAAATATATCTCTAAAAACTATGTAGAGCTATGTCTATTTTTGCATAATACTAGGTTTAGCACATGTATGCACTGCAGTCACAGAGGTGACGGCTGCATAGCATAACAATGGGCTCCTGTGTTATTCCAGGCACCGCTGGTTACCTTACCTCAGACCTCTCACTGGATTGTGGGAACCCTGAAGTAGTGCCTTTCTAGTCTTTTCCCTCAAGGAAGCTTTACTCCAGTTAAAGTCAGGTAAACATCAACAGTGTTTCAGGTAACTGAAATTTTCCATTGAAAAATATCTACTTTCAGAATATTTTTTTTTTTTTTCCCCCTCAAAAATATTTCAGATTAGACCCGTTGCCATGCTGAGTCATGGGAGTTGCACTGGACAACATTCATTCTGTACTGTCACTTAGATTGCATACTTCTGCCAGAGGCATTGCACCTTCCTCTTTAGTGAAGAGAGACTCTTCATCTGGGCTCTCCCTTGGTCACTGAGCCAACAGCAGATGAAATACAACTCTGGACTACTGAAGAGAATAAGAGCAAGAAAAAAAACCAAAAGCACACCGTTCAGTGGCATTAGAGGCTCCAGATATTTCCACAGGATATTCTAGTTTTGACCCTCAAATTCCTTAGTCTTTTCTCTCTGTCACTGAAGAAAGCTGTGCTTCTTCAAAGGTCCATTTTGTACTCCAAAGCTGCATTGAAGTGAATGGTTTTGCCAACACCTTGTAATGACTGACACGACTAAAAAGCCTGCACTGAGCAAAACACTGCATGCCCAGAAACGAAGCAGTCAACTGCCTTTCACATCCAGTATGCCACAATGTTATTTCAAAAACTAAGTAATCCTAAATTCTAGGACAATCCTGGGAATTTAACCCTACCTATCATAATTTCATTGTCTGAAACCTCACAAGTAGATAAACCTTGCAGGCCACACCAGATATTTTTGCAGTTGTGAAACTGCTGCTTATGTCTTCTTTGCTGTTGAGTCTTCTCTGCTTTGTTACTTTGAACTACATTAGAATATTTCATGTATCCTTATGTATGCCAGTCATGAAACACCAACTTTTTTTTGACAATTTACGGGATGAGCACTCTGCATTATACACCATCAACACTGTAATCTTTATATTTGTTCCACAAGAGATTACTCTGTGTATATACATTTTTATATACACATATACACACAAAATACCTGCCAGAATACAAATATTCTGATACCATCATTGTGAGTAAGTTCAGTTAATGCTGGACCTGACAGGCTGATAAGTAAACATGACCTCTGTTTTTCCAGTTTATGGTATGAAACACATTAAAAAGCATTAGTTTGATCAGGTCTGCTTAAGCAGATTGCTAATTAGTTTCTTACTGTGTTGTAATATTAATCCACTTAGTTTGCATGTTTAATTTATGCTTTTTGCTCTTTTTTTTTGCTAACAAAATACACAAAATAGGAAACCTTCATATTCAAGCTTTTCTATCTTCATAACACGGGTTTAGGTTTAAAGGGTCACATGGAAGGTGAACATTCAAGCCTGTGAGTTATTTAATGTAGTCCCTATAATACAATCCCTGTCCCCCATAATACACTTTTGGTTCCAGGTATAGCTAGAAACCCATCTGACCATTCCCCAAAATTTTTGAGAGGTGACTTATCTACATCTCCACAGAAACCTGCCTTTCTCATGGTTTGGTCTCCTCTCAAAGCAGAATTGAGCCAGCTGCCTCAGGTGCTCCTCTCCAGTTCATCTTTGTTTGAACCCATCATAAGCAATTTCCTGCCAACTCCACATCATATCCTCATCCCAGAGCTACCTACACCCAGAATCTGCACTTTCAGGCTTTCAAGTCTTATTCAGAAAACCACTGTAACCAGCAAGAGCTCCTCAGCGGCCCCTTAATTTTTGGCAGTTCCAGTATTTTGCTACTTCACCTACATGGTTATTGAGAGATGGCTCACCGGAAACTATTGCCTTGCTATTCTGCACATCTGTTGGGTTTTTTCTCCCCAGTAGCAGATATTCGACTCAGTAAGTGCATTTAAACAAGACAGCAGAGATACACAGTGACTGTGCATGACATGGTTTATAAATAAAACTATTACATAGAGCAATCCTGCAACCCTGAGAGCTTCTAGAAAGGAGCCTTAATAAATAAAAAGCAGCTATCCTATGACCCTCCTTTGTTTTTATTAGTTCCTTTCCATACTAGAGGAATATGAGATGACACAGGAGCTGCTGCAAGTCTGACACCACCATCTATTCCTTCACTCCTTTAGTCCCATGGTGATAGGAGCAAAGTAGAGGGGATGAATCCAACATTTTGCCACTGCTGCAATTCCTCCCACAGGAGACCTCCATTTCATGTCAGAAAATGCAAGGTACAAGATGAGGGCAAGATACTGTGTGTCTTGCTTTTTAAAACTCAGATGATTAGGTATGTCTTTGTGTCCTAAAAAGAAAGTAGCCAGGTTAAAAATCATGTAAATAAAGCTGAGATTCAGATAGCCATAATGAATCACATTAAGACAGCCCGCTATGTAGTTTAATTGTTGGTAAGTTCCAGCTTCCTGCTAACGGGACTGTACCCACTGAGGGTCTCTAAGTCAGTACAGAAAAGGAGACAGAACACTTACAAAAAGGAGACAGAAAGTGTTCCTTCATATCCTTCACTGGTTTCAATGTCAGCTCTCAGGGAGGGGACCCCTCAAGTAATTCAATTCTCTGGTCTTCATCAAATGCTGAGTATTTGTATGAAATAATTTAATGATTAGACTTCTGGTTAAATTTTTCAAAGAGTGATTATGTTAATTACTTCTGGAAGTTAATTTCCCTACATAATTAATGTCCCATTGAAATCCATAATGCAGCTGTTTAAGAAATATTGGACTATATCCGCCAAAATCTTCCAAACTCATGTTCAGTTTCTTGCTTTCTAATCTAATAGAGTTTTAATTAGGTCTCAGTGAATCTATGTAATAAAAATAGGGAAAATTAATGCAAAGTTAGTCTTTTTTCTTTTTCAGTGTTGTAAATTATGAATGGGTGCTCATTGCAAATTCAGCTGCTCAGTCAGCTTGCAAGCAATTACAAACAATTCTCACCATGTAGCATGATAGCATAGAACCGCATCAAATAAATTATTTAAAAATCTGAAAGTTTATTATTGTCAGTGAGAGTGAAGCAAGATATCTTCTGATACCAGCACCTCAGAAACAGAATTATTATGGTTTCTCACTGGAGACTTTCCACACTTTTGCTGAAATCCAAGGGAATTGCTTTGTATTAAAATTTGACTCTTTAAAAGAAAAAATGCTCATTAATGGTATTTTGGGAAATGTGTCATGTATATGAAGCAAGCAAGAAGGCTAGCAAAGTAAAGTGAATACATGTCCTCTGATAAGATTCTTTATTGCTGGGATTTGAGAACTTAAATCAGAAACCCATGTCCTGATGGCTTTAATAGGCTTGCACGTTATAATGAACTTATAATGGAAAATGTGTGGCTGCTTTCCCCTCTCCGTGAGGGTACCTGACACAAATGTCATTACAGCCTCAGGCGCATCCAGTGCGCAGCAGAACCTGTGTCACGGGGATTTCTCATCTCACATTCATTACAGATATAACCTGAAAAAGACTCAGACTGTCACCAATACGAAATCAGGTCAGCCAAGGCTTGATGTAGTTGACTTTTGAAATCCTCCACCACCCCCTACTTGTGTAAAAGGTTTTTTACAACCCAGTCATTGAAACTCTAAATCCTCAGTCTGTGGACTGTTTTTGTGTAATCTGCTCCTACTTAAAAAAGTTTAGCTTTGCCATATTTGGCATTCAGACATATGCATAAAGCTTCTTAGCTTCCTTTTCTTCGGATGCAGCTCCCTTTTGTCTCCTCAGAGGTCATGAGCTTGAGGTCCCTGACATCCTGGTCCCTCTCTAGATAACTTATCCAGAACCTGTCACGTTTCTCAATGTCCCTTTTTAATTGGAAACCCAGATTTGGGCAGTCTTCAAGTACAGCCTCAACAGTACTAGAGAAAAGCAAACAGTAACTTCTCTGGGTCTCCTGGCCATGCTTCTCCTTACACAGACCAGCATGTTTTGTTTTATTTGCATTGAGAAAGCACTACTGACTTAAGGGTTTGACCCTTCTGAGTCAGCAGTGGCTGTGAAAGATTGTGGTGAAAGTCTTGTTTGGTGGAAATCAGAAAATTTAATTATTTTGGGCTTATGAATACTGGGTTGGAGAGTTCTGATTCTCAGTAATTTATACACCTGTTTCATCAAATATTTACCAGTATGATTTTATATTACTGCCCAGAGTTCTTTCTTTTTGTCTCAGGATTAACTTTATTCAGTCTTGAAAATATGCTAACTACCTGAAGAAATTCAGGAAGAGTTTGCAAGCTATTGATACTGTAGTTTGTTTTTTTCTAACTTTCACTGCTCTGATCCTTTAAATTCAAGATGACAATTTCTACCCCATTACATCAGGCAGAGCCATTACCTTATGTCACAGAGAAGACATAAGCATTACTTTCACACAGTTTTTACACTGGCTCTTTGTTCATTTCTTTCCTCATCTCTCTCTTTTGCACTTTTCTAAACTGAGCATCACATTGTCCAAAAATGCGGCAGAGAAAAATTTAGGCAGAGAAATAAGACAGCCGTTTTTGAGCTCAGACCTGCAGCTGTTTCTACAGATCAAACAGAGTCATTAGTCAAACTTGGATGGGTGTATTTGAAGAAAAAACACTTAAATGTTGCCAGCTACATACCTTTTTTCTTCACCTCTAAAACATATTTTGCTCCCTTTGTTACAGAAAATTTGTGTTACTTTTTATTGTTTAAAGGAGTATCTTCTCACATTCTTTTCCATAACCTTTTATAATAAAAATATTTTTGCATTTTTCTGCTCAGCATTGGCTGACTGCTAAGATCACAGCCTGATCAATGGCCCTTCCTACTCTTTAGAGGAATATAGGTAGAGCAAAGGCTCAGAGGACTGTATTACAGATATTAAAACATCCAGCTGTTTTAATGTGACTACCCAGACCTCTTGTTTATTTCCATGAAAAAAAAATAGGTTTTTCTGGTCCCCATAACTGAAAATTGGGTGGAGTAATATTCATCAAGCTTTCAAAATAAACTCTCTACCATGACCTTCGACACCTCACAAGAACCTCTGCTCCAGAGGCTGAAGACCTGCACAACTAAAGGCCATGATGCCAGAGACTAATACTTCCCCTCCCAATACAGGTATATACATGTGCTCATATATGAGCAAGCAAACATCCTTTGCGTGGGGCACAGCACGTGTGAGTACCTGTATGTTACTGATATTTCTGTTGCTTCCATGGTATAAAATTATATACCTAGAGCAGAGCTCATTTTCTACTTCCATAAGCAGTACAATAGATCACCTTATTATTCTGCCACAAACTGAGTATAGTATTCACTGTGATTCTTCACAATGCAGACAGCCTCTTTCACTCACAAATGAAACAGCACACGATGCCTGCCAGAGCCAATACTCCCACGTACCAGCGTAATGCTTCAGTAAGTTGAAGAAAGAAGCTTGCCAGCCTTTCGTGGTTGTGATTAAGCTAAATGAAAAGTACAGAGAAACTTGCTTAGCAGGCTGTTGATCTTTGAATACCAAATGTTTTCCCCTTCTAAAAGTCTCCTTTTTCCTCACTAGAAGCACAGGTGGACATCTGGCAGCTTCTCCTTTGGATGGCTGCATTTCAAGTTTCTGCTCACTTTGCCTCCGTTGTCCCATGGCACAGAAAGCCAGAAGGTTGGACAACAACTCCTCAGCCACCCTGAGCTGCTCCTGTGGTGCATGCCTGCTGGGAAGTCCAGTAGAGCTTATGAGCAGGCTAAAGTAAGTCTACCTGGCTGTTATGCAGCATGTTTTTAGTGCTGGAGTAAGGCATGTGCTGGGGGAAGACGTGCTGTTTCCAGCAGCACACTGGAAACTACCAGCTGGCTGGTGCACACACAGTATGCACATCTAGCTCTAGATGCTGTATTTTCAGGATCCCAGGGTACTTCAAATTATGTCAGATGTAGAACTAGCATTCATCTGGCTTCCAGAGTAGGAAGGTGAAAATGGTCTTCTCTGCTCCATATATTCACGTACAGCACAGCAGAAAACGTGGTCCTGATTTTGGGTTGTTTTCTAATGCCATCCTTCCTGATCCAGCAGCCTCTGACTCCTACATCCAGCTTGAAGTATCCCATTAATCATAACCACTCTCTGCTTTCAGTGCTTGAAAGAGATGACCACACATCTGAAAATCCCTTTGTGGGAAGGTTTCAAGGCTATCCTGTGCAGTAGGAGGAGATGGGGATGAGCCAGTCAGCACAGCAAGAGTCAGCAGCTGCAGGAAACCAGTCATTAGTCCTCTGTGAAGAGGGAGAAGAAAGGGGAGGCCACATTTTCATGCTGTGTATTAGGTTTAACAGGGAGGTGGAGAGCAGACAAAATAACCCTGTCCGTTGGCTCAGGAGGAGTCCCTTGACAGGGGATGTGGAGGACAGCCCCAAAAGTGACGGCACTGTGCACCTTTCCCTTAGAGAACTTTTTAAAATCATCTCCCCAGCACTAGTGCTGTGCTCCTTTCCCCAGTTCCTGCCTGCCCAGCTCACTGTCCCCATCCCACCCTGACCCCTCAGTCCTGTACTTGCTGGCTGCATCTTTATAATCAAATAGCATCATTGCAAGTCCCTGGCATGCACTGGCTTCTTCTCTAAGCCAGCACTTGTAATTGTATTTGCAAGTCTGTTTTAATTGCAAACTATCCATATGCAATTGCTGATGATAAGAAGGAAAAAATAACTGTTCTTATTGCCAGCTTTGTGACTGCAATGTTTGCAGTTTTACTTTCAAATGCAGAAAAAAATATGTCCAACATTTCAAGGGCCAAGTCAGACTGCAAGAGATCTTGGAGTAGAATTATTTCAGTGGATTAGGTGAGCAGAACTCAGGTTCTGGAGGTTAATGTTTTAGAAATGGCTACCCATGGCAAATCACCTGTGTCCTGGACAAAACCGTACATCATAAAATACCATGTCCAGCATCTAGGGGTGACCAGCTTTATTCTACCCGCTGCTATGTCTTCTTGTTTATCCACCACTCAGATCTTCTCTTCCAAGGTTTTTCCACCTCCTTTTTGTAATATTCCCATTGCAAAAATGTGGTCATGTTTTTCTTCTAATTCAATAAAAAATATATGGCACATCAAAGCCTTACTTTTGTTGCAATCACATTTTCATATGTAGAGCAACACGTGTCTGTGGCTCTATATACAAGCACACACAGAAAGAGAGATGCCTCACTCTCCCCCTCTCCTCACATTCAATTCTCATTCATTTATGCTCAATGGAATACAGCACATTTCAAGGTATTGTAATATAGCTCTTCTATCTCTTTATAGAAGCACATTCTTTTTATTTGATATTATTACCTCTAGAGGTTTTAAATAAAATCCATTATGTGTAAGTCAGTAAAAGGATAACAAAATGAAAACATGTAAATAAATCAGGAAAATATGCAAATAAAACAGGACTATTTATTTATTGCCAGAACTTGCCAGCTGTTGAAAATAACCTGTTGGCCCTTCAAACTGGCTGACTTGACAGTAATCTGGAAAAAAGAAATTCAAGTGCCAAGTGGTTCACTGTATGATTGAATATTTATTACAATGGGCATAACATCACCTAGGCAAATGAAAAATGCCTCTGGCATGTGGCAGCAAGAAGTACCCAGACCAGCAAAGAAAGTCTTTAGTTTAGAACTAAGGACTCCTGGATAGATTTTTTAAAAGACTTCAATTAAGGTGCTCCAGCCAGGAAGGTCCATTGTAAGTGGGTTTTTTATTAATCCTGATGGCATGAGTAGTTCAGTATTTCACTGTGAGTTTCACAAGTGTTATATAAAGCAATTATTGATCACAACTGCTAAAAGTCACCTCAAATAATTATCTTAGTGCTTCCTTTCAGGATACCTCAGACCTCAGCTAAAGATTCCCTCATTAAAAATGGATAATGTGTGGCAGGATTTCTTATCTCTACTTTTTTTTCCATGTGGAATTTTTCAAGATTCTTTTATACTCATGTCACCTTCTGCCTTCTGAGTCCATCCCTCTATAGCTGTATTTTGAGCATTTATCCTTCAAGTCCCGTGATTCTTGTTCCTTGACATATTTCAGGCTGATCTGACTCTGGCTGTGCTGAAGCACAACACAGGTGCCTGGCACATTTTCTCAGCCTACTGAGGCGACCACAGAACTTCAAAGCACAGCCACCCACAACCTGTGGTGGAGAGAGGGGAAACCAGAGCCTACAAGAAGCTATCTGCTCACACAAGACTCCTTTTCCTTAGTGTTAGGCTTCTCCCTAAGTATTTTTGACTCCTTTGGATATGACAGTCTTGGATTAACATGTAAAGTTCTTCAGACCATTCTGATTTAACTATCTGTCGTTCTTGTTTTTTCTTATATTATTACTACCTCAAGAAGACTCCTTTGCAGGCCATGCTGCATAACATGGCTTTCCTAAGTCCTAACCTTGGAAGTTCCTAAGTCAAGCACTTTGGTGAGCTATTTAATATTAGTGTTCTGGGGTCCGTAAAACCACTTAAATTCCCTACTTTAGGGTGTCGTTGCTGAGCACCCAGTATTTCTTGAGCTACAGAATTGCCACTGAAGTGTTTCTAAAGTAATCAAGGAGCCTGGTTGTAAGAGTTGTTTTGCTTGTTCATGCTAATTGTCCTTCTTACACTCTTTCTAGTTCTGTCGCATTTCACTCCACATAGACATATATGGCACACATCTGCTGAGTTCTTCTAAGAACTAGGCACTTATTTTACATAAATTCCCATTTCAAAAAGATGTGAACTTGCAGAAACAACTCCATATCTAGGGCAATGTTGAATGAAGATGGCTCAGCATGCTACAAATTACCCTTCCCATCTCAAGCACAGCTCCTTTCTGCTGCAGGGGAAATCATTTCCTAGGAAGACAGGAGGTGTACCAGCATTGCCTTCCCTGAGGGTGATGCACAAGAAACAAACACTGCTGGCTGCTGCTCTGAGCTCTACATGCTCTCTAGGGGTTATAGCTGCTGTGGAAAAATATAGGTTTCTGAGCTGCAGTTTAATAGGAACTAACAGCATCTGAAATAAAAACAAAATAATAATCTGTACTTATAACAATGATTAAAAAAATAACTTTCTGGGCTGCTGTGACCTAAAAGTATTGGTCCCAATTCCCAGCTGCAGTCATACCAAACTGAGAAAAACATAGGTCCAAGAATAGACCACAATAACTAATCTTAGCCCTTGAAAACTGATGAATCAGGATATAAATTAGTTGTTCTTAAATAGAAACAAATACCACTTTTCTTGGTACTAGTCCTCAGAGGCTTGGCCCCTAAGCAAGTTCCTATGGGAATATTTCCTAACCTCCTTTCTTGTCTCTGCCTATATAACCAACCTCCAAATTTATGAGTAGATTGAGTACTCAAATAGGCAATCCAGCTAGTTTTGTGGCTAATTTACAGGAGTTAGAGAGGCTCAGGCTTTCTCCTTAACCTGACCCAGCATTTTCGTACTATCTTATCTTCATCTGGTTAGTTTAAAGCAAGAACACACTTTTTTCTTGCCCTGTAAAGAATCACCTTTGCAGTTGCTTCACTGTCTTCTCTTCAGTTTGAAGTCTTTGCAATTACAGTATGACAGCTGCATAACCGAGGTTAAAGACAAGCCAGCAAGTCTGATTCATTGGTGGAAATTTAGGGCCTCCTGAAACTAATAAGCAGAGTAGAGGGAACTGGTGTAATTGAAGTGAGAGCTCTGGGGCTTTCTGTTCCCCTCTTAAAAGGAGGAAGAGTGGGAGGTCAGGCAGAAAAATGAATTTTAAGATCCCTGGATAAGATTATTTGATAGATGATTTGCTACTAGGCTCTAACTGCAATGGTTCTGCTGCCTTTAGTGTTCTGAAAATAGGGATCATGAGGATGCAAGATAAAAGAAGGAGTGTTCAAGGGGAGAAATGACAAAGAATGGGGCAAAAAAAGATGAAAAAACAGAAATTAGTTTTGTGGTCCACATTACGTACTTTTCATTACAAAGTTTATTTCTGTGTTACGTGTAATGGCACCTTTGTGGTTAATATATTGCTTAGAGAACTGTTATTTCTTTACAATTATATTGAAACTATAGCTTATGAATCTAGTATTAATTCACAATTATTCCCATTGTGCCTGAAGAAACTGATGCTAAAGTCTTTCATTTCAAAATGGTTCTACTCCCTGCACATAGAAGAATGAGAAGCAAAGAGTATTCAAATGGGTTTGAGAAGGCACATTCTGTTCAGCAGAGCCCCCTGCATGGAGAATTTATGAGACACTCACGCTGGCTGTTAAGAACTCTGCCATCAAATCTGTAATTATATCATTATCCAGTTGCTAAACAATGTGGATTTTGAGGGCTTTCATTATTTTCTGCCTACTCTTATCTGAACTTACTTCCTGCCAGATAAAATATCTAAACACATTATGGAGCTGCCTGTTGACTTCTGTGAGGTTTTGACTTTCATTAAAAGGCACTGAAACTACAGCTCTCCAAATCCAAATCTTATAAGCAGCACAGGTAAATAACAAACTAGACCCACTGTGAACCAAACCTAACACAACACCCCAGTGTTCCTTGCAGCTGGAAAATCCATCTCTTTGGCCAGTCATGGTACCGAACTGATACAGAGGGGTTTAGGATTTAAAGGTTAATTGCTTGTTGTGGGCACTATTGGTATTGTTAAATTTTGCAGCTGCTTGTTAGACAATGTATGTTGCTTGCACGATACTTATTATGCTTGCCAAGCAGAAGGGGGAGGATGTAGGGCCACTGATAAGGGGTAGAAACCATGACCACAAGTCCTGGTTTTGGATCCTGGAACCAGATGGAACTAACCCTGGAGTCTGGACTTGGATCAGGAACTTAGAGAGCATGCCCAAGGAAAGAGGGTAAAAAGTTCAAGCCTGAGGAAGACCTTTACTTCATCCCAGAGACCCCGGCCCACAACCACCGGTCGGCAGTGCGCAGGCGCATTAAAATGCTAATGACTTTTGACCTATTTATAATACAAAGCGGGGACAGATAATGAATATGTATAGGCGTACTGCGTAATTGAATGCACATGTAACTTGTAACTCGATAAATACCAAGCTGAGCATTGCCAGGGTACACATGTTTTTGGAGGAGCTATCCCCCATGCGTCTTCGGCCAAATAAAAACGTACCTACTTTACAGTTTTAATGAGTTGTAGAGTCTTTCCACATATCAGAAGTCTCTGAAAAATTCTCTCACCTCTTCTTTCTACTCTTCTTTCTGAACAGTATAAAAGGCAAATTCCTTTAGGTGCTGTGTTGCCATTATCTCTCCACTAGTGAAAAGTGGCAGCTGTCACAGAAACTGCTCAGCTCCCACTTGGCCACAGAAAGCAGCAGATTGCACATCAACTCTGAGCATTGCCTATGGCACCCTCATGGCTTGAGCAGGGAATAAAACTTCCCCTGGGGACAGCATCTATCTTTTGTCATTTGTTCCCTGTAAAGCTTGACCATAATATCTGTGGCTGCAGACCAAGATGGCCCTGAAAGGCAGTTTATGGCATTTCTCTTAATTACCAGGTATAACTGTCATTCATTTTCTTTCAGTCACTCATCACATCACTGAATGAGAATGGATGTGACTAAATGGTGTTTAAATCCAAGCTGAAAAGATTATTTTTGTGGAAATTACTGTTATCCATATCTAATGGCAAACAAATCCATGTTGTGACAAAAGCAGCAGTATGACTTCAAGAAGACTTTTCCACATATATAGAAAAAAATTTCCTTTTTCACTAGACTTCATAGAGCACTAAACATACAGCAGAGAACATTTCACTAAATACTTTCATCATTTCAGTTAATTGCTTCTCAGCTGCACCTTATATAACTCAATTTTAAAAGACAATAGGTTTCCTTCTTTTGTGGGGCCCTGGTTTTATTACATCTTAGGAGACATAGATGTCCAATGTCTAGAGAGAGGTGACAGCAGTGGCAATGTATAGGTGAGTTGTAGCAGGAACACTGCTATGTGGAAATGTTGAAATGACCACTTAGTCTACTCTGCCTCCAGAATGAACCTATTCTAATATTCCACTACTGTAGATTTCTTGATGAGAAATTCACAGGCTGTAACCTTGCAAGGCAGACTTAGTTTTGCTGAGCAGAAGCAACAGGAGGAAGAAATGTGAAATCTGCTTTAGAAGATATGTGCTGGGTCTCTGGTTTTCATTCTAAGGCTGTCATGACACAAGCGAGATGCTGACATTTTGTTCTTGTCTGCATGACAAAGTTCCAAAGATAGGTTACTACAGCAGTCTGTAGATAAACTCTTAATGCAAGTAATTATTCTTAGATGGTAAAATCTCTATTCTTTCACTACACTTTGAGAAATGCCCATTAAAATATACTTAATAGAAATGTAATTACTTATTTCCTTTGTCACCTAAAACAAGCTAACCAAATGGCACGGAAAAATCTCAGAAAGAGCCTCTCAATAAGATATTTAGATTTAATTAATATACAGTAACTTAATTTAACTAAGCATTAAGTTAAATGCTTATTTGAGACTAATAGTAACCTCTTTTTTATTATAGTTTCCATTTGCTGTAGCTGGCAGAGCAATAAACTACAGCTCTGAAAGCTAGCAAACAAAATGTTTTACGTATCCTGGTTTCAGCTGGGATAGAGCTAACGTTCTGCCTAGTATCTCATATAGTGCTGTGTCTCAGAATTAGGATGAGAATAACGTTGATAACACAGGATTGTTTCAGTCACCTCTGAGCAGCACTTACACAGGGTCAGGACCTTTCCTGTTTCTCACTCCATGCCACCAGTGAGTGGGCTGGTGGTGTACGAGAAGCTGGGAGGGGACACAGCCAGGACAACTGACCCAAAGGATATTCCATACCATATGTCAAGATGCTCAGTATATAAAGTAGGAAAAAGCTGGTCAGGGCCACTTCTTGGAAACTGGCTGGGCATGGTTTGGCAGGTAGTGAGTGATTGCTTTGCACAACACTTGTTTTGTATGTTCTAATTATTTTATCATTATTATTATTATTATTATTATTATTATTATTATTATTATTATCCCTTCCTTTTTAGGACAATTAAACTGGCTTTTTTTCAACCCAAGATTGTTGCTGGGTTTATTTCTTCCATTTCCCTCTCCATCCCATTGGGGGTGGGATGATGATTTAGCAGCTGTGTGCTGTTCAGCTGTCTGCCAGGTTAAACCATAACAAATGTTTATTGTCTCTGATCACCCCTGTGGTGAAGAAAATGAGAGTAATTGTGTGGTATTACGGCAAAGTAGCATAGTAAGAAAATTATTGAAACAAGAAGAAATCCTATCAGTATCAAGTTAGGTGAGTATGGGAAGTAGCCAACCTCTGCAGCAGGAATTCTCATGACCTGCAGAGCATCCCAGCAGGTTACATAGAAGGAAATGAGTTCAGCCTCTAAAGCAGCTTCCAAGTCCCATCCATCCTGAGAGAAACGTGGCAGGGAGAAGGAATTGAATCCAAGACATTGAGAGACTGAGACATCAAGAGGAGCACAAAGAGGTCAAATTTGTCAGTCTTTGCAGCACCCCACAAGGACTTTGGACACACATTTCTTTCATATCTCAGCAGGTTTCCTCTAGAGGAAATGTTTATTTTAAAAGCTCTCTAGAAAGATCTTCACAGATAGGTTTGTAGCCTTTTTCCTTACTGAGAAAAAAACATAACCCAGAGTACAGAAGCCAAAGGACTTTCCTGGAGAGAATGGGGTTCAATATTTTTAATTTATGACTCTATCAACATTTTTCAGGGAGACTGACTTCGTGGGGACTACTCCTTGTATTTATGAACCTGATTTTCTCCAGAACACACTACAAGTAGCTCATATACCACTCAAATGAAAGACACTGCCCTGCAAGAAACTAATATGTAATAAAGATATTATATACCTGAGTGTCTACTAAAAGGCTACTCTTTTTTCTTCAGCTCTACTCAACATAACATTTGCCAAGAGCAACCCTGCCTAAGAGTTTGTAACTATAAGGTCAGTACTTCAGAAAAGCCTGTGCTGCATTTTTTGGACCAGAATGTCCTTCTGATGTTTCTACAGCAGAGATTTACTATGGAGCTTGTTTACTTTTCATTGTCATCTTCCCCTAAGTAATATCAAAAATTGCGTTATTTAGACCTTTATTTTTACAGCTGTATTTTGAACAGCTTCTCTATCAGTATCTGAGACAAGAGCTGATAAGAAAAGTGGCTGGTGCCCCAACTCAGATCAATACTTGGAAATTCTGCCACCAAAGCTGACAAAAAGCATAATTTATCTACATTTTTATATTAGAAATGCAAATGCATTAGCACTGGAAAATAATATACCTTTCATTCACAGAATGATTATGGTTTATACTAGAAAAATCCCTCTTTGACATGTTTTGCATCTCTTACAGGAGACTTTCCCAATGTAAAAATTACAGACAGTTGTGCCAGTCTCAGACAAAGTGTGAATTTGCTGCTTCACTCTTGGTGATGTATATTTACCTCTTTTAGCACTGGAGCACTGAGATTTGATCATGTTAAGGACATAGAAAGAACACTGGTGAGGTAATTATTTCTCTTTTTTTTCTTTAATGAGCAACTCTCTGTATTTCCAATTTTGAGCGCAGACCAAAAGTAAACATAACAAAATTCCAAGACTGCTTTTTCTTTTCCACAGAAGTAAGGGAAATGTTATGAAAGGATATATTTTGATGTGCTTACCAAGTACATTTTGACATCAGGGTGCTTCAGACTGATTGTTTGAATCTGACTGCTGGCACATTGTACACCAACACAAAATATGGTCAATTTTGGCTGGTAGCTCTTAAACACCATGTGTAGGGAAGGGGGGAGAGGGAGTGGCCACATTCTGCCAGAGAAAGAGATGGAGAAGGAGCTAACAGTGATATCCTGACATGGTGATATCAACAGCTCCCAGGTCACTCCAAGTCACTTAGGCATTTACTCAAAATAAAGAATTTCACTATCAGCCAGTAGTTCACTCCAAGCTCCTGCTCATAATTTGAGGACACCCCCATGCTGCCACGGAGGAGCTGGGCTTACCTCAACTCCAGATCAGCCTTGGTTAAAACCCTGGAGAGGGCTGTGTGTCAGCCCATGTGCACTGACCACAGCAGCCTCATTTCGGCCAGCAGCTGGACCAGCAATAACAGAGATGACATTCTGGTGCCCTGGCTGTGCTCCTGGGACAGATGTTCTTGCAGAAGCCAGTTGGATCAAGCAGTCACCACTGCTTCTTCAACAGAGATACATTCTGTTTATTGCAGACCACTGCTGCACCTTGAAAAAGAGCTAAAGCAACAGACAGTGATACATGAACAGACATGTGGCTCTTGCGTGACACAAAGCTCAAAGAACAGGCTTTAGTAGTGTGACCGTATCTCGTATTTTTGTAATTTACCAAGAACACACTGTTCCTCCGCTTTCACAACTCCACTGATTTCCTTGACAGCCACTTGAGAAGCACAAACCTAAGACCCATGTATATATGTACTTGATTTCCTTTTGAGCTGTCAGTAAAACACTGAGCGCCTCATGGGTATAAGGAAGCTGAAGCAGATCTGTGCAAATAGCTCCTTTTAAAAATAAAAAAAGTCTTATGGAAATTCTTATTTACATCTGCAGATGACAGAATATCATTAGCAGCATGTTAGATCCCAAGTATGGGGTGGGTAAAAACCTTTTTCACTGCCAAAAAAAGGCATCAAGACACTATATTATTGATATATTTAATTATAACATGCTTGTATAGTATTCATACTGTTGATAACCTCCCTAACTTTCCTTCTTTCATTCAAGACTTCAATGTTTTAATAAGGTAAAGTATTAGAATCCTTTTAAATTATTAAATCTGAATTAAATCTACTGTCTTGAACCTTTTTAAAATATAGCATAAAAAATGCTGCAGATTTTCTTTCAAAAGCCATTAAAAAAACCCCTCAAAACTACTTTCTAAACATTGTAATGATGTTTATCTAAAGCAATTACAGCTCCAATTAACTGCAATTTCACTTGAGAAATGCTCATGGTTGAAAAAAATCCTTTTATTTAAAAAGTCCCAAACATCCAAGTATCTCGCAAACAAAACTAAGCATTTGAGACTGCCCACTTGAATGCTGGCAATGGAATAACTGAAAATTGACCCTTCCTCTACTACACATCAATGTTATTATAATGCAAGTTAGATCTGTCCATTTTTTTTCTTATAAGAGTTGAAATAAATAGGATCTTTAAGATAAGCTTCCCATTCTCCATTAAGCTGACAGCATGGAGGCTGAAGATAAATTAACAGAAATAAGTGGTTGTTATGCAGCCAAAAATGCATCTAGTATGCCCAAAGCAAAATAATTATCATTACAAGAGACCTCTACAACCTGAACTTAAAGGCCACCAGGTTGTGAGGAATGAAAGCAACTTGTAATGATGTGAATATAATCTACCACTTCTTCTTCTTCTGCACATAACCCACCTGCCAGGCAAACAAGTTAACGTGTCTCAGGTATGAGCATCTTCACAATGAAGTTTTATTATTAATTTCCTGCTGTTTCTGTTGAGCACCTTTGATATAAGTGTCCATTGTATTTTTTTATATCCAGTGATAGGGACAAAAAGCAGTATCTCAAATCCTTTATATTTTCCTGGCTAATATCCCTCATTCACCATGAGCCTTGGCTCAGATTTAAAGGTTTTCCAAATTATCTCTTCTCCAGTGAATGAGGAGAACCTTTTAGACTCCCGGATCAGATATGTTTCAATTATTACGGCAAAGGCCATTGCTAGGCACTCAGCAAGGCAAGAAATACCATGTTGGAGTAGCCCTGTATCTTGTCATTGTCGATGGCATGTTCTTGTAGTTCAGCAGAACAGGAAAATATTTTACTGTTAAGCTAAAATATGAGAACAGTACATCAAGAAATAGATTTTCTCATGTTGCCAGTCCAAGCCTTACAAAAATACTGGATCAAACAGGAAGGTCTTTTACTAGACATCTGTTTGCAAATTAATGAAGAAGGGTTCCTGATGTAAGCCTACTGGCCAACACTTCAACATTCACACAACCATGGCAAATGACAAAGCACTTAGATGGGTACATATCTTTTTTTTTATATATATTCACTCAGCTTTAGGTATTACACATTTTCTACTAAATCTCTGTTCTGAAGGACTGATTCATATCTAGTGTAAATCAATATGGCTTGAATTAGGTCAGTGTAGCTGTGCTAATTTACACTGGTCTTCAATCTGGAGCATTGATTTTATATTAATATACTATATTTCTATACTGTATTTCTATTTTCTATAGAAATACAGTTTTCAGCTTAACATAGTGACTGTATTCTGCATTTCTTCAAGGAACAAAATTAAGATGTGATTCATATTTTTGGGGTGATTTACACAGCAAGCTCCTATAAGCATTTATCATTTGCACAGATTCCTGCAGATCTTCAAAAGAAATTATTTTCCCACTTTTTAACTGGCAGCATAGGAAGCTGGTAGCACCAACACCACCAGGGTAGCATCCAACAAGACAGCTGACTAGAATCATCCATAGAGAAGTCTGGCACTGTATATTTATAAATCTTGTTGGTTAATTTTAAAAACAAACAAATAACCCTATGATTTGAAAAATAAATAAAGAACTCTAAGATTTCCCACAGGATAAAACTGTTGTTCTTCCCTTCCCCCCATAATCCCAGACATCTTTGGGCTCAGCCAGCTCCCCTGTCTTCTAATGACTGAATATCCAGGCATCCTATTCACAAGCTGCACCAGCAGATGGAAACCCCAAGTCCTACCAACAGGCAAACTCATCAGCCAGGCCAGCCAGCCCCCGTACAGTCACTTTGAGGATGGAGGAGCCAGCCTTAGTAAAGAGACAGGGCCTGGCTCACAAGTCTGAAGGACCAGGGCAGTTAGACAGCCTATCTAAAGAGCCATTTGGTCATAAGGACATCCCAAGGAGCAGAGAAATCCAGAGTATGGACATGGTAAGCCAGAAAGATTGGATATAGTTGTCCAGTATCCCTCTCAGGCGACGAGCAAAGATGGCTAGAGAAAGAGCAGGAAAATGGAAAACAAAACAACAAAAACCCTAGGAAGCATCATTATGGATAGCAGCTCATCTGAGGGTTGAAGGAAATGACAGGCCTTTGCAGAAGGTTTCAATTCATCAAAACACCATTTTTGACAAAGGAATGTTCTGTGAGAAAATTGTCTTTGAGTTCAAAACTTTATGTTTGCATTACAAATAGCAGAAAATTATATTCATACTTTGTTCTTAGTGCAGTGCTGAGGAACCTTCTAGGTAGACATAAATGTATTTATCAGCATGTGTTTAAAAATGGATAAAAGAAAAAAAGGTGCAAATATTCTTCATGGTTTGATTGAAGAGTCATGAAAGATCAGGTAGTTCAAAAAGAAACTTGGGAGTTCCACAAATCAGTGGAAAAACCAGTTAAAAATCCTCCCACCCACTTCAGTGTGCAGCTCCTTGCAATGAGCATGTACCTCACAGGTGATAATTTACGTGCTCATGAAAAACTGTGCAACTGCAGAGACCAGATACCAGAGACCGTGAATCATAATCAATTCATGCCTTAAGAAGCACAGAGAAAGAAAAAAACAAATCAATATGGAATTTCACAGCAAGGAAGACTTGGGACTGAGTAGGACTGATATGTATGAGTAGCTAAATTTATACTATTGGTTCTTGCCTAGAGAAAGAAGAATCATAGATGAGCTGCACTTTGGACTTGCTATAATAAGGGAAGTTGTATGGAAAGCACAAGGTTCTAACCAGTCAGTACAGCAGGAATGCTTGAGAAGTTTTCCTTGTGCACTTGAGCTGTGTCTGAAGGAGTTTCAGTGCTAAGGCATCTTTTTCAAAGTATTTTCTGTCTGAAAAAGTAGAACACAATAAACCAGGTTAAAGTCTCAGCAGATCTATAAGCACATTGCAGTCCATATACTCCCTTCAACCCCAATGTTTCAAATTGTCTTAGAGGTCAAGTAACTTCTGGCCCAAATTTGCAGAAATAACCAAGGCTCACCTCTGGATTTGCACTTGAAATAGTTCAATAGGGCCTGATGGGGGACTTACTACAATTCAAGTTTAGTTGGAGTTCCTCAGGTATGAAAACTCAAAGAACATGGACATGCAAGATTCAATAAGTAATTATGCACAAAACAAACCTAAAGACTGCAAAAGCTAGAATTAACATCTTTGTGCCACCCTTATTAGCTAAGGAGCAGATCTTCAGCGTAGGTTCCGTTCATTTAGTGTCTTTGTCTCAGTGGAAAGCATCCCAGGCTTTCATTATCCTCCGCACAACAAAAGACAGCTATGGCTGCGGCTGTGCAATCCATGCAGATAATAAGAAAATTAAATGTACCTGTATTTCCAGGACAGCAGATTTTAATGCCTCAAGACTCATGCCCACCTAAGCACTTCAGTCTCCCAAATAATCTCTTCATGGAACAGCTAATTTCCAAAATGTTTTCACTTAAGGACTTACTCAATGAAGTCCTTTTATTAAACTGACCTCAGGCTCTAATCCTCACTTTAAACAGGATATTGTTAGTGTGGTACAGCATTCGTAAGAATGAGAATAGATATGATCAACAGTTTAGTATTTGCCTTGCAGCTTTGGTCATTTGGGGATCATATTTTCCTTGATAATATTTTTAAAGATATGTTTTCAAAGTGAATAATTTTAGTCATACTTTCTCTCAAGTCTTACCGATGACCTACATTACATAAATACATTCATTATACATACATATACATTATACATACATATATAATTTATATACTATTGTATAAAAATGAATTATATAAATACCTCACAGAATGAGATTTCTCTTATCTTTTCCTGAGGATCCACCTCTAGCTTGGACAACTGAGTGTATCAACGAACTTAGAAGTGGGGACGCTCAACAGACTCAGTGACCAGACTGCAAAGGGGGCCCAAGGGATTTGCTTTTCAAGTCCTCATCCTGGTGCAACAGCTTCCTTCAGGAATGTTCTTCTCATGTCATGTTACAGTAGTACAAGGATCCCCTTACTTTCTACAGGATAGTAACAGACACAACAGGCCAACAATAAAAATGAGAAACAATAGCCCTGGTCTCCCCTGCACTCCTCCCTGCCTAGGCTGTCACCAACAGAGAGGGGAGATCTGGAGGAAGGTTCCCTCCAAGCTGTTCAGGCGACATTCAAGGATATATAAGGTGATGGTACAAAGAAACTCTGCACTGGAGGACTTCTTCCAGAGATCTGGTTGGCATAAGCACTTATTTTTCACTTCTTTTTCTTTATATCCATTGTGACTGTGGTTCTCATTCACTGTAAACTGACATATATTCATAAAAAACAGTGGAACTACTCTAGTTCATACTTCCTGAAAATTCTGACTGTGTGGGTTGGGCTTGTCTATTTATTCCAATTTTGTAAAGCCTGTACAATAGAGCTCTAGTCCATGGCCAGGGCATCTGGATGCTAAACACTCAGTAATGTGTGTTTGCATAAATTTAAAGATTTCATTCAAACCCAGTCTATTATATAGAACTTAGTTAATATATTGAGATAATAGATCCAAAGATCAAAAAGAATAGTTATGATGATCTCATCTGTCCCCCCTTAATTTACAGTCTGTAACATTTCAATCCTGCATCAGCCAATACTTTTGTAACAGACTTTGCACTGAGAACACCAATTGACATTCTTGTCATAATTCTTAAGATACAGAAAGATCACCTTTAGTTATTGTCAGACTGGCCCAAATACTTGAGGATTTCTTGCAGACTATGCTATAGTCACTAAGATGACAGACACTTTTAAATCTTCTTATTTTTACTGTCTCATAGCTTTGTCAAGGCCTAGAACAGTGAACTGCAATTGAAGAACACTGGGACATACAGAGATTCATGCTAAGCCTAAGGAGTTGGCTTGGAATTAAAGATTCAAGAGCCCTTGCATTAGATGGGCACAACATATGTGAAAAGAGTCTCTCCAGGGCACATGTGAACCACAGAAGCTTAAATTGTGACTTGCTCTTGCGGAAATCTATGTGGGTACAGTGATAGAGAACTCATAAATAAATAGAATAAACAAATAAGAAGTAATGCCAAGTTAACACCCAATATGTCCACAGGTGGGAACCACACAAATCTGTGATTGAACATCAAAAGACATGTGACCGGAGTCTTCAAGAAGGTAGTTACCATGTTTTAAGAGAACAACCTGTGTAAAGCCACACCTACTTTTTTTTAAATAGGGCCACAGTATTCTTCACGTGAAGATTTCACATCAATTTCTAGTCTTTTAATTGACTGTAATTACCATATTTACATTCCTGAGGGGTTTACTCAGATGTCACCTCAGCTATATTTTGAAGACAATGGCTTTGCACATATAAAACTGAAGGAAAATTAATTCAGTGAAGAAAAATGAAGGCCAGTGAGAGTTTTATTTGCTGATGTGACAGGCAAAAAAAAAGAAATAATTCATCTGAAGCACAACAGGAGAAAAGACACAGAAAAAAAAAAACATAAGGAAAGATGAAATAAGAATGACACAACTGTTGTAGGCTGTTAAACCTTAGTCACAGTAAACATAATACCTATTTTGCCTCAGAAGTTCTTCAAGAACTCCAAGGTGTTGTAACACTGGCCCAGGCACTGACAGTCAGTAAAGACCTGTGAAGTGGTACACACCCCTTCCATTCTGCACAGCACAGGCTTTGCTCTGACCTCAGGAAATCATGTTGGTGCTGGACATGGAAAATACAATTTCATTCCAGGATAATTAAAAGCATTTAGGGGGTGATGGATGGCTTAGAGCAGGCAAAATGGGATTTAACATGGACTTTTACCCATAACAGCTACAAAAAAAAGGATGAAGTTACACAGAAAAATACTTTAGCAGCAAACTCATCAAAAATTAATATTTTGTACCGGTCTAATATCAAAACACCATTAAGGGTAATTTGCTAAGCAATTGTTTGGGGTTTAGGTGATTGCTCTTAAAGGACATTTGTTATCTATATCTTAACTATGGTACACCTAACTCTATTATTACTATTGTTGTTGTTATTTCTGATCTTTTACAGACAATCTTTCTTTTTGCATGATTATTTTTCTAAAAGAAGACTATTTTCCTGAGCTGTTTCTCTTCTCCTGACCATGAGACAAGTGGCCCACTTTGCCATTCAGCAGGAAGAAATGCACCATTACAACTCAAGTAAAAATAATAAGGATGTTTCATAAGCAGTAGTCACTACTTGGGCCACTGCAGCAATCTGAAGAGTTTGGACTCCTAATTAAAGTAATCCAGACTCAAATATCTATGTACTGTACAAATATGTGGTAAAAGGTTGTTTCTTCAAACAGATTTATGGATGAAATTTGCAGAGTATCTGTGACCTACATCCATTAGTTGGGTAAAGGATCATAATTTTGAAAGATGAAAGGGTTTTTTCTGCTTTTTTCTGCTGAAGTTTTCACACTTGGTATAATACAATTAAAGATGAGGGAATGAGAAGGGAGGGAAGAATTTCGTAAGTGAGGTTCAGGCCTCGGCCTCCCAGGTGACTCAAAAAGCTGAAGAATCCTCTCTTCTCTCATACTCAGAGAATATTTAATTCTGTTATGTGAAGTGCAAGGACTTCATTTTATAATTTGACTTCAGAGACTCTCCTGAGAAGTGATCCCCCTCAAACAACTGAAAACCTAAAGCTGATTCTTCAAAACACTGAATAAGGGCCCTAACAATGTTGCTAAAGGAAAAAAAAGGGAGAAAGTGGTCATCCCTCAAGTTTGACAGAAAATTGCTGGAGGCACCTGCCTCCCTTGGCAGGATCTGGGGCAGGAATTTGAGTAGATGGAGAGTGGGATTTAGGATACATGCTATTTCAGTATTTCACTGTCAGATGGAGTAGGCACCTTCCTGCTCCAAAATCTAATACGGACGAGATCCCAGCTATACATGCTGGTGGTGTGCAAAGGCTTTTAGCTGTCTGTGCGCCCCTGCAGGCCTCCCTGCAAGGTATACCAGATCCTGCAGCTCAGTGACTGAAGACCTTGTTCTCTAACATCCATCACTGATTCCTTTAAGTCCGTCTTCAGATCTCAGCTTTAGAGTTAAAATCACAGTTTTCAAGCAAATTTGGCATTATAAAGTTAATCCTCCCTGAAAGCAGCTTTTCAGAAAAAGACCTGAGGGTCCCAGTGGACAACAAGCTGACCATGTGCCAGCAGTGTGTCCTTGCAGCAAAGGAGGCCAGCTGTATCCTAGACTGCATTAGGATGAGCATTGCAAACAAGTCAAGGGAGGTGCTATTTCCTTCGAGGGAGGTGTTCTTTCCTCTCTAGTCATGCCTGGTGAGAAAAATCTGGAATTGTGAGTCCAGTTTTGTACTTCCCACCACGTGAAAGGGCCTCTCTATGGCCTGTATAGCAATAGTTACCTGTTTTAAAGCAAGCTCCACTTTGCCAACAGGTAATAAAACCAACATTTTTAAAATTCTAGATAGCAAACGTTAAAGAAGGATGAAAAATGGATTATGCTGTTCTGCAAACAGAAGTATGCTCTTCTCGGAGGCTAGACTTAATAACACATGGAAAAAAATGCTTTGCTCAAAAAAGATGTAGATACATCCAAAGCTCTAAAAACATACTTCCTAAGGCAGAAAAAAACTGCATTAATTTAATGATTTGCTAAGAAATCTGAAAACTGTTCTATCACTGCAAAGGACACAGCTTTCCATGAGAATGTCCCCAGTTCCAACCTATATGAAGTCTATCAGATAAAGTAAATCCTTGACCAGTTCAAATTTCTTTTATATAAGTTCAAAAACATTGAGACATAAGTAGAAAGTCAAATTTGAATGACCCTGAAGGGAAATTACTATTATGCATTTATCTTGACTTCAGTTACTATTTTTCATTTTACTGCATCCTGAGTCCAATATTTCCCTTTATATGTGATTAGATGTTACAGATATTTACTTAAAAGCAACTGATTGCAAGGCATACTCTGAGATTTTAAGCAACTGAATTGCTACTGACATAAAAAAAGTCATGCAGGCACAAATGTCTGTAAGTTTAAAACATATTTTGCATTTTATCTTTTGCCTCTTTTTCATCTCCCTTGCCTAAGATGCATTTTCCAAGTCTGTGCAGGAGAGAGCAATAACCTCAAAATCTAATTATGATTTCATAGGTCAAGACATCTGTCTACTGAAACATCCAGTTTTTTATTCCCTGAGTCAGCTCATAAAGGACAAGCAATGACATTACTTTCTTATAAGCAACTTTTAGGAAGACCTAATAGACAGGGTTTGTCTTCTGAAATTTTGAATGAGATTTTTAAAATAGTAGTCCAAGTTGATTTCAATAAACCATTCACTAATACCTGATAGAAGCAGATCCAAACGTTCAGGACGCTTTAGGCCTGCTTCTAAGTAGGTAATACTATTATCATTAAAAGTACCAAAACAGAAAGAATAGTAAAGACCTTTTTAGGTCACTTGCCTTTAGAACAGACAGATGCTGTAGTTCAGGATGCCTAAAAGCTTATACAAAAAGACTGCAAACCATTTTAGTATAAATTTTTGGCAAATGGCAAAAAGCAGCATCTGAGACAGAATACAAAATAATTTACATTCATGTGACAGTCTTACATAATAAATAACAGAAGTGTGTTAGCCACAAATAATCTCATTGCTGATGACCATCTGAATGTTGCTCTCTAACTAGCAAGCAGTGTCCAAAGCTGTTTATAAAGAACAAGCTGTTAAAAACATCAAGAAAATAGACTTTTTGGTGAAGTGCCCACATAGCATTTTAATAGTACTGTAATAATGCCATACAGAAACTACTAAATTCATGTATTTTAAAACTTTTACAAGGGTTATGAAGTACGCTTGTACATAATAATACTCCTATACAATATTTGCAACATATAAAATGCTGCCATTGCACCCTTCTTTATAGTAATATATTATCAGGAGAGCTAACAAGTTGTAGATGACATAAACCAGTGTCCGCTCCACAAGTATATCAGAATATATATATATATCTTTTATATAAATAAAAAAAAAGGGAGAAGCCCAGTGTATCTGAAAAATAAGGAGGCCAAATGTGGGTTTTTGCCTAAAAAAATCTGAGTGTCCAAAGAAGGATCACTTCTTTCAAGCACTAAATTCATTAGAAATGCTAGCAGAGGTCCATGGGTAAAGTGACAGAGGTCACAGATGCAACAGACACTGCAAGTTTCTTTATTTTCCTTCCTCCCTAGTCATTTCATGGACAAAAAGGGCATCATCAGAATGCCACAGCCAGCGGTAGCAGCAGCCTGCTGTGCATTGGGCAGGTATAAAGTGATCGTAAAGAGCGAAATGGTCAGGCTTTTAACCCACACTTTCTTTCCAGTCTTAAAATCTCTCCAAGCATTTCACACCAAGTTCAAATAAATGACACTTGCTACGACCTAGGCTGATGTCCTGACGACTTGTTTAACAGCAAAGCACCCAGATACAGTTCTACTGGACACAATCAATAGGGGTGTATTATTGTGGATATTCTGCATTTCAAGTTAAGGTGTATTCCTATGAGCATTTACAGATCTCTAATATTTTTATGACAACATTTGTAAAGCACTAAATGCACCAGTTGCATACAGTTTCCTCACTGAAGATCTTTTGAGCAATGCCAGTGATAACACTTTGGGATATCTGCTAGTCATACAGCTGTTTTGTACTGATTCGGTCCCACTGTGCTCCCACTGAAGCCCTCACATCCTGCCCTGCTACTCTGCTCTTCTGAGACCCCTCCTGGAGTGCTGCATCCAGCCCTGGGGCCCCCAACATAAGAAAGACATGGAACTGTTGGGGCAAGTCCAGAGGAGGGTCACAAAGTCGAAAAGGGCACTAGAGCACCTCCCCTGTGAAGATGGGCTGAGAAAGTTGGGGTTCTTCATCCTGGAGAAGAGAAGGTTGTGTGGAGACCTCGTAGCAACTTTCCAGTATTTGAAGGGAGATTCAGGGAAGCTGGAGAGGGACTCTTCAGCAGGAGTTGTGGTGGTAGAACAAGGAGTAACAGGTCCAAATTGAAAGAAGGGAAATTTAGTTTAGATATTAGGAAGAAATTTTTCACTGTGAGGGTGGTGAGACACTGGAACAGGTTGCCCAGGCAGGTTGTGGATCCCCCAGCCCAGGCAGTGTTCAAGGCCAGGCTGGATAAGGCCTTGAGCAGCCTTGGTCTAGTGGGAGGTGTCCCTACCCATGGCAGGGGGTTGGGACTAGATGGTCTTTAAAGTCCATTCCAGCCCCTTAACATTCTATGGTTCTATGATCCTGTGATGATATGATTAAAATTATTTAGCTCTTAATCTGCTCATCTCTGGGGTCAAAACTGATGCTGAATATGGTCATTTGAGGAATGATAGGACTGATACCTCTGAAACCCCCACTTCTGTCCATGGTCAAAGGACTACTGACGGACTGCAAAGACAAAAGGGATCATTACAGTTCTTCCAGAAGAGTCACACAGAGAAATGCAGAGGAAAGTCCAGCAAACCGGTCTGATACCAGCAGTGACTCTGTGAAAACAAAGTCCTCTGGGGTCCTGTTCTAGGGGGAGAAAATATGGGGAGTGCCTCAAAAGATGCTGGCATAAATGAGAAATGTTCTCCTGCTTTTATTTAGCACCACTCCTTGTTGTGCCACGCCTTGTTTGTGACTTATTCATTTCCTCTTCTGCTTTGTTACTAGCATCCAGTAACACCCTCCACTGAGTCCAAGGATAGTGGGAAGGCAAAAACCAGGTTTCTACATAAGAATAAATGGTGTTTCGAAGTCTGAACAAGAGAGAGACGAGAATCCAAATATTTCTCCTGATAATTTCTGTCAGTCCCAACAAGTCATAAGGAAAACCTCTAATCCAGTCTTCCCACTAGAATCTCATTGATCTTTATGCTGTCAGTCGGCATAAACCTAAATTTGGGTGGAACACATCTGCTGAGACAGAGATACCAATTTATAAAGTAGTGACCTCGCTTCCCTTTATAATCACTGAAGTGATTCAAAAGCACTTTTGAATTCTATTTCATCCTGAAAAGGATGTCCAAAATAAGTCAGATTCATCTTATCCTAAAATTACTTATTTCTTTCCACAATGCATGAAGAGAGCTAATGGCAGCCAGTGTAGGCAGACACTTACATGCAGATGAATGCCAGACTGTGATGCTGATTTATTTACAAAGACAGTACTGATCTGACCTGACACAAACGTTGCAGATGAAGTAGATTTTCACTACCATTTGAAATTCTTCTGTTGTTTATAGGCCTCTATGTCAACATAACTAAGAATCAGCCAACTCAGCAGGAACATGCCTCTAGTCTCTAGGTCCCAAGCGGGCATCCAGAGGGGGCAGAATGGAAAAAGAAATAGTGACAGCTGCCCCTGCCTTGCTTAGTCTGCAAGAGGAAATTTTAGGTCTGTTAGAGAGGGATGCCACTAGTGCATTGCTACATTTTGAGTTATGGGAAGTTGCTGCAATGACAGACTCAGAAGATCCCTTGCTAAACCACTAACTGTGTTTCTTGCAGGTACAATGATCAGGCATTCTTCTTCAACATCTTTCTTCAACAGCTGCCTCACCCTTTCAGCAGATTTTCAGTAATTGGTGGGACAGTAGTAGGCACTCCTAATCCTGTTGTCCTGTAGGACACAGACCACAGCAGGAGAAAAGTATTACTGAAAATCACGTGGATAAAGGTTCAGGACCTGGACATTCATCATGCCACAATAATTTACAGAGTTGCTATAAAACTGGTAATAAAACAACCCTTGTTGTGTGGCAAGCTCTGTTTGTCCCCAAACTGTAAATTTTCTTCTTGACTATGATCAGCAACAAGGGTCATAAGACATGTGATTTTTAGTATGTATCTCTGTGAAATACATGTATTTGAGGATGCTTCCTTCCTCCCATTACTCGGCTTTTCAGCCTTTCTGGGAACTAATATTCTCAGAAAAAAAAACCCAAAGTGTTGGCTCAGAAGAGCTATTTCAGTGCCCTCCAGTATCCCGTAGAATAAGACAAATGCAGATGCCTTCACCACACCCCAAAGATGTGCAGCCCTTATGAGCACAGACAGGATCAATCTGAATTTTTACTGAAAGGCAGTCTGCTGGCTCTGGCTGAAAAAAAGGCAGACTCTGGTCACCAAAATCAAACAACCCTTCTGGGACTGCAGTGAAAACAAAGAAATGGCAAAGCAGAAAACACAGAAACAGGCCTTTCAGGTCAACCTATAGGTCCCTGCTAAGTAAATCAATTTTGAAAATGGAAATCTTTTTTAGAGGTATATCGCCACATATTCAACATAAACATACTTCGAGATACCTTTATCTTTTTCCTCCTGTATTCAGAACTACTCCCCACTAAGGACCTAATGCCTGCAGTGCTCCAGAAGTCACAGATTGTCTAATTATCTTCTATTCATATGTTTGTTAGAGGCTCACAAAAATCTGTGACATTGAAAGACATTATGGAAAGACTCCATTTCAATAATTGGAAGGATCATTGGAACAGTATTATAGTAATTTCAAAGGAACAGAGCACAAAATAACGGTGTTGGGATATGGGGGCGAGTAGTTTTTCATTCATCCTTTCTCTTTACACAGCAATAACCAGCATAAGATCAAAAACATAAAATCCTTCCCTCCTCAACACATCAATAACACGTCTCATGAATCATTTTTGCAATGTCTGCTGGTCATGTTTAGTTCTGTAATCACTTCCATTTTATTTTACTTTTTCAAAGCAGGAAACATCTGCTTGTTTCATATATTGGAACCCATGCATTAAGTCCCCAGGAAAATAAAATTCTAAGCCCCACCAAAGTAACCAGAAAAAAATCCACTGATTTCTGTGAAGGCCAGAACTTCATACAAAATCTTTGGGTTTCAGCTAAATTTTCAAGGCTTCAAGGTTTAAAACACTTCCTGGACTTCTGAAGACCCAAAACCATAGTCTCTTTATCTGTTATCTTTCATATGATCTATGCCAAAAATGCTCACAGCTGCCTCAATTCAGTTTTCAAGTATTCTTTGTGCAGGTAAATGCAACATGAATCTGGAATCAAAGCAGAATCTGTTCTCAGTGCTAGTTACTGCTTTTCATCATTTTAGAGCACCAAAAAGCATATATACTCTCTCTCCAAAATAAAAAATATGAGATAATGGCATGCATAAAAAGACCAGTTCTAGGCAAGAGATTTTGTGCTGTCTTGGATTTACAACATTATCTCCCTGTTCTTTGAGTTTGATGTACTGGTTCACCTTTTACCTTTACTCGACCTATCCCCACTTGTTCCCTCCCCCCTTTCCTTCCTCTCCTTTATACAGATGTGTAAAAGCAACCCAGTCTTAATGATATAAAATGTGCTGGTTTACGTGTTATGCCAGCAAGTCTGCGTGGCTTCATTTTCCCTCCAAATATGGGCAAGCCACCTTTTTTGTGTGCACTCTTTTTATAAAAGTGATCAATCTGAAAAATAAAACATACATTACTGCTTTAACATGTCACAGTATGCATTAAAAGCTCATCTACACTGGAAAGTGCTTTCCTCATGGTATGCAGAAGGAAAATGTTTGTTTTGATTTAATTAAAAATCATTTACACATTTGCCCTTTTATATGTTGCTTTTAGTGTACAACAATTTCTTTCCTCGGGAGAGTTCTTAATGCTCCCAAATGGTCAGGAAATAAAATTAAATGTTCAAAGATTTTGCCATCTGGTGGTTACAGATATCACACTTGTGATGCTGAAGTTTGTTTGCCAGACTCGAATGTGCAGAAAGTGATTAAAAGTCTTTACTTTGGTCATGCAGGAGATGAGGAAAAAAGGCTCAGTGTGCAATGTAACAGATGTGATCTCTTGGAAACATGTGAACTTCAAAGCCTATTATGCAGGGAGATATGGTAAGCACTGTGGACTCACGGAGCATTCAGAAAATCTTTTGGATCAGTGCTATAAAAATTATGTGCAGAGAAAACCTCACTCTCCTGAGAAAATTTGTTTATACCAGCTTACTCCAGTACCAACCAAGAAGGCAAAGGATGAAAGAAACATCTCTGCTCAAAGCATGTATACGAAACCAAAAACTGGAAATCTGACAAACTCACACCTGCATTTTCCCAGGATTCTGTAGAACCAACGTGTTATTAACCTAGAAAGTAGGACAACTATTTCCGAGGCTTTTTCTTTTTAATAGTTGATGTGTAATGCTTTGTCCTAGAGGATGAATATGCTGCCTTTGTAAATCTAATTTGAAAGTCCCTAGTTCACTTCCTTCTTGCCCCAAAAGGAAACACTGTGCATGCAAAACTAAAGCCAATGCTGCATTTGGAGGTGTCCCATTTCCCTTGATTAGGCTACTTGCTTTCTCTGTCTATCAGAGCTCTCTAATTCTCACAGAGTCTTTGTATTCTCCATAATTACCCTTTAATCACATGACCTAACATTCCGAACATTCCGATGTGTTTGTCACGGCAATATGATTAATCTTTGCATAAAGCTCATAAGACCATTATCAATGGAACATCTTTTTTGGAAAAAGAATCATCAGCCTCCCCATCAGCTTTCTTAAAAAAACTTTTTCTGGCACAAACATCTTTTTCACACTTTCTTGTTCTCGTGAAACAGCAAAATAAACTCAGTGGATGATATTTAAGTGACATTTACACCAGTGGTGGCTATGGTGGTCTTTACATTTTCCCATTTTAGTTGCTGTCTGCATAAATACTTTAATTGCACCAATATTTACATAAGAATACAAGAAACAGCAGCATCCCTCCTTCCTGGGAGGTACTAGCTCATACAGAGTACATGACTGGGAGCACAGAGCAAATATTACTTTATCCTATGCCTGTTGAGGTGCCTCTCCTCAAGCCCTTAACATTACTGCATGACTGCAAATCACAGACTATAGTGAAAAGGCAAACATCATCCTGAATTTCTCACAGGCACTTAGCAAACTGGAGACATTATTTACTCCTGCTAGAGTGGGAAATCACAGGCACTCGGCACTAAGGAACTGAAAGCAAGTACAGTGACAAAAAAAGCAAACTGTACTGAATGGGGCATACAGGATGGCTGTGTATCCATTTCTGATCCGAGGTCTGTTGCTCTCAGTAGCAGCTCCTATGCTGCATATGCGTGAATGCATTTCTGAAAATATAAGCCAAAATTAACTAAAAGGAACAACTTTAAACAATGTTTCTTGCCAGCTTCTGACTGCTGGCAGACTTATCTTACCAGGCTCACTGATACTGGTCTCCTGCAAGACTGTGTTTCAAACAGCCATTAGGCTGCACTGGTGGGAAATTCCAGGTTAATATAGCTCTGAGATGCACAGCCCTATCAGCCATCTCACTTGGAACTTCTATACCAAATATTCACAGGGACTGGGTAGTGGAGAGGCCAGGTCTGTTCTGTCCCATTGCGTAGAGGTGTCTAAGCAGCTTGCATGACTTCTCAAAATGACATGCTTGGAGAAAGTACAAATTTAGCATATTTGCTATCAACAAGGATCCTAAGAGCTTTCATCAGTGACGTAAACTTTGATGCCTTTGTTGACAATTAGATATTGCTGGGCACTGTGGTTCATACATCTGCTTCCCAGGGTAAGCCAGGCACAATGAATTCATCTTCTTACTTTAACAGATAAGGACAATTTCTACACTGCTGAATGCACACAGGCTTTGAGCTCAATGAACTTCAAGCTGATCCTATCGTTTCATCTCTCTACAATCTTTCCTGGCTAGTTTTGACCATCTGTAATTTTTATTGAAAAACACCATTAAAATTTACTTTACTAAACATATTTATAAAAAAATCCATTTTTCCCCTTCTACTCTCCTGCCTAATTTTCTCTGTTGGTCCAACTTTGAAGCACTATTCCTTCAGCTAAAAGCTTTTTATTATAGTTACATAGACACTGTAATTTGAAAGGCCAGGAAAGTCCTCTTTTTCACAGTATAACATTTACTGTTATGGAACAATGTACTATTAATATAGTAAGAATAGGCAAACATGACACTGCAGGAAAATTGGCACAACATCAGTTAAAGTACCCAGTAAAGGTTTTCCCTTACAGAATATTTAGGCTAGTAAAGGGCACTGGCAGAGCTGAGCTGCCAGACAAGTGCCTGATGCCTTACTGGCTTTCAGTCCAGAACAGTCAAGAACTAAACCCCATTCCTTCACTCCACCAGTCTCCTCAGAAGATGTTGAGACTGCTCTGTGGTTGTCACTTACTGTCCCTGTTTTTTAGACACTCCTGGAAATAATGTTTAAACTATAACTGAGGAGGAAATTCTGTTTCCAGCCAAACAATAGACTTCCCTCTTCATCATTTCCATCAGAGTTTACATGCTTCTTTTTTATGCTGCTTCTGCTACTTCAGTTATTTCTGGAGTATTCCCACTATGTCTTGCCAGTCTGACACTTGCCATCAAAGAAACCCAGCAAGGATATGAGTGTATATAAGTACCTCAATGAATTAAGGCTATTCTACTCTGTTCTAACTAAAAATATAAAAAAAAATTATTTGCACCAGGAGACATCAGAAAATTCTATGAAATTCACAAAATTCACATAACTGTGATGGTGAATCACAGAAGAAGAGGAAATTAGACCAGAAAGACTTTGTTTGATCTCTATACCTAAGTAAGCAATTACCCCAGGATACCCTGAAGGTATTTTATACACTTGATAAAACCCTGCCTGTCAATATTTGTTGCCTGTCAATATGTGTTGTAAATAAGGTTAGCAGAACTGTAGTGTCACTCTTCCACAGAAAATAAATAGATTACAAGCAAACTCTAATGACAAATATACAACTGACTGTTAATCTACATACATGAATATGGAGATAATACGTTGTCTTGGGGTGACTTTATGCTATTGTATCCCCTATCACTGCTCTATGCCCAGACATGATTCCTGAGCCTTTCTATGCCTTTAAAACTGGATGCAAGAGACAGAGAAAAAAACTGAGCGAACTTTTCAAAACAGTTTGTGCTTCAAGGACACAGAGATTAGCTACTGCTGCTGTTGAGGAGCAGGGAGGCACTGCTTCTGGCTTTTCAGTCAGCTTTTCGGCTCTGTTTCTTCGGAGAGAGAAGGAGAGTTGAGGGTTTTTTTCTGGGACTCTGGCTTTTCCCATCTTCTCTTCTGGACTTGTTCAGAACACCAGAACATCAGAACCCCACCGGGGGACCTTCCACCGGCCTGGAGGGGGGGCCCCCCACCCCGACCCAGCTCCAAGGAGGAGGAGAGAGGCCGCACCCACAGAAGGACTCTAAAATCTTTCAGGTTCTCTCTCCAGAGCGAGAGATTTTATTATTTAGCATTATTATTATTATTTTCCTGTGTGTTTGTTAAATAAATAGTTTTTATTTTCTCCTTCACTTTCCTCCAAGGAAAATTTGTTTTTCCCGAACCCGGTTGGGGGCAGGGGTGGGTTGTAACCTGCCTTCCTTTGAGGAGATGTTCCTTTTGGACGTTTCCCTGAATTTGGCCTCAACCACCACATACGTGTAAAATTATAAATATGAAATGTGCAAATAATTGTTCTTGCAAGAACTGGCTCACTGCATGAATCCCTCCCTTTTCTTTGTTTCACAAGTCAAAGTCCTGATCCAGAGGTGTTAGGGTGTGTGTGGATACAGAAAGGGCTGTTAGAAAGGTTTTCCAGCTTCTTGCAATATTCTGTGTGAATCTTTCCTTTCTCACACGAGCTATGAAAACAATAAGATGGTTTTTGTATAACTATCTGAACACCTGGTGTTTGTCTAAGTTCTGTTTATGATACACTAGTGAAATGTTATTGAAATGGGTGTTGTAAGACCTTAGCCAATTATCCTAGGTAGGTGGGTGATCACTGACCAGTCTCCTTATGTGATTACACATATAAGTGGGCAATTAACTAATTAAATACTTCACTTTCTTGCTGGATACGAGTGGCTTCATTTCCTCGTCCCTGGTATACAACAACAGGCGTGCTTAATTTCAGTGTCCTGAGAAGTTCTCTTTAAAGTAAGTGCTGATTTGAGGATCTCAGCAGGGGCCCGAATCACAAGGGAACTTAATCTTTCTAGGAGAATGTATTTTCATACTGTTTCTGTCTTGCTTTTACAGCACTCTTTAAGCCATGATATCATAATGCAGTATTATATAAGTTGTGGAAGCAAAGATTTCATGTTAGAGTAAGCCTGCACACCGCTGGTTATAATGGGATTTTAATTCAAGTATTTTGTCTAAAACTACCGGATTTTGACAAAAATTATAATGCTGCTAATGGCAGAGAGGACAGTGACAATGTGACAATTTCCATTGACCTTTACAGATAATGTATGACTACAAAAGGGCATTGTAAATGTCATGCCTTCAACATCTTTATCTACAGCTGAAACCAAGTTAAACAAAAAAACTTTTTTTTTTAATTATGCAAATACTAAAGTCTTTCTATCAACACATAGAAAACTGATTTCATTATCCCTTGATGAGGTCAGTTGGGTAATTTGGGGTTAACCAAGGTGGGAAGTTTCTTCTATCAATGCATATTTTAATTGCAGACTGAAAAATTACAAAGCTATCACTAGCAAAAATGCAAAACAGGTTTCTTAGAAAAGGTGCCTCAGTTTTGCAGTTCATTTTTGCACAGTCCTTTACCAGTTAATTGGTCTACTATTTAGATGGCTGGGTGAAATTTTCTTGTTGAATTCTGACACATAGTAATAAGTTTAAGGATTTTTCCCAAATGAGAAGATAAACTTAAAAATAAAAGTAATTTATTTTTATGTGGTTCTTCCAGACATCTAATTAGATGTGTATAATAATTAGAAAATTATTAATTGCCACTAAAGACCTTCAAAAGTATAACCATAGCTACTCTTAAACAACATATGGATAAGTATGTTTTCAAGGAGATCAACAGGGGAAAGAGAAGAGTTGTAGTTCATAAAAATAGGAGATGGGTTATTCACACTTGAAGGGAATAAATTTTGCAGTGAAAAACAGAATGTGAGACCAAATGACTTTGCAGGAAGATCAACTACTACAGACAGAGTGGACATGGAATTCATCCATCATTTCTTCCCTGAAGAAGGTAATTCAGCTGGAAGCATCCAGTCCCCTACAGTCATGCCTATCAGATGAATCACTTTAAAAATTACGTGGATGGATAAAAAGAAATGGCATCTAAATCAATTACATAAAGAAATCTTTTTGACAGGGGAATAAGAAAACAACAGTGGGTTTTTTCACTGAATTGAGATAAAGGTTGTTGGGTTAATTATTTTTGGTAAGCTGCCCCAAAAGTTCTGCAAAACAAGATGGTTTGACTGAAATCTTTAATCTGCAATGAGCAAATTCTGTAGTAGTTTAAGAGATGGTATGGATCTGAAATGCCACTTTTACCTTTGGGCATGAAATATAGATGAATAAACATTTCATCCTGCATACCATTGTTGCGGCTCACATGCTACTCCTGTGATTATCTTCTTCATTCAGGAATTTGATACATCCACATTTTGTTGAAAACCACAAGGTTAGAATCTGTGTGATCTGCTAAAATTCAATCTATTAATAGAAGCCCATGCTATGTATATTTAGAAACACTTAAGCTGTTTGACAATTAGTTAAACTAAATTAATGTTTAATTTATCTAACAGCATATGATTGCTCTGTAAAAGTTTATGTTGATACAGTATTGCCCTGATTTTTCATTATAACACTTGTTGTCAAAGCTAAATATTTGTGATGTTTTCAAAATAGTTTTCCACTTCTGGAGCAATATATTATACTATTATAAATAAATCCTTTGAACATGAATGGAACTAAGAAGCTGCTACTCATATTCACATGGCAAAAATATGTACCATCATGAATTAAAACATCTTACCTAATTCAAGATGGAAAGATTCCAGGGAATTCCAGAAAAGTATGACATTAGCGCAGATGAAGCTGCTGGACACAACTTCGGAGGGTAAGAGAAGATACTCCAAAGAGATATTAAATAAATTAGACCGAAAAGCAGAAAAATCTCCTTCAGACGACAAATTTCAAAGCAGTTCTAAGAGTCAACTAATTAAAGAGCTGGAAGGTGGTTATACAATATTGATACAAGTTTTAGTTTTAAAACCAATGAAGTGATATTTTTGACTAGTTATGGTTTATCTAAATCATAAACCAATATAACTGCAGATTTTAAATATTCTTAGTCACCATAATAATACAAATGCTAACAATAGAAACAATAGAATTATTGTTCTGACTCATGACAACTATTTAAAGTTCTCCAGATTCCTTTTTTTTTTTTTTTAAGTGAGATTTGGGGTCCAACACCAAGTCTTCTGTCATCAGAATTCAGTAATGTTTTGGAGCATTTCCCCAAAATAAAACTCAAGAGCTAATGAGCACTAGGCATTACCATCTTAAAGGACCTAGATAGATATAACAACACTGAGTAGGCTAATAGTTTCTCTTTTGCTGCTCCTGTGGTCTCACCATGCCTAAAATGAAAAGATCCCACTAAGATTTCATCTGAAAGTCTGTTCTTTCTGTGTAATCCTTTTGCTCTGGAGTTTGCCTGAAAAAAAAGACTTGAATTAAAAAAGACCACTCATTATGGATAACTCCAACTAACACTAGAATCATTTGCAGAGGGTACAGATATATCAGGGGGGTTATTTCATGTAATGGAAGGAAATGCCTTTGCCACTTCCAAAGCAGACTATTGCAATTCAGTCACAGGCAGAGATAGAGGAGCATTTCTCTTCTTAGATAACTACTTTTGGACTGTTCACAAGCAGAAGATTTTAGTGTCTGCTCCATAAAAGCATCTGCATCTGATGTATTTTTGGTTCCTTTCCCTTTTTAAGCTCTCTGAGCTCATTTCTTGGGATTTGATCTTGGAGAAGCACCAGAAAACCTACCCTGTCTGCAAACTTGAACACCAGATTCAGACTAAATATTGTTAAGCCAGCAAGCCCATTTCCTCATGCCTGTGCCTCACTAGGTACAAGCTGGGAGGCTGGTCCTAGGTGAGCACACTCTTCTGCTAAGTTAAGCAGCTCGCTAGAAGCTATCCCACTATGCGACAATTTCCTTCTATTTGGATGATAATACAAAATAATGTTGCCAACAGCAAGAAAACTATATTAATCATTACATGTTACCTTGGGTTTGGAGTTCAGTGAACAAAATATCCACAGAAGCAGAAATTTCTTGGAGGGTTTCTGTGATAGATGATGATACCACTACCACATTAATGCAATTTTAAGTAATTTCTTAACACACTTTGTGAACTATTAACAAAGTTTTCGTTCTGAGTTCAGTGACTCTACCAAGAACCTTTTTAACCTACAGACCTGGTAGTTTATTTTCTTTTCTGGTTTTTATCCATTTAACTTCATTAATCTTCCATCCAGGGTAAAAGTAAGGATTCATGAATCTCATTTCCAAAAGCAAAACTACTGACTGACTTTCTCTAGATGGCATTGATTAGATCATCTTAAGCCCTTAAAGCTTAATACAAATGCTCTTATTTTACTGAAATAGACAAAGGCTTGACTTAAGATGTCAAAATTTTGATAAGGGTTAAAAAAATTACCTTTTAAATTTTAATAATATTTCCAAAAATGATACACACTTGCGAAAGCACACTACAAAGCAAAAAAAAAAAAAATTATTCACAGAGGAATGTATTTGCCATATTAAGGAACATTTTTGAAGTTAGGAATAAATAAAAGGTATTATTTTTCTGCTATGATGGTGTCATTAGCACTGTCGTAAGATGCAATGGTGATGTTGGAAGATCATTTATAAAAAAAAGGAACTGGATCCTTATTACTTACAAATGGAGTTAACATCACTCATTTCCTCAAGATCTAAGGACGTCTTAAAATATAACTCAGAACAAAGAGAAATTGCAGTTACTAGACAATCTAAGACATGTTGTACTAAAAGGTAGTGAATATAAATACTTTGAATGAAAAAAGAGGTGCTTCTAAGGCTGAAAGTTTCTCTTTGAAGATAGTTGAAATGAGTAAAATGAGAGTCTGCAAGACTTATTCTGTTCCCTAAAAACACATGGAATTTTATATCCCCAACTGTTTTGTCCATCTCTTTCTGTTTTCCCATTACTTTCTTCATGCCTCTGTTTCTGAATATTTCTACCACCAATTTTCTAATTTTATTTTGATAATTAATGACAGGGGGACATCTTGTGCTTTCCATATACCTTACTCCATGTAGCCTCACATATTTCAAAATGTATTGCACATAGAAGCATGTGTTTAGATATAAAATCTGGGGTGCACAGAGACTTGCAAGTGTTGTCTAAGATCTCACAAGGACCCATTGCTGAGTTAGGTGCAAAACCTCTGTTCCTTCATTCTCAGCCTCCTCTTGATGTGGCAGGTCTCCGTTGTTTCAGTTATTGCACAAACTGCTACAGCCTGACCAAAAGAATCCTGGGATTCCTCTTCTAATTCGAATGGCTGTAGCAAAAGGAATACAGTGGTCCCCAAGGCTTACATTACAGCCTGGTATAATGGGTATTCAACTATGCAGTCCCCACTGATATTAATAAAACTGGTGTGGCTGAAAATCTGCATTTGACTCCACAATTTCATTGGATCTCATTCTTCAGCATTTATTCAGCTGTTTCACAGGCCACTACTAACATCGAAATAGTGCAGTGGCAACAAAGAGGAAAAGCTGACATATTCATGCCCTTCTTGATGAGTTTTCTTTGATGGTATGGAAGAGACAGTGTACAATGTCATCCTACTGAAAAGCAGTATATTTGCAGCCTGCACATTTAGCACCATATTGCTCCACAGCACCAGGCTGATCAGATCCTGTTAATCATTAGCCAGAACCTGATCCTTTTGAAATCAAAGGTAGCTTTAGCATTGAATTTAGTGGGGCCATCAGGGTGAGTTAATGGAAAAGGTGAACACAGCAGAGATATAGTAAATTTTTTTTAAAAAGAAGCATCTCACAAAAAAGCCCTTCTGCATGTGTCAATTACTGAATGCTGCAGACTTCACTGACAGGCTACACATTACACAGAGATTTTAAAACAGCCTGCAGAAAACAGCTTTCATTCCTAGCCTCTGAACACAGAAGAAGAGCTACAGAGAGACATAGGAAAGTATGATAAAAATAATTCTTGGGGAAATTATAGATTTTTCTGTGTATTGGGGAATTAAGAATAAAATGAACTGTGAGGCAAAAATTGAAGTTTTTGAAACTGCAGGTGAGTTGGCAAGCAAATACATATTATTTATGTGATAAAAAGTAAATCTTTCATTTCAAGATGATTTTTTTTATCTATAATTTCATCCATTTAAAATGTTTCTGAATTTTTTAAAACCTGAATTAAATTTCAAAATGAAAACTCATTTTAGTAAGAAAAACATTCACTGCAAATTGAGGAAATAAAAAGAAGGGGAGGGTGCTGTTTCTTTGTTTGGGTTTTTTTAAGAGATCATTTTAGTAGGAAAATATTTGTGTTTCTTGATATGACATCTGGTATATTTGGAAAAGTTGAGCCTTTATTGGGAAAAAATCACTCCATCAGGCTTCAGATTTTCTGGGGAAAGGGGACCAGATTTTTACTGATGTGAAAGAGTTGTTAAAAAAGAATTTCAAACATACTCCAATGTCACAAAAGCTACAATTCTTCTGTCAAATTAGATGGAATTTCTCACCATTCTGTATTCAATGGCACATATTTATTTCTGGTTCCTTTCCTTTTTCCTGATCCTTTATCATGAAAAATAGGCATTTCTTGTACAAACTGATCCTCTATTTACAAACCCTTGCCAGGTGTCTTAGGAGGTCACTTTGTGGCATACAAAATTCCTGTTCCTGCATAGAGCATACTACAGTCTGGACATCACAAGATGATATAAAAACCCCTACTGAGACCATCTTCTACCACATACATGCAGTCCCTAGCACTGTGGCTGAGTCCAGGTGTCTCATTAGCAGTATCAGACAGAAGAAACACCTTCAAGATTTTCTTCCTTCCAGATGTTAATCTAATTTCCACCTGCTAGCAAGGGATGTTGAGAATTCACTGACCTGAAAGAGTGAGTAGTTACAAGGGAAAAAGATAAAAGACATAGTCGCTGTTTCATTTCAACTATATTTCTTCTTATGCATTTCATTGCTCATTTTAAACCACATTTTTCTGGACTAATATAACAAATAGTCTTGACTTTCCACATGGGATATAATGTACTCCAAGTTAACAATACATATAGTCTTTTCCTCACCCCAGTGTAGTTTCTGAATGATTTCATTCTATGAGGCACTTCTTGAATGCTAATTTCTGAGCAGTTGCCTTGACAGGTTGGGATAGGGAATCTTCTGCATTTGTTTATTCTGTACTACATAGAGAGCTGTTGGACTACATAAATGTTTGACAGGTTGCAGCCTTTTATCTTGCTTACAATGGACCTAATTTAAATTTCTCTTACATTGATTTAACTGCACTGGAATCAATAGAATTCCTCTTGATTTTCATTAGTGTACTGTAAGAGACAGGGATCAGGCTCAGTATGTTGAATGTAGAAACTTTTATTGTTGTTTAAAAGAACTGCAAGTCCAGTGAAAAGAATGTAATTAGTGTCATTCCAGGCTGACATTCTCTTTTGTTCTGTCTCCATTTTTTTGTTTCACACCAGCCTATGGCTGAGGGTTATGGATCAGATTGTTTTGCAGTACTAAAGAGCCAAAGAGAGGAAAGCAAGCAAAACTAACTGCTAAAAAAACCCCTGCAACTCCACTGAAATTAACTGAGCTGCACAGATGTGAGGAAGGTTAGAATTTACTTTCAGGAGGTTGGAAAAATACAGGGACATAAAGCTTTCAGCTTCATGAAGACAAAAAAATGAAATTTTGACTTGTTGTACAGAGGCAATCCAAATGTTCTAGATTTCTCCCTACCTCTGATTAAGGTTTATGTCTCATACTAAAATCAAATGTAACCAATACGTGTGAAGGATCGTAAGAATTATGGCCTCAGATCTCAGTCTGGAGGTAGTCTACAGGTGAAGATTAAAGACACCAACATATTTAGAAAGGCTCTACTTTGCCTAAGGCTGAAGGAATAAATGAATAAAGGTCAACTATACCTATTAATGTTGCTTGTTGAATAGACAAACTGGTCTCTAAGTCTCTGGAAATTTGTGAGGGCGGAGTGTTCTAATTAGGCTGCAGAAAAAACCAAAACCAATCAAAAACAAACAAAAAACAAAGACAAATAAATAAACAAAAAAACCCCAACATAGAAATACATCCAGAAAATGTCTTCCAATTTTTTTCCTTATTGCTGCTTGGCATCCCTTTAATCCTTGATTAGGAATTGAAATCATGGCATTTCAGTGTATTTGCCAGTCTTCGCTCTGTGCACAGTGACTGTCTTTTTTGTTTCTGCTAAACTGGTAGACACATTTTGAAAATATTTCCAAGACTCTTGTTCAGCTGCAGTTTCCCTCAGAATACTCTTGGCATGAGCCAGGGTGAAATCCCAGCAGAGCACTATTCCAACACTCTTCTTTTTGGCTTTGTACCCTCATTCTCTCTGCTTGCCTTCATGCAACACCCAGAGGCATGCAGCATAATTTCAGGTTCCTGCTATAAAAACACCATTCTCAAAGGCTGCTACATAATCCCCACATTATTTCAAATCCTTTAAACTGAAAGGAAACACAAACAAAATAACATTTTTGCCTTACATGGGGCCCAGTGGAGGCGGAAGGTCAAGTGCCTTAGAGTGTAGATATAGCTTGTGTCATTTGGCCTGACAGCCAAGAAATGGTCCCTGACCTAATGTTACTTAGCAGCACAGATGTAGCCAGTGGGGCCAGAATTTTATTCCAATTAATGGTAATCAGGGGATAGAAACAGAAAGAGAGGCATTTCTGCGACCCTTCAAAAAACTTATCAAATACCTGCTTTAGCTGCTGTAGTAGGCTGAGAGAAACAGGGAAGACAGGAGGTGTATGGCAATGTTTTAGATAACATTTATTGCCTAGTTGCAAAGAGAATAAAACATTATTTAAATAAACATGCAACATGTTTCTCTGGCAATGCAAAGCGTCTACACCAGAGAGGTACAAAGCAGAGCTGTTCAGTGAATACCAGGATTTGTTCTGTTTGCTGAAGGGGGTCCAAAGGAATCAAAGTTTTCTTGTCTGGGAATTTTAAATCTGTTTTAAAATCCTTTACCAAAACACTACTCCAAATAAAACAGAGAAAAGAAACATAAGTATTTTGAAAAATGTGGTGGGGGGCAAATTCTGGTACTCTATGGTCTGAAAAGAAATGGTTTTTAAAGAGCAAACCTTTTTCATAAGGGTTCAGCTGCATCTGATACTTTGGCTGCAGTAAATCTAACATGAATCTTCAGGGTATAAGAACAATTGAGACAAGAAGGGCATAAGGAGTAATTGTCATATATACACTAACCAGTAGAAATCCAACAAAGCTAAAACTTACAATTAAGATTTTTTTACCTTTGTGATGCAATGCTGTGCTGTGAGAAGCTGTGGACCAGCTCCTGCACACTGTGAATCTGGCATGCACACAGAAACTCCTCTGTAGAAGAAAAATGCTTTTCTGTGTGCTTTTATCACTGTGCACTGCAAAGATGGAAAAGTCCTTAGTGACCTCTTCCAGGCACTTGAGGTCAGAATAAGGTTTGGAGTCAACTCAACTCTTCTGAGCAATTTAGAGATATCTCAAACACTGTCACTTCAATTGAGCTTAAAAAGTATTATTTTGAGGTGCAAAGCTATTTCACCTTAGAGAGAGCACCAGGAGTCATTCTGTATCCACCATGCCATAGGCTCTGCAAATCTAGGACCTGACAAAAAAAAAGAGCTCTCAAAGCCCATTCAGGGCTCAGTTTTGTAAAGATTTTGACACTGTCAACACATTCACTGAAAGGGAGTTGAGAAACCTCTGAAAGTAAAGACTGCAGGAACATAATAGGATGAAGGAGGCAGTCTTCCTTTTGAAATCTGTTTTGAAACTCTTAACGTGTACAATTGAAAAACTTTAATTTGAAGCTTATCTTCAACAAAATCAATACTTGGAAAGCTTGGCAAATTGTACTGTGTTTAGACAAGGAAGAAATCTTTCACAGTGCTCATTACAAGGTAAGAAAGGACTTAATAAATTCTGTGAGTTTTAGAAGGACTGTAAGAACTAAGATTTGAAGATAGACCATTAGACTACTTATACTTCTGAAGCAAGTGCAGACTCTGTCCTGAGTCTCTTAGTAAACAATAATTCTTACCAAAGAGCACCATATCCAGCTTGTTGATCATTGAAAATGCTTGCAGTTTCCTGAAAAGTCAACATTTTTCAAAGAAAGTGTCTGAATCAAGTAAAGCTAATCTTCTTCAGTTAACACAAAACCATGAGGTCAGGTCACTGAAGCTGATGTATACCACTGAGAAACATAATTGTACCTTTTCTGAATTTTCATGATATCTTTTTAGGTAGATAAGGATTAAATTTTATGGATTTTTCATCAATTTTTTATTGTAACCGACCCTTCAATTAACGTATTACATAATAAATTTCAGGTCATAGAAAAACAGACTATTTTAATTTCAAGTCTGAACCACAAAGCAGATTATGAAAGAAATATTACTGGTCTTCAGACACTGAAATTGACTCTGCATCATCCCTATCTTTATCATCTTTCAAGAACTTAAAAATTACCTCCAATAAGATCTCGTGCAAAGTATAAATGTCATAGATCATGGGAAAACCAAAGCTGTAACTTTTTTCCTTGCTAGGACATTAGACAATGTATTTTTGACAATATATGAAACTCCTGAACTACTGGGATACATTATTTTACTTAATGGTAAATCTTGGAACAAATTACTATTCAATTTGCTATACAATCAAGTGGTCTGTTTCACTGACTACACCTAATAAAGTCTAGTTGTCTAATACAGCGAGCACTTTTACTGCATTGTTGATGCTCGTGCAACAGTCACCTTGTCATTTCCTGTATTTGGACATTTGTTATTGACTAAAGTGTTTCAAGAGTTTTGTTCTTAGGAGCTGAGCTAGAATTATTTTTACACATTGACTTCCACCTGACCGTCCAACATAAACAATTGAAAAACCTATGCATAAATTACTTAAACCCTATGGCAACTGTTGCTACCTTTACTGGTCCATGTAAAATCATTTTTCCACTCATGACAGAAAATGCAAAGCTTTTCTTCTCTTGAGGGCATGTACCTAACTTGTTGATAGAATGTGACCATCACAGTCACTGTCATGCTCTTAGTTCCTGCAGGGATGTAATCTGAGACACTAAGAAGACGTAAATAGTTAGACTCAACTTGAGACCATGATAACTCTGTTTCATAGCCTCTGCTGCTAGCCAATAAATTTTAGATATCAAACAGAAGGCAATCAATGTGTAGCCAACTATAAATTTGTGCAGCCAACTATAAATTTATAGGGCATTATCATCATTAAATACATAGATCATTAAGTTTATATGGCAATACTTGCTGCATTTCTTTTAGATACAGGAAAGCTTCACTGAAAATACACTTCAGACACAGTTTGTGCCTTTTTAAGTGGTAGTTAAAAGTTATTCTATATGTAGGTTCCTCTGCTTTAGAAGGCACTGCACAAGTGTATCACACGTATTTGTGCACAGCACTCAATTTTGGACAGAAAGGTGACGAAAAACTTAAACAGATTTCTATGAAAGTATTTCCAACTTCATTACTCAGAAGTCTCTCCTTGGAAGGTGAATGCACTCAAGACTATTGCCCATATCTTGCTTTAAGCTGTGTTTTTCTGTCTGCATGCATTGGTGTAGGGATCTTTTTGAGTAAGACAGATGAAATCTTCACCTTTCATTTCCTTGTTTTTAGATATCTTTCCACCTCATAACTTCTCTGAAACCTTCACCCAGCCCTTCTAATAACCTAATTGAAAACCTATCTTACTCCTTCTATGACCATCACACACACCTAAGCTTCCTTCCTGCCATCTGCTCAGCAGTCAAGAGCTCATGGCACACCAGGTCTTCCTCACCACCAACATGCCCCACCATTTACAGATTGTTGATGAAATTTCCAGAGTGTGTAAGTCACCTCAGAACAAATGTCTCAGTCCAGCCAGGAGGAGCTGGCTTCCTACCATGCTTTAAGCCTTACCACAAGGACAGTACTCACTGAGCCTTTGCAAGAAAAATAGTGCCTATGTACTGGAAGCATTTCTAAACTGAAAGAGCATAGGTTTGGACTGGACATAAGGAAGAAATTTTTTACCCTGAGTGTGGTGAGGCACTGGAACAGGTTTCCCAAAGAAGTGATGGATGCCACATCCCTGGAAATGTCCAAGGTCAAGCTGGATAGGGCTTTGAACAACCTGGTGCAGTGGAAGGTGTTGCTGCCTCTGGCAGGGTGGCTGGAACTACGTGATCTTTAAAACTCCTTTTCAACTCAAACCATTCCATGATTCTGTGACTTGCTGTTTAAATAAGAGATCTTGCAAGCTCTTCCTTAAGTGCCATTTCCTCGCCTGTGTTAAAAGTACAAAAAGTAGAAACGTGGTATAACATCAGGTTTTAATAAGCGTAGGCATAACCTTGCAGACACAGACACAACTTCTATTTCACGTGTTACGTGTAGCGCCGTAGGTTACTTGTCTTTCCTCAGCTTCATGGTTAAGCATCCTCAGCCTGAATTCTGACGCAAGCTTAATTAGAAGTAGCATTTCTTTGCATTGCTCTACAAAGGTCTTAATTGAGCTTTCCACTTATTCATGTGAACGAAATAAATGAAAACCCTTTAAATAAATGACTTACAAAGGAGAGATATGAGGGACAGTCCTCTAAAATAATGTGCTTGGTATAGAGTCTGCTCAAAGCCTTTAGGCACTAAATGAAGGAATACTGGATTTGCTTTAAAAAAAAAAAAATCATTAAAAAGGGAGAATGACAGCAGCAGCACATCCTTCCCCTCCATCCTCTCCTCTTGTGCACACAGGTGTACTTCTACATTACAGTATACATATCTATCATAACTCCTGGCAAGGAGATGAGAGACGTGTCTCTGAGGGGGACTATGCCCATCTCCTCTCCTCTCCCCTGCCTCTAGAAAAGCACTCCAAACAGGACTTCGGCAGGTATAAGGGGAAGAACAAAGTGGAAACAGGGAAAAGGGTAGCTGTTCTCAGCTCTTTGTGTTGTTGACAGGCCTTTGTGCATCCAAAGAGAGCAGAAAGAGTGCAGTGAGAGGGACAGCAATTACAGGCGATGGAGCTAGGGTTTCAGACCCCATTCCCTGAGATTTGAATACATTTAACATGAGTCCACTACTGAGCTACAAATAAAACACAGAAATGGGAACTTTAGGTCACTTTCCTCCCAGGAAAACACCCTAATCATTAAGCTACATTCAGTTTGCCTCACGTCATCCTCTCCCCATGCCTGGATTTGACAGTGTCCCCAAGCATCAAAACAGACACAGAAAAATGCTGTCCCTGTGTCTGGAGCCTGCATTTCCCTGTGAGATGCAGAGAGGCTCACTGGCACAGGGCAGGCTTACACGCAGACTATGGTCTCCCTTTCTCTCTATGGCAGCAGCATCAAAGAACAGGAGACAAAATTTGAGGAGGGGACATCACATTACCTACCATGTACTCCTCACTTGCAGACATCCAGCACACCCAGCAATGTCCCATAAGAAACCTGTATGAAGCACCTTTGAGTGCCTAGTGAATATTTTTTTCCACTTTTGAGAAAACCAGTAGACATGACCTGACAAATGACTATGCAATTTTCAAGTTATGTGCACAGTAAAGAGATAAAGGTCTTAAATCTAAGTAAAATGAAGGTCTGTGGAAAAATATCAGAGTAGCCAAAGGAGACAGCGAGATTCCAAGAACAGCTGATTATTGCCTTGTGCTGCATCTGCCATTTACTTGATATCTAAAACCACACCTATTTAGACCTGGAAACAGTTACTCCTTCCTATGCGTACAGACATTTTCATGATCAGACTCAGGCTTGCATCACGTTCCTGCAGAGAAGAAGACAAACCTCATGAGCGGCCATGAACGCGTCCTATATAGAACAGAGCATAAGCTGGCCCATAAGCTACCTCTCTGCAAAAAGCAGGGAATTGGAGAATGGACACTAGTTGCAGCTAAAATTTATGAGAATCCTGGAAAGAGCAGAATTTTAGTCATTCTGCTGTAAAATCTAAAAGAGCAGGAGAGATAAAGCCAAGAAACAATGGGGAACCAGTCTGGATTTACTGAGTGTTTTTCCAAGTTAAGCAATCTTCTCTTTTAGATTTTAAAAGAGAACATTTGAAAGCTATATTGCTTTTCAGAAATTTTTGAAGGTTTCATGACAATTAGAGATTGACACACGGAAAACTGTTTTATGCTTCTTATCTTCAAAAGTCAACAGCTATTAATAAACACATTGTAGTGCCCTGATTAGAAAGGCTAGAAGAAACAAAGTTTTCAGCTTTCAGTTTATTCTGCAAAAAGGCCCTTGTTGACAGTGTTTTGTTTGCTCTGAGCACAGGAGGAAGACAGGAACAAAGTGAGGTTGTGTAAAAACTTGAAAGTATTGCCTGATGACTGATTGATTATGCTTGATTGATAATACCTCAAGCTGATTCTGCAAACCAGAAAATCCTGTGCTGGTCCCACACTGACCCTTTACTGAGGTGTATGAGGTAGACAAATTGCTCGCCTGTGTTTACAGACTAATAGTAGAAACCCACTTTTCCAATAAAAATGTCAAAGAGTGAAAAAACAAACATATGCCCCTGGTAAAGTATATTGCTAAGGTGTGTATTCCAGCAATTGAAATTTATGTTTTTGTGTAAGACTAAATATTAAATTGAGCACAAAATGTGAAAAATATATTTATGATCTTTAATATGGTTTAGGTAAAAGTTATTACCTATTTATTTTCTGTTGTTATTGGTAGAGGGGGTGTTACTGCTGTTTTGGTTTTATTGTTATTGCTCCTCTGGAACTTCTTTTCTCCTTGGGTCAAAGGAATTTTGTATTTGAGTCACTGGCTCAGTTATTAAATCCTATAAAATTCATTCAGTTGTTCTAGTCAAATATGATGTATTCTTATTTAACAAAATAAAAAGGGACATACTCTTTTGAGGAGAGACTTTAGAAAAGGCCTTCTTGCTTCTGGTGTCTTATGGCTGAAAGTCACTTGAAAAACTTTTTTTTAAATACAAAGAATTTTCTAACCCCAAAAGATGGTTAGAGCACTAGATTAGCATGTTGTGATGCTCCAGGGATTGCTGTGTGCACCCTGACCTCTGTGCAGAGGGCGAGCAGCTCAAAATGTCATTGACCAGCGTTGAAAAGCCTGCGCTGAACTCTGGCAGCACTCTGAGGTCAGCTCAAAACTCTCAGGCAAGCCCAGTCCACTGGATGCAGACTGACCTTTGCCTCACCATCACCCAAATGACCAGGCACTCAATTCCTCCTGCCAGACCCAGTGTTGAAGCTTCAGAGCTCTATTACCACTAGGAAGCAGCAAGAGTGATTTTGTTTGATGACTTGATGTAGATAGAAAACTTCACCTAGGTGACTTCTAGGGGTGCCTTGAAAATCATTAGAGGCTCAGCTCTCAAGGCTTCTAAACACCTGGAGAACCTCTCAACATGAGAGGCAATAAAGCAAGACCAAAAGTATCTTTCACAGCATGAATAGATTCTTGCTTCCACTGTCTTCACAAAATCGGTTAGTAAATATGATGATGAAGCACATCTAGCTAACAGGCAGGAAGATATTAAAATATCAGTTTTAATTAAGACATATTTGTCTTACAGTCCATTTAATTGTCAGACACAAAGGTCCAAACATGGCTCTCAAACACGAGCATGGAAGGTCTCCTTCTTACCTCAAAAGAAACAGTTAAAGATGTGTGAAGTCCAGTAAGTTGTTTCAGCCAACAGGGAGATGGGAGAAATAATACCCCAGGAGCTGCTCTCTTTGTTGCAGTTTTCACTCTGGGCAACTTAAAATTTGGATAGACATTCTCTTTGAAAAAATCCCATGACTTACAGTAAACACATTGCCTCACTTTATAGCATCACCAGTGCAAGCATATGTTGTCATTTGAAGGCAACGTAAGGATAGCTGGGGTTGCCTGAGCTGAAAACTAATTCACCCTAATAACAAAATGGTAACAATAAACTCTAGTTGTTTTACAGTTATAATTAGATGCTTATATTTTTGTCTCACAGTCAATCTTTAAGAGCCCATAGTGGGTTATATGAGAATTCAGTTATCAGAGCCTGATTTCTTGGTCCACTGGATTGTCATTTAGGAATTAAGCCTGCTGGAAACTGAGTACTCTGGAATGCCTGTTGCCCAACAATATCCAATCCGGGGCATTTTGTTGATTCTTTGAAATGGCATATTCCATCACCGTGTTTTCAAATAGCTGTTAGCTTCCCTCTTCCTTTCTTCCTCCCTCTCATGTCATAAAATGAAGAAAGGTGAATTTAGGTAATAATAAAACATTTTATGTATCTCTTGGAATAAAAAACAAACCATCTGTTTGAAGGAAGCTTTACAATTACTTTTCTGGTTTTCATAGTGACTTTCGTCACTTTCTTTCATTACATTATAGTTTTTCTTATCATATAAAAAGAATATAGCTTATTCTCTTTCTTCTTATATATTCCTTTCCTTTGTTCCCTGAAAAGTATTTTTCATACATACTACATTTCTCTTCCAGATGCATCTTTCGCAACTGTGAACAGACAACTTTTGAGCCTCAAAATCCCTCTTTAATGTCAAAAAAAGCAGTCTGCTCAGCCCTAAAAGTAACCAGGTTCTTAAGGGTTCGTAGAACCAGTAGGATAAAGAAATGAAGGCAGAGACCTGGAATGCCTGTGGCATTAATAATGAAATATGGTGCTTTCCACCTCTGCATTACTGATTCTAAATGTAAGTTGCTACCCTGTGATCGTTATTCAGTGACCCATATGAAACGTGTGGATGACCTCCATCTAGTTCCCAGTAGATATTTGTCTGTCTCGCAAAAACAAACACAAAGGTTAGTGCTCCAGTCAGTAGTTTCAAAAGAGGTTGATAACTGCTCTTGCCACTGCTATTGTAAATTTTTGGTCTGTGTAGTCTCTGGCTTTGCTAGTCTGGAACTCTGTTGGAGCAGGAGACTGATTTTAAAAACAACAAAATGTTGTGAAACCACATGCTAACTTGGATGGCATAAGGAAATCTGCTTCTGTGGAAGCAGAGCTTCTGTGATATGATTTTTACTTGCTTTGGTCTGACGTTCTTATCCCTCACAACACCTGTTTCAGTAACTTTGAAAGACTTTAGAAGCCTCTCATTACACAGTCAATGGCTCAACTGGGATTAGCACTTCAGTTCCTTTGATGTAATCACTAAATTGCAGTATGCAGACCATGATAGAACTACCAATATTTGTGAAAATTGGAGGAACAAACCCCTGAGACCTCATGAATTTTCTGCATTTGGCTGAGCAAAAAACCTAAAATCACATCCAAGATTCTCTGGTATAGAGCCTGAAGGAAATTTCTGCCAGAATGTCTTCAGGGAACGGATATTCATGAGCACCTACATACACCCCTTACACTCAAAAACATGTGGAAAAATGTGTTCAAAATACCACTGAAGTCTTCAGAAAGCCTCCCATTAGATTCAATGGACTTCAAGGCAGACCGAGATACAGCACCAGATCCCTGTAATTCCGTTTTGCCTGAATGGTCTACATGGCCCCAGGTGGATGCCACTTGCAATGGCACAGAAGGAGAGAGCCAGTCTGCTGGACAAGCCACTCACACATGGCATAGCAATTCATTATTTTTGTTCCTGTGATGCTAGGATACTTTTTTGTTTTCTTCTTAGAAAACAGCACAGTAAATCTCCACCAAAAAAAGTGTTTTGTGATCAAAGGACGGATTGTTTCTTTTTTTTTCTGGCTGAAATAAAAAGATCAGTGATGAGTCTACAGGTCTTGATCCTAGAAGATCAATTATTATATTCATTTCTCCCAACAAAACCAGGGTCATACTACTACAGGAATATTCATATCAGCTCACTGCTGCTAACACACTTGGACACACCACATTAACCCAAGATTGTACCAGTGCTTCTTTCCTTGACATTCATCTCAACTATAATCACAGGCAATTTGCATCTCCATTGGAATGCAAATTCTTAAACTCACACTTAGAACTCTCTCCCATTTAGTCTCAAGTCCCTTACCCAGAAGCTGAACAGTAGGTTATAGTGACATCAAAAGGAAGAAATCCAGCAGTCGCAAGAGCAAAACATTGACAGGATTTTATGGAAGATTTCAGAGAGTACAGAAGTAGCTAAGAATCTGAATAACTGCAAGTGATACAGAAACACAGTTTGGAAACAAAGTATTCAAAAAACATATTTCATAAATAATTAAACCTTACCGACTGGTGACATCTGGTAAGAGTGACTTTTATGGTAAGAGATATTTTCTCAGATATCAACAAGATTATAGTGTTTTTATGCTTTTATTTGAGGAATAATTCTTCAGTCTATTTCATATCTGGATGTATTAAAAATTTTTGAGACCCACTAAATCCACTTTAAAGTTGATTTAGTACTTCAGGGTTTCAAGCCTAGAAAACTTCTATAAGGCCTTCCAACAAGATTGGTTTGCATTCACTCAGCTTTGCTTTGGCACACCCAGCTCTGTGAGCTTTTGTCTTGGGGTGACTGTGCTGTTGTATCCCCTACCATTGCTCTATGCCCAAACACGATTCCTGAGCCTTTCTATGCCTTTAAAACTGGATACAAGAGACAGAGAAAAAAACTGAGCGAACTTTTCAAACTGTTACAGCTTTCTACAGGCTTGGGCTTTTTCCTTGGCCTAGGATAGGGAACCTGGTGAAGAAGCTCTATCTGCCACATGGATACTATACTGAGCGTGTAACACCCATGGTTTTTCCCAATGTTTCCTCCAGGCAAGGGAGAAGGTTTTAAAAGTCACTTTTACAAGCAGAATATTTTTCTTTGTAATTTATGCTTTTTTCTTCTCCCTTTATTGCGTGACAGCACTGAATTCCAGGTCTAATGCTTTGTATTAATTTTTGACAAGGATCTAATTAATCATGTGTTTGTCAATGCCCCTATTTTTTTTCAAGCTGTTCACAGATTATTCTCAGAGTCATGCTCTTTGTCCACTTCCAGTATAACTGGTTTGTTGGGGATGTGAGGACCACACAGGGACTCCAAAGGCAAATAAGTTAATGAGAAGAAGAAATCCACTGTTTTTGACCTAATGACAGCCAGATGGCAAGCTGTAGAGGGGCAAGTTCCCCTGAAGCTCAGGCTGAAGCCTTTCCTGCTTTTATGCCCTTGTCAATAACCATACAAAGACAGAGAATACAGACAGCAAAATAGGCACAAGAAAGAAAGAATGAATTAGTGAATTCCACTCCAGTTTTGACTCCATCAAATATTTCCAAATAATCAGCATGACCCAAACTGAAATTTTTGCTTGTGAGTGCTTTAACCATTAATTTTGATTGCCTGTGAGCACACTCTCTGGATGAATTAATATTTAATTAGAATGATTTCAGCAAGAGAGAAGGTGATCTCCTCCTCCTCCTTGCAAAAAAAAAAAAAGACATCAGACAAAGGGTGCAACCAAAAATAGATTTGATACAGGCTGAGCATTACAGTTAGAGTGAATATCTTCTCCTACTACCACCTTCTCCTATAAGCATGTTTAGAAAAACAAGGATTACAAGAAGGATTTAAAACACTGTACATTTTAGGTCAAGTCATTTCCAAAAACTATTGATGAAGCTCAATAGGAAGGTGACCATAGGGTCAGTGACATTAAAAAATTGATGTGGCATGCCTCTCCTGCTGAGCAGAGGACTCAAATGCTTCCAGGGATGTAATGGTAGGATGGTGTAAAACATGGTTAAAGATTTTCTATTTCCTCATTTCTCATACTAAAATTATGAATGTTTTGTCAAGACTGCAGACACGTCACTGTTTACAGAAATAGGTAATATTTCTTGTTTCAAAGCTGGCTGAAGAAATATTCAAAAAACAAATTTCTTTGAAGGAAAGCTAAGGGAAATACCTACTATGGCTGTAGAGCAAAATAATAAATGCAATCCTGGCAAGCTGTTCAATTTATGTATTATCATGATTAACAGACATTATATTTGCAGCCATTTGTTCTTTTCCCAGGAAAGGTAATCCAGCCCTGGAAAAGAGAGATAATACATTTTCTTGAACTACAAATTCATTTCAGATAATCATGGTAATTGCTGTGTTCCAAAATGTTATCTTGAAAATGGGATTGAGTACATTTCATTACAAAAGATTGAGCAGGGCAGTCTGAGTAGAAAATCCCATCTAGAAAATTATATTCTAAACACTGTGTAATATCCTAATTGTATCTACAAGACTTTTTCCTTCTTTCCTCAATGTTTCACCAAACCTTTATTCTCTAGTCTGAGGGCAAAGTACTTTTGTGTCATTAAAGGCCCATCATGATATCTGGTCAACCAAAATTCAAAAGCAACATTTGCTTTTCATCTTGCCATCAGTGCAACAGAAAAGTACCATTATTACTTCAGTTAACCATATGTAAGAGACCAGAATGTTAATGGATAACAACTCAAACAATTGGCCATTTGCAAAAGCAGCCGGTGCTTTGCTGATGATGTGCAAGATCCCAGCCCAGGTGTGGGGGGTGTGAGCACCAGAGAAGGACCACCACAGATCAGCCTTTGTTTAGTGCGAAGCTGGATTTTGATCCACATAAGGGAAGAAAACAGTACACAATATTTTCAACTCTCCCTTTTACTCTGTTTGAATATTTTCTCAAATAATTGACCATTACAACAATTATGCAGTAATTTTCCAGCTCCTCTTTTATATAGCTATCAAATCTACTTTTCTAAAAGTGATAAGCAAACTTTTTGGCTCCCATAAATTTGAAAAATATAATTTCTGAAATTTCAGATTTCTTCTCCTCACTGTTTTCATATTCTCTATGCATATTGTATGAATCCGCATATTTGTTATTTGTTTGTAACATTCTCATCAAACATCACTTTGTTTACTCTATGCTCTTTCTCATTTAATTCTTGTTGCTAGTTATTTTTTTGCTTCCAGCACAAATCCTCTGATTTAATTTCTATGCCCTCATTAGACATCTTTATTGAAAATGAACACATGCAGCTGATTAGGACTTCTTCCACTATTTTGAATTTTGGATTTCTTTGTCACTTTTCTTTCTCATTTTAGACTGCACGTATTTTTGCTATTAGTTTTATTTTTTTCTGAAAGCATCTACAGAGCACACATATCACCTTTCAGTTTTCTTCTTTCCTCTGTTTTAAATACTTGATAGCTTAAATTTTCATCTCAAAAGTCTTCTAAACCCACAACAGCAGTAGATTCAGCTTCTTCTATTAAGCTTTCTTTGAACCGTGTGGTTTTTAAAGAGTGTCCTGGTAATTTTAATTTCCTTCTATATCTCCAAAGCTTTATCACAGGGTTCATGTCTGAGAAATCCCGCTTAAAAAAGTAATGAGCATTTCTAAAATAGTCTTCTATTCTATTTCCTCCTTTCCTTAACCCTTCCTATAATACCAAGCAGGCTTTGTAAGTCATGAAACATGAAGGGATTCTATCTGTCTACACCTTGTATTTAACTCAGCATAAGCCTCTGGAACCAAAAATTAATAACCAGAACTTCACTGGACATCATCTTGGGCTACCTGTTCTTGTTGGATCTGAGCTGAATGGGGAGTCAGAACAAATATCCTTTTAAGGACCCTCTCCACCTGAATTTTTCTGTGACTCCATGAATCTCTGAACACACCACTTATATCATCCCAGTACTTCATCCTCCATAATATTTTAGAAGATTTTCTTATTATCCAAAGTAAATCTGATTTGATGAAATTTAATTTTTTCTGTCATTACTTAGCAATGTAGAAAACTCTTTAACTTCCATAGTGGAATATTCCCTTATATAGTTAAATTTCTAGATTCTCCTTTATAAATATTGTATCATTTTTGACAGTCTGATATGTTGTTTATCTACTCCTTCCCTAAAAATACATGTCCCAGGTAAAGTCCAGTACTCCACATTAATTAAAGTGAGGAAATTTTGATCCATGTTGTACATCCTCTTTAGAGTGATTAGAGCTGGACCATGATTCTTTACCATGCTCCTGAGAATGTCACATTGAACAGTGTCAAGAAAGCAATACTAAAATACAGATTTCTTATTTTTATCGTTTTCTGTTCTTCTAGATATTATGCTGCTTACCTTGTCAAGGAAGGAAAAGAATTTTTTTTGAAAAATCTATAATGGCACTTTTTACCATTTCATTATGTCCTGATTTTTTTAAATGAAAATTGATTAGTTATTTGTTTCTAAATTTTCCCAGGGACCTCATTTTTTGAGTGTTATCCCTTTTCTATTTTTAAAGATAGCGTATTGTCTTCACTCATCTGCCAGGGAATTCACGGGTTCAAAGCGTTCTTGAGCTCCCAAATGCTTCAGAAATCCCAGATATTTCTCCTAATGACAGTGCACTCTATAAGCTACCTTGCAATCCTCTGAAAAGTGACCATAAGCACCTTGAGGATATAATGCAGTCAGAACTGCATCCTGCATTCCAAACTATGACTTCTTAATGAGTTGAGTGCTGCTGTACTTGCCACAGTATTCATGCATAATTAATTCCAATTCATTTTACCAATTAACCACCTTCCTAATGTTTGCATAGAGCTACTAGAAACAGTCTTGCTTTCTTCCATCATGAAGTCTTTCTTAGATGCTTATTTTAGCCTCATTGCTTATGACATAATTTTGTATTAGATCAATATAGTATGTTTATTCTAGGTTATAAGTCATTATAACATTACACCCGTGCTGCATTATTAATGTGCACAAAACTGCAATGTAATGCTGTATTGAACAGAAATGAAAGTGCAGTCATCATCTATATTTGAGGAAAAGGGTGGCCTTGATTGTTAATATTTTCATGGTGGTGAAAGTATTTTAGATCATCAGAGTTCTAAATATGTGCTGTATTTCCATTGGCCATACATGTGTTTGAACACCAATTTTTTTATAACTAAACTCTTTTTTTGACCATCCAGTAGTTTAGGACTAATATTGATTGCTTTGTAATTTCTCCATTATTTATAAGCACTTGAAGCCTAACCAAGAAAAGTGTACATTTAACTTCAAGAATGTCATTGATTCTATCACCATTTCTTATTTTAGGACAGAATTAAGTCCTTTGCTGGGCTGGGATATGCCTAAAATGATGTGGATTTTAGCCAGTGTAGCCAGAAATTGCCTTCTTTGACATTCAGTACTTTGAATTGTGTTCCACTGCTGTGGGCGTGGCTGTCTAAGTCATGAGGTTTTACTTCCATTCCTTGAATGAATGGAAGTAAATGTCCTTATGTCAAATGCCAATGTCCAAATGCCCCTATGTCAAAACTGTGAGCTTGCATAGCAAGTAAGGGGGTCATTTGTGGTTTCAGTCAGTCTCATCTGAGGAACCTTATGAAAACTGGCCTTCAATAAATGGTAAAACTGGCTTCACTGTCGTTAGGGTTTTATCTCGAATTCCCCAGAGAGACTCAATTCCTCAAAAAGTTTTTAAAAAAACTTTAAAATTTTTTAAAAAAAATTTTAAAAAAATAGAAACATTATTTGGGAATTGGAGAAAATGTATCAAATCAAGTTTTCCTTTTTGAATGAAGATGTTATGAGTTCCTTATCAAGGACTGACAAGAAGTAGAGATTGCTATTCTAGTTTTCATTTCTTGGGAGTAATGCCTCTATTTAACACAAAATTAAAGCAGTTGAGTGTGGTTTTTTAGTAGAAGGTAATTCTAGTGGAAACTAAAAACATTTTCAGCATGAGACTTTAATTTCTGTTTCTTAATTGCTGACTTTAAACTGAGTTGCAACAAAACTGGGACCTTTAATATGTCCATCCTGTAAGGAAAAAAAATAACAACCAGAAACCTCTATACTGAATGCTAATTGATAAGAATACTGTTTTCCTATTGATATTTCATTTAATAAACTAGCATGCTAGACACATGTATTTTAAAGTTCAGGTTTAATTAAAAGATAAGACTAAGCAGCAGCTTGGCAAGAGGATAAGGGAAAGTGTTGAAATCTTTGTTTCTGTTGGCAAAGCAGCTGCTTTTTTTTTTTAACTAATCCCAACTTAATGTCAAATCAAGAAACTACTTTCATATTTTTGGTGCATTTAATGAGTTACTCAAGTTTGCACTCAGGAAATTATCCTTCCTCATCTGATACCTTTATGAAGTGAAACATTTGCAGGTCCCAGTCTGCTTTAAAAGCTTCTTTCCCTATATATATTATAGTAGAAAAACCTTATCTTCCAGACTTAATCTTCATCAGTCAGAAAAGAGAGGTTAAAGCTAAAGTGGGAAGCTGAGCAAGTGATTAGCTGCTTAGAGTGCACCACTTGGAAACATTATCTTTCTACAGCAAGGATTAGAATGCAGGAGAAACATTTTCAAATATATTAGTTCAGAGGGCAAAAACATTTATGGCATGCCATGAGATTGTAAAAGTGGACATAACTCTTCCAGTGGCAATAAAGCTCTGTATTTTCATCTGAAGAACAGCTGGCTCTGGTTACTTCTTGTGTATCCCCTTTATAAAGCAAGTGTCAAGGGCAAAGAGAACAGATTCTCTTTATTACTTGAATAGAGTAGCATGTGAAAATTCAATGAAAGATGAAAATCCCATTGTTATTGGCACTGAAAAAGTGACTGAGAAGATATTCTTGTGGAAAGGAGCTGAAACAACTGAATGTGAACTGACACTTAACAGATAAGTGAGGAAACAGAGACATGAGGCTGCACTGGTGAATACAGGAACGAACACACACATCAAAGCTGGTGTCTTGCTATGTTGATAACTGTGGAAAAAATCACAGGAGTCATTCAGGTGTCAGGGAGAAGTTATGAAGCCTATCAACCCTGCTTTCACATAGCATAAGCTGATATCAGTTCCTTTCCAGCTTTACTAATCTCTAGCAAATGTCATGGCTACAGCTGTAGTTACAGATGCTCAGGGAGCAAGTAAGACATTTCACTAAAAATGAGAAGAGCAGAAGCAGATAGAGAAGTCAACGAGTCGTCCTGTTGCAGGGTGTGTGTCTTGATTCAGCGTGAAATGCAAAATGCATTTTCTTTTGCAGAAAGTATTAGTTTTTACAGCAAAGTGTGAGACCTCCCTACTAGGTGAAAGACATGTGGGCAACATCCCTACTTCACATCAATAACAGCACTGACTTGAATTTAAACTATCTGCATCTCGAGTAATGACTGGAGACACAAAGTAATTTTAAGCTTTTCTATTCACATATGTGATCAGAAATCTCTCTTGGACCTGAAAGCACCTTATAACAAAGACATTCTCAAAAATTATGCTGTTGTATTAAATTAAAAAAAAAAAAGGAAGAAGAAGAATAAAAAATATTTTCAGTTTTTCCAACTAGCTCAAAGTGAGAATTGCTCCACAGACCACATTTTTTGAGGTCCAAGAACCACTGATACCCACAAGCCCCAGCAAAGTGAGCATATGCACATGTTTTGGGGATTGTTTCCTACGGTGTTGCATCAGAAGAACCACATAAACTTTAAATTTGATTCTTCTCTTTTCTTGTTACAGAACCTTGTCTTTACATCAGGTTTCTGATGTAGCTGTGCATGAGCAAGGTTATGTGTATCAGTTTCCTCTATGGAGATAGGACTTAGTTCTCTTTCTCTAATTCATTACACTTGAAAAATAACTTCTACTACCTGCACAAACCAGGGACTTGGGCAAAAGCAACTTTGCCTTAGATATCCCACAATTCAGTTGTGATATTCAAAGCCAAAAAGGGGAAAGACTAATGATTACAGTAGAAGTAGTAGATGTCTTAAAACTCTAAGAATGGTTAAACTCAATCTGCCTTTCTCCAACAGCAGTTGGCTATAAGCAGATACTTTGGAAAGAGGAAAAACAGAGGAAATTTGCACTAAATTGCTGTCCTTGAATACATTCCTGGGTTCCAACTATTTTCACCTCAGGAACTTACCGGTCTAGAATTTACCAAATAACTTCAGTGAAACCTCTTCCATATCTGACCTTCCCTTGGAAATATGTGCCCTTTTTGCTAAGAAGTGCTCACAATAAGCAGAAATTGGATATTACCCTGTTGCTGAAGTTGACCAAAATATTAAGGGCTATCTTCATCTTTGTACTGCTCAAGCTGCAATTTAAAAATCAGTAATGTGTTTGCTAAATCTGCTTGCCAACTCTACCAATATGTAGATGCTCACACGGGCCAATCTACTGAGGCTAAAATTATGTTATAGAAACAACTTCAGTCTTCCGATTCTTCCCTGGACATTTCTAGGACTAGAAGAATCCTTGTTGATTTACTATCAACCCTAATGCACAAAACATCACAAACTATGTCCAGATTGAAGTATCTAAAAGGATGAAAGTCCTTAGACACAGTAAAGCTGTCTGACTTCTTTTGAAGTCAGCCAAGCAGTGCTAATACACCCCCTTGAGTACCTGCCTCAAAATGCCAGGTGTGGTGAGATACCTCTTTATGGACTCTTGTCCCTTCTCTTTGGTGTTCCATAATTGCTGAAGATGTACCAGCTGCTCTACAAGAGGGACAGCTGTCAGACTAAATTCTCCTTGCTCTTCTCAACCGATGCCAGTCTGGCAGAAAGATCACATTCATGGGGGAACCATTAACTAGAAGAAGCTGGTAGTGAGGCACTTAGCAAAAAGAGCAAGAGTGCAATAATCAGAACACATTTCCTGTAACATTTATCAAGTAAGCAACTTAGTAGCCCTAGGCCATATTATGCCACACCTTGTTCAACAGATATCCCCACTGACTTCAAAAAGTAGTTTTGAAAAACTGACAGCAAGACAGATCCCCTGGTACACTTGTGCTAAGTTTTAATGTGGAAACTTGTTTTAAAAGTTGAAGGAAACATCCTATCACACTGCAGCATCTCAAGGAACTCACTCTGAAGGGAAAGGCAATAAATATAGAAGCAACTTCTTAAATAGTAGCATAAAGCTATACCAGAAAAAAAAAAAATCTTTAAATTTGAAGTCTATTTACCACTATTTTGCCACATGCTTACATATTACAAAACTATATAATTTTCATAGAACCTGTGGCAATATGAAAGGAAACTTTGCAACTACGTTAACTTACGGACAGTTACTCACAAGCTGATAGAGCATTCAAATGTTCCGTTAAGTGTCACTGTCAAGAAGAAGCAAAAATTAAGTGAAGTAATCACAACTACTTTTGCTTTTATGAAGGCATAGTTTTTTCCCAGTAGCTATAAATATCCCCTTATCATGGTGAGTAAAGAGGTACAATTGGCTAATTTCCTACTGCTCAACTTTCTTGCCGCTGCTACTTGGCTTGTATTCAGTAGGACCTATAACTGCTTCCTCCTGTAGTGCAGGGAGGTTGAACACAGAACCACAAGCACTGAGATGTCAGTGACATCTCTCAGAAGATGAAATGTAGGCCTGGATGTGGCTTCTTCCACCTGTGTCCACACAATATGAAATTGGCATTTTCCTTTCACCTAGATATTTCCCTATAATCTTGCTTCACTGCAAAAAGAAAGACTCTGCTCTGTTTCTGAAAAGTTCTCTAAGATGACCCGTTGCCCTTTTCCTATTTTTGGGCTCATTCTCCATGAGGTGTTTGAGTTCACTGCATTTATTAGACCAGATTCAAACAGGAGCAACACTTACATCTAAAATGCTTCAGGCTGCCACCAGAAGTGCTGGGCAGACATGTTGGAGCTTCCCCAGACATTCCAGAATAGTGGGTAGCAGACCCCCGCAGTGTGCTCTGTGCCAGGGGGACAGCCATGATCCTGGGGTCAGAGGGGCTGATGCTCCCACTACCCACAAAATCCTCCACGGCACACAGCAGCTCTGCAATGCCCAGGTTCATGGCAGCTGGGAACAGAACATCTCCTTTGATTTCAAGCAATTGAAGATAGCATCACAAAATTATAAAAGAAACAGCCTTGCTCATCCACATTTCCTATGTTTTCTGAGATCATGGAAATCACAGTCAGGGGGTTTTTTCTTAGAAGTAAGGGATTTTGGATAAAAAAATTCCCATCTTTTCTGCTATGCCTTGCACAGCACCTCTAACACATGTATTACTATCTCTCCTTATTCCTTCAATTTCCAAGGTCACAAGAAGGAATCAGAACCCATGACACGTTGCCTTTGCAGTTCCCGCCACCACCTCCTCTCCCTGTGCAAGAGTTAGCACTGCTGCAGCTCCTGTGAACTCCTTTACCAGCTGGACTCTGCCTGCCCTGCTCTTCCCTCTCTCCTCTGGGACAAGCACTGTTCTTCTTCAGCACAAACCTGTGTCCCACCAGCCTTTCTGCCAGCACGCACCCTCCAACATCCATCCTATGAACGTGAACCAGCACTGAGCTTCTTTGTGGATGTAGACAAATTATAAATTATGAAAATGTACATTAACAAAAAAATTAAACAAAACAAAACAAACCAGCAAAACCCTTACGTAAATACTTCATTCCTTAGTCCTCTCATCCTGCAAGCAAGATGACATTTATTTAAATCTTATATATTCATGATTTTGTATCTAGCTAGAATATTCTAGAGCTGTTAGACTTCATCTTTCTAAGCAGCTGGAGTCCTGTCACTGCCTTTAATGGTGCAGAAGAGAGACATCAAGTGAAAAGGATCTATGAGAAGCCCCAGTAAAGATCAGGCTGACAAGAGAAAGCCTGCCATGGTCCTATGTTGATGGTGTCAGCAGGACCACTGAAGTGAGAAACACGAAATTTTTCTTTGATGACAAGCACCATTAAAATTTTCCCTCACAGGCCTTCCCGGGCTCTGACACATAAGGGGCTGTGACAGCTCCATCAATCAGCTCCTGCAGATCCCAAGGAAATCAGCCATCCCCGCACGATATCCACCACGATACCAACCTCAGGGGTTGTATCAGACAGCTAATATTGCTCTTCTTGATGCATAAGGCCCAACATATGAAGTTTTTCTCAGATTTCTACTCCCAGATGCCAAAATTACCAAGCAAAATCTCTGATGCCATTTTTAACCCCTCTGCTGTTTCCAGGGCAAATTATTAATCTTCTGTCAAGCTTAATTCCTGATCCTAAGTTTATCTCAGCAGCCAGTCCCTTGATTGGCCCTGCTGCACTCGAGTTGTGTGCTCTTTTAGCTATGCCCTGCCTGTGGACTGGCAGAGAAAGTCTGGAGCTGCATTCACTCCATTTTGACTTCAAACAGTGCCCACCGTGGCTAGGTGCTCCAGGACAAAAGATGTGGAGAGGCTTACCTGACACAGATGTTGCAACAGATGTGTGCTGGGTCTGACAGACCAGCAAGCAGGAAAGTCAAAGTTTTCCTGGTTCCAGGTAATGCTTTTAGACAAATGCAAGGGAACAAAATTTTGCCTTCAAAAATAAAATGCTGCCAACTTGACATGAAGTAACTACTCTCCTGTGTAGAATGGTCCTGCCATAGCACCAAAATATGGTATAAATTAATTTATCAAAGCAAAGGAATTTGTTGTAATGATTGACACAACAGGTCCTGTGCAAGGCTCAGAAAATACTTATATGAACATATAGTACTGTGAGATTAAGTCAAAACTTATTCATATGCTCTCATTTGCCACGGAAAGTACAAATATTTTGCTTTTGTCAACACTTCAAGTTGTCATTTCTAGCTCTACTGTCTGTGTATAAACAATGAATATGCTCTCATACTTGGTGCCACAGGAACAAAACTCGTTACCTTTATAGGCAAATCCAATAACATTTTTTAAATCTCTAAAGCACTGCTCACAGAAACAAGAAAATCTATAGAAAGGACATAATTTTTTACATGCTACAATACTAATCTTGGAAAAGTATTGCCACAAGACATCATTATGCCAACAAGTCTAGGAGAGCTATATAAAGCATTCAACCTGCATAATAAAATTACTATCTCCACATTTATTTAGAAAAAAATGTAGAAATTTTTGGCCTAGAGACAAGTGATAGAAAAGCTGAATAAACTATTGTCATGGCTCAAATGAAAGTAGTATCTAGAAGCAGAAGCTTAGGGGTGATATTCTTGGGGTTTAGTTTGTTTTCCTTAAGGTTTAGTGAAATTTTTCATCCAAATAACTTAGCCATACAGCACATAGCTTACCTGATCTGACCTGAGCAGTTGATGTAAATAGATATTCACAAGTTCGAGTTTACCTGGGTGAAATATAGAGTTGTAATATAAATGCATTTTAAAAAGGTTAAAACATTTTTACCTCATATTTTCAAAATGCCCCTTTGTTTGAAAGTCATAAAATCCCACCCTCTTTTCTCTGAATTTGATCTGGTTTTGGAGCTCAACCAAAAAATTAATTCTATTAGATTTTTAAGGCAATCAAAAATCAGTTACTTAAGTACAGTTAACTTTGATACTATTTCACTTTGAAGAATTGGTACTGATCAGGGCAGTATTGCACTAAGCACATTTAGACGTGGCAATTCCCATGTTCCTCCAGGAATAAGGGCACTTGAGCAAGTTCTATTTCCTAGTCATCCCAATCAAAACTATTACAGAAAAGGCACAAGTGAGTGCAATCACCTTCTCACATCTATGTTTCATTTCATTGTAACTTCAAAGAGAATGGGGCATACCACTGTTTGCCACTGCATTTGAGCATAAATACAATCATGTATGTACAAAGGTGCTAACAAAAAAATATCATTCTGCTTTGTTTTTCGAGAGGTCGTGACAATGACCTGTAATAGACTCAGTGCGCGGCACGGAGCAGCATCAGAGTAAGAGCAGACCTGTTGGGTGCTCAGAAGTGCTGATGTAGCATTAGCATTTCTGTTATCTACAGCTCCCAGAGAGCCCTGTAATTCACCCATCTTCCTCTATTCCACTGTCTGAGCACGCAGAGAGCCTATGTTTTGGGGGGGATATCTGTGTTTGTTCAATAATCACATGTTTGCCAAGCGATAGGCAATGGTATCTCCAGCGGCCGTGTTGCCTTTCACACTCTATTTGTAGACTGAAGAATAATATGAACAGGAAACTCAGCATCCTTAGCAGATTAGCACTTAAAATTATTTGTGTATCAGCCTTCTTTCGATAGTAAAGGGAATTTGGTGACTTTGTGCTTCTGAATTCCAGGCTTTCATGGTGCTCAAGTATTTTATTTCTATACAAAATAAGTACCAGTTTTCCACTAACAAAAGCCTGGTGGTTTTAGTTCTGTTTTTTTCGGGACAAACCTTAACACATGAATTTCATGAAAGTCAGCATGGAAATATCTTGTCCTGCTTGGATTTTCAATAATCTTAGAGAAGGGATAGGGAATTTTCTTCTTACTGCCATTTCTAACTTGTATTCAAACACACACCCATAAACACACACACACCCCTCTCAAATAAATATATTTCGTAGAGCCATCCACAGTTTTTGTAATTCCTATGCTCTGTAAAGAGATTCAGAGGACAAAGTGCTCCTGCAATAACAAGAAATAAGTGGAAAATTGTTTGGTTTTCTTTTTCATTACTCATTCACAACAAAATTCCATGTGTTGGCAGGTTGCAGTAAAGATAACAACATTCTACAGCCTGGCACAGGGAGGAGAATCATCCTCCCCAGTGCTCAAAGGCATTTTCTGCCCACTGGTCCAGTTCTCTCTGACAAAGCATGTAGCTTTATAAACAGAGCCTAATCCTAGGGCACCAGAATACGTACCCTAATTTGATTCAGTCACAAAAATCTACTTATCCAAAAATCTCTTGCAAAGAACTCGGTTCCTCAAGGTGAACCAGGCAGCCTAGAATTTAGCAATTAGTTTTTAATTAATTAAATTTTAATTAAATTTAAAATATTGATTTGGGAGGAAAATCAACATTAAAATAATAAAATTAAGAAAAAAAGTCATATTAATTTCTGTAACTAACATCCCCCATGAGTGGCTGCTTAATGAGGGCAGAGGGGTTCAGCTCTGAACTAAAATAATGGAACAGGCTTACAGTATTATACAGAGCCCTGGCACAGGCAGAGGCACACATTTCCCTCTTCTCCAGATCACAGTAAATCCTGGGTGCCCTCAGCCAAGTAATTCTATTTCTCTGCTGTCCTTTTCTCTGGACCATTGCCCATGATTTCTTTAGCCTGGCAAATCTCTGGGACAAGGGTTGTCTATTATGACATATTTGGATGGCAGCAATTCCAGTGGGGCTGAAAGGGATCTCTACACACTAAGAAGTACAAATGAATAACAACAGAACAAGAACACTGTCTTTTCTTAAACCATCTTAAACCCCTTTTTCTATTCCTATTTACTTCACAGCGCTTAATGAGCATATGAGAAAAAGCCGCAAAAGGACACTGCTTTGAAAGCAAATGCTTGCTTGCAATTTTGTATGGGTAAGTGAACTATTTTTTCATGTTCAAGTTCAGTAAGTAAAGACTTGGCTACTTGATATTTGAAAGCAAATCTTTCTGAACATGCACAAAGCCTGTCAGCCTGAAAAATTGCAACAAACTGGCTGAAGGAAAACAAAAAGCCCATAGACAATTGTTGAAGGAGACTAGTAGAGGACACATGCAAAAAACTTCAACAGATGTGTTGGGATCAAGGACTAGGGAATATAGATAACTTCAGACAGGTTAAGAATCTGCGTGGCAAAAAGACAACAAAACAATATTCTCATAAAACACTGCAAGGTTTATAAAGCTGTGCCAACTGACATAATAGGATTCCTTTCTTTTTAGGCTATGATATCAATCCAGCTTCTCTGACACTTCTGTTCTCTATCTCTAATAGACCTACTGAGACTAAAAGCAGACCTGAGTGTTTTGCCTCCTGTGCTGATATGCTGCTACAATGCCCATGAAAAGCTGATATCGACACCACCATATAGGAGGGAGAGAACCACAGTCAAAATGAACAGTGCCTGTATCACCTGGTGATTTAAATCTAACATCCCAAGGAAGCAGAAACCCAGCTCACTAAAGAAAGGAGATGGATGGTTATGCGACGTGGGACACGCTTCACTAGATCTGATGCTCATCTGGAGGCTCTCTGTGTAAATCAAAACCGAAGACAGCTCTTGCTTCCCTTTTATTAACGTATAAACAATGCAAAGAAAAAACAAGTTCTCTAGCTCATATGGCAGCAAATAGAAACCAGTGTTAACAGAGGAAAGTAAACGTTTCTACTGCCTGGTTTCAATTTCCAACACTGATTGCCCCCAAAAAAATACAGATTTGCATCAATTCCATACTCATGAGCATGATGCTGAATTGCAAGAGGATAATTTGGTGTATTGCTTCTTATTATCCAAGATTAAACATAATACAGAATCCTCCAATTCTGCACTCTCCTAATTAGATAGTCCACAGTCTGCCTATATACACGGCATATGCAATTCTTCCTGAAGCCAGATGGGGAAAAGTACCTATACACTGATCTTTATCCTTTAAGCAGAAGTTTATTTGTGTCATTCTGGCTTTTACATCACACTGCAAAAATTCAAAAGTCAGGAGCCCAGTAAACAGTTTGGACTTTTTTTATTACCCTACTCAATGCTATCTACATTCTCTACACACACTCATGCTTTGTGGGAGTTATAGAGCTAGTTGCTCTGTGCTCCTTTGAATATTTCCCCAGAGCTGACAGCCAAAAGCTTCATTTTGAACATCTGGAACAGTAAAAGCAAAAAACAGCAGCAGCACCACTACCAAATTCTGTGTATCAGCAATGAATGCTTTCTTTCTCTCGGTAGCATTTTGTGCTATACAGCACCAAATGCTTCAGCTGAGAGTATTATAGTCATGTGAGTGCGTTGACATGCCCTCTATGAAAGTTCCCAGAAGTACTATCTACCACAAGCTACACTTGAAGCAGAAAGTATCTCTATCTAAGCTTTGTGCCTGCCTACCTAATCAAACTAGAAATATCAGATCATTGAGAAGAAAGCTTTTGTCAATGTTCTATTTCTTCTAATTAGCTATTATTATTATAACTACCAACGAAGTTTCAGAGGAAAGATATTAAAAGTTAAAGTGATATCCTAGGGACCTTATAATCCAAATTAGAGAAGGCACATCAGCAGATGGCAGGCAGACAAAGATGTGGAAAATGGGAAAAGACTGTGAATAGAGAAGTCTTGTGCATGACAGCACGAGCTCTTTACAATGTGTCTGGCATTCGAAGGAGTTTATTTCAAGTATGGCAGCATGTCTTCCTGCACTTGTGATTTCAGTCCAGGCGCTGGAAAGTTTTATGAAATGATGGTGCATTTTAAAGCAAACAAATCCACCCAAGGAGGTGCTCAACGATGGGCTGGGGACTGCCACACCACCCCTCCATGGGAGGGGTCCTAAAGGTTACAGCCATGGCAAGAGGCTTAGAGCAAAAGCCAGCACTACTCACTATTTCAGTTTTGCTTTGAATCACACAAAAGAGCAGCCCTTGAGCCTCTGCTCACACTGGCAGAGCCAAGTCAGTCGCACACCCCTCATGAGCCAGGTTTTGACTCCTTCAGGCACACACACACACACACCAAGAACAGAGCCAGGCATGAACATTCCTGTTCCCTTTCCAGGATGGACAGACAAGAGCCAGCTCAGACCTGGACACTCTGCCAAAGAGGCAGTAGATAAATGCTTGGGTACAGCATCTCACAAATGCAACTCTACAACTTCCAGAGCAGAGCTGGCTTGATTTTGGCTGGCTCACAGAGTGAACAGGGAAGCTTACAGCTGTCTGTGCCCATCTGTTTAGACATGCCTTAAGAGCCCAACAGAAGCTTTGGCCATCAACACCAGCTGAAAAGCGTGTCCCAAATTTAGGGCATTAAAACAATTTGGCAGAACAAATACAACTATTAGGCACCAACACAGATTCTGCACCAAAATTCTGGAAGCACCTCCAGTTTATGACATGTTAAATTATAGGCTAACTTGTCGAATTAGTTTTAAAGTCTTAGGGGAACAAATTCTGAGAAGTAAAATAAAAAAAGAGAAAACCAGTTTGCCAGAACTAAACAAACCTTCAGCACCAAGCATTCAATAGTCATGGGAAAGCAGTGTTACTATGACTACTGACAGCCAAGTAATAACACCTTACCCTCAAAACAACAGCAAACAACATCTTTGTTTCTACCTAGACTATTCAGGAGTAAGGGGACACCACCTGAACAGGCTCCTATGCTTCCTTTGCTCTAAGGCATGAACTGCAACAGGAGAACAAGATGTAATCTGTGTCAAAATTATGCTACATTAAATGTTCATTAAAATCAAGTGTCTACCCATTCCTTGATTTTTTTCCTTTTTTTAAGTTTTTTGCCTGTCTCCCACTGTATAAGTAACCTGAATAAGTAACCAGAATGTCTTTAATAGAAGTGGTTTTATGGCTTCCCTCTCTGTCCTTCTAGTGAGTTGCAGTCACAGGGAAGGTCTGGAAGGAGCAAGGAGAACTGAGTATTGTGCTGTGTGTGAGCTTGTGTCATGGAATGCTGAGCATTTAGAGGAAAAGCCAGGCTACCTGCTGGCCAGTGGATGCAGAACAGCACATCTCTAGGCACCCACACGCATAACCAGCCAAGATCCAGGCCTTAGTAGAGACTTGGCAAATTTTGTGACAGCTGAGTGACAGCTGAAGTAAAACCAGATTGCCTAATAACTGCACAGTCAACCATATGGAGGACTGGACATGTAAATGTTATTCATGTGCACGCTACAGTAAGTCAGCAGAACTAATTTGCAGGAACAAATATGCTGTGGTGACTTCAGTCCCAAACTTAAACTGTGGTATTTCAGGATTCTGCATTTCTTCCTTCTAGCTCCAGCATTCCTCTTTCACTATCCCTGCCTAGAAACTGAAGGCTGCTTCTTTACCTCAAGGGGTAGTCATGAAAATCCACAGTAAATAGAATTATCTATACCTACAGATGTAATCCATACCCTCTATATTATGGCATCACATACATGTTGCAAGTACAGCAGGATTAAATCAGTTAAACTGGTATTTCAATTGCTTGAACAAGAAATCAATAGGGAAAAGAAAATAACAGAAGAAAAAAAAAATCTCTGAATCTCTAAGAATGTTACATGGATCAGCAGTTATCATGTCAACTAAAATTCCTCCCACATTCCTTTGACCTTAACTTCCACAAAGCTTTTAATGTTGAATGCCCAGCTTTCCACCTTCTTCACTCCTTGGGAAAGAAATAAGGCCAAATCAGTTCTGCGACAATTTATATATTTACCACTACTTCCTTTTTATTTCCAAAGTGAATTACAAACAGTTTAAAACTAAGCTTGTCCAGTGATCAGCAGAAGTAAGTACTGTGTGGCCCAAGCACCCTGAGGAAGGCCCAGCTCCAAGACAAAGGTGACAGCCAGATGCCACATGAGGTCGTGAGTCAATGGCCACCTCTTGGCTGGATTATTCCCACTCCACAGCATCACAGCACACAAACAACACTTCTAGAGCCAAGTCTGTCTCCCTCCAGTAGCTACAGAGAGACCCCCACCATGAGAGGGCTCCTAATCTAATCACTTTAATTAAGTGAATACTCAAATAAAGCCAGCTAGGCAATATGAATATAGGCCCAGACCTGCTTTTAGAATTACATAGTTCTGAGCAAACCCCACGAGTCTCAGGCACTCTTCCATGTGGTTACTTACAAAGCATGAACTACCTCTATATTTAGTATTTGAGGAAGAACCTAAGTGCCAAAAAGCTTGTGGTTTTTCTCCAGAGAAATAATTTATTTCTGAGTTATAAGGAGGAAAAATGAGAAGCATGGGGAATTAAAGCAAAGGTAGTCAGGCTCAATCTTCTGTCCTGAAGTTCAACTAAAATCTGGATTCCCCAGTGTCAGGAAACTTGCACAGGCTTGCACAACTGCCACTTAAATTAATCTCTACAGAATGTGTAGAAATGAAATAACTCAGGATAATTGTGCCTAAATGGAAACATGAAGCAAAAAGGCATAGGTCTCTGTCCTATTGAGGATCTGCAAGTAGAGCTTACAGAGAGTACAATGGTAATTCAGACAAATTGATATATTGTTAGAAATATAAGTGGGAGATGATGCAGCAATTGAGAAACCTAAAGTGAAATAAGGATAGCAGTTTTGTTTATGCAAGTCTACTTACACTTATTAAGTTCATTTTTCTATCCAAAAATAAGTTCGTATTTTCAACTTTTTGTTTTGTTGGGTCTGTGTTTTGCCTATTAACATGAGTAATTTTGACAATAGCCTTCAGTTTAACATCAGAAATAGATTTTTTCTATATGTGTCCTTAAAGATTTGAATCTTTCTCATAGAAAAATTCCCATTAAACTCAGAGAAGTTCTAGGAATGAAAGAATTTCAGATGCAAAACCAAAGCTTATTATAACATCTCCATGAAATAATTTGAAGTCTTGCAAAATGTATTTAATAGCAAGCAGAGTCTGAAAACAAAAACGGCACTCTTGAGAATTAAAGAGTGAATATTTTGTGAAGCTAATGTCCCCTACCATTTCAAATCAGGCAGTGGACTGTGTGCAAGTACCAGTAAAAATGTTAATAAATGTGTACTAGCAGCATAATTGATGGCTGGTGCACCTTTACAAGCATTCTTGTTTCACAAATTATTTTTAACTTAAAAAAACCACAGATTTAATGAAATTAAAAATTTTTGCGGATAGGGTAAGATGGAAGAAGTGGTGACAATAGGAAGACAACAAAATCAGAAATTTTCAAAGCATTTGCCTATTATTCATCAAATCAATTGTCTAGAATTTCAACGTATTTGCAATTATTTTGTTTAGAAATGCTATTAATTCAAACAAATGCATGATTAAAAAATAAATAGCCTCAACATAAAACTGAAGCTTTTTGAAATAATTTTAAAAATCAAAGCTGTCCTGATGAAATATTCATTTCTTGGTGATCCACTACAGTAGATGCTTTAGCAAAGTGCATCATGCTATATGAGGTCCAGTAGGAAATTAATGCTGTTTCAAAGGTATATGAAACAAGTGAGTTTTGACTCCATTAAGTTTGTAGTGCTGTGTGTTCAAATTGTAATATTTCTCTCCCTGGTTAAAAACTATTCAGTTGCCTGCTAGAGAATTTCAAGAATTTGTGTCATCTAGAGACTTCTAAACCCCAATTTCTAAAATTATAATTCTTTTCATAAAAATAAATTGCCTGAGCCCCTATTTTTCCACCCAAAGCAAGTTAAATGAAACCCTGCTGAGCTGGGAAAGCACGGATCTCAAGGGTGAAATGCTTTATGCACATGGGCTAACATACACACTAAAAATATGTTTATGTAAAATATATAGATTATGCTATCATGCATTTTTGCTCTCTTGAACAATTCATGAACATCTTGAATATGATGTTCTGTGACATGCACCAAATAAAAACAATTGAAAGCACTAGTTTAGAATAATAGATAATTCTTTGGTTAAAATTTCTCGCTCATTATCACCTACACAAACACTCATTCTGTTCACTCACATCACATATTAGCTGTGACCTCTTCCTTTTTCCATTTGGGAACCAGTCAGCTCCTACTCAGAAATGTTTCTTTCTGACACCAAAATATGGATAAAGTATTGCATATATCATCAAACTTAAAAGTAGTTAATATTTCATTAAACTCTGTTTTCACTCATTCAGAATTTTTACATAACTTTTTAGACATATGATGCTCACAATAAATTTTGAATACTTCTATTTGGAGGTCACTTTGCCCCGCAGGTAGCATAAGTACACTAATATGCACAGCATATGTAAAGGTAACAGCTGAATCTCAGTTCTTTGACAACCCATTGTTTCAAGTAAGAAACACAGACTTTCCATACAAAGCCTACCACCGAACAAATATCTTTTGCCTTTATTACTTCTTTTTCACTTGTTTTGACTGAAAAAAAAGCACTGCAAGTACATCTGTGATTCAAAAGAAGACTAAAACAGAAGGAAAATATTTTAAATTTGTGAACTTGTCTTTGTGAACACCCTTAGTTCTTGTCGTAGTGGGCTTGCTGTACCATAAATGCTAAAACTGGATGTGACTCCCAGTGTTTTGCTGCCAGTGTAGTGTCTGCTCAGTTAAAAAAGACAACAGTTAAACTTGGACAGTTTCCATTCAACGGGAAGGACATCACGATAAGAGATTTTCCTGAAACCATCAGAAATCAGTCTAGACATGTTTTTCTGTAAGGCTCAGGGATGAAGGATGCTGACTTTCTTTCCTAGTCAATGTGCTACAAGTTTTACCCTTTTCCACAGAGGAGAGCAGCCCAGCACATCTGAACCTCAGCTAGCCAGGTACTTATTTACAGCTTGTTGCCTAGGGAATGCCCCCTTCTTTCACAGGTCTCTGCCCGCAGCAAGAAAGGAATATTTCTTTGAGACGGTGCTGAAGATTCCTTTTGGCAATAGCAGCAGTTAAATGTCTATTATACACAATGAGCCTCTAAAATCACAAAACACCCTACGATTTGGAATGATTGGTGGCATCAGCTTTCAGGTGACTTGAGCATGAAGCAGTGGGTAAGGAAGGTCGGAGTGAGATTTGCGTGAGGGAAGGAAATGCCAGAATTTCTTCCTGTGCTGTTTCTGGACCTAACCACTACAGTACCTCAGCTACCTACATAAGCACTAACATATCGCACCCTGACACCACACTTCTTTACCCCATCACTACCAAAATCAACCCATTACTTGACAGTTCAGGAGTCTGAGGAAGAATTAACTCACCTTTTTCCACCCTTGAATGTCTACTCACCCTTCTTGTTTAGTTTTACAATGTTATATTTTTTTTCTCACAGCTGTGGTAAAACCCACAGTCTTAGATATAATATACTAAAGACTTTCAGTCTCAGGATTTCTTTCTTACATAAATATAGGGGCCAATACATACAATTATATGAAGATTAATCCTCTAACTGATGCCAGATCTGTGGTATTCTTAGTATTACATATGTTCCAGCTGTGTTATTTAAAACTCTCATACATAGGTTTAATATTTGCATTAGACTTCCTGAAAATGTTTAGGCTCTTTCTTTATGACTCAGTGCTCTCTGCTTACTCTTGCCTGAACTATCTTTCTTCTCTGAGTCACCACCTCTCTTATCAGCTTCCAGGCTCCTTCCTCTTTTATTAGAATTTAGCACTGTGTTGATGCTTACAGGTTTTTCTCTAAATTTACCAGTGGCTTTTAAAGTTATAGCCGAAAAGCTTCTTTATCAACTGGAATATAAAACACTTTAATATGCAGTCATATGTTGCAATAAACAACATTATTGAAATATTTCAGGGGTTTCCTGATGTTTAATGAGATACTCTCAAGAACAGTAGAAATACAGGGTTGGTGACATTGCTAGTAGACTTTGCTTTAAATTTTTGATAAAAAGTGTACAGATTTGTTTAGAGAGGCTTCTGATTCATTATCCTTTTCTGTATACCCAGAGAGTCAGTTCTGAGTGTTTAGGGGCTATGTGGGGATACGTAATAAAGGAAACAGTAAAAGGATGCACAGGGGATTTTAAGCTTGAATCTGTTGGGGGTTTTAGCTTAAAAGACCTCTGGGCCATACCCAGAGAGAGCACTGTTCTTGCTTTTTACTTCCCTGTGTTCACTGGGACCAGAGTAAGCATGCTTGAGAGGCATGGGGGAAAGTGTGAAATGGGAGAAAAGCACAGCCATTGAAAGAAAAGCGAGACTTAAGAGTAGACACTGGGATAAATTCAAAATATATAGACATTCAAAATATATAGACAACCAGCCAAGAAACTTCACCCATGTGGTTCAGAAAAGACACTCCCAGACTGATTTCTGGAAACAACAAAAGTATCTCTGTCAGCAGAATCTGCAGCAAAGCTGCGGGCTAGACAACAAACAAAACATTACACACCTGAGCCACAACAACTGTGCGTGGACCAAAGAACGAGGATGACTGTCTCTATAGCTAGCTCTATATGCCTGCTCTCCTCAGGTAGTTGAACCTGGTTCTCAAGAGTTTCCCTTCTAAGAAAAGGTTGAGAATTATTCAAGAGACCTTCCTCTGTGAATACATGATTGTACAAATACTGGAAAGCAGATAGTTAGACATTCTGCACCCACCTTAAGACATGATCACATTTGTCTCAGAACTTAGCATTTCCTTTCATTTTTGATTGATATCTGTTCTCTCTGAATAGAACTTTCTATGTGAAGACTTCAAATTACTTCTCATGCATTCATTTAATGACTACCACACAGAAAAAATAGCCCAAACACTTTTCAAAATTATCTACCTTACAGACTCTAAATTTAGTCTGTCCTGCAGGAAAAAAAAGCCTTTGGTTATAGCTTCAGAATTTACTACTATATGTTTTGACATGTATTGATGTGTTTCAAATCCATATTTCTGCATCCCCTTGCCCGCTGCATCATCCACTGTCAGGATGTGCTTTCTAATTTTGCTATTGCTCCTTAAACCAATAGGAAAGTGATTTTTGAAAACTTTCCGAACACATGGACAGGTTAATGGTTCACCTAAAACGTACATACACACCCACATAAAAAGGGGGAAGAGGAAAAAAAGAGAAGGATGGAAAGGGAAGGAAGCTAAGAATATTGCTTTTTAGGAACTGTATTAGAAATATTTCTCCAGAGCACTTAAAGGCACTAAAGTAAAGATTTCTACGCAAACATCGTATACCAATGAAATAGTGCCTTGACCCACCCCACTGACTATGCTGCCATTAACCAAGCCAGTTAGTAAAAAAATGAAATTAAAAGGCCATAACTGAGTATTCCAGTAATGATGTTCTTGGCAGCTTTCAAGAGATACTAAGAGACTTAGCTCCTTGCAAATGCTAATAATAGCACAGACAGCAATGGATTAATATTTTATTTATTAATAAATTATAAATTATAATAAATTATAGCCTATGCATTCTCAGACACATCTTCTGAGACTAAGTTAAACATTTAAAAAAATATATTCAGTTATTCACTGTTCAAAGTCCACCAGATACATTCAGGACAAATGACCTGTGGAGACTTATTGAGCTAAAATTTACAAAAAACACTCAGTGAGATGGCTAAAAGTACAAGAGCTGCACTTAATGCAGTAGCTACATAAAGCTACCATCCAGAATGTTATACCTTTTGTTTGAAAATTCAGTCATTTAACAGGAAACTTCTGGCCTTCCTGAAAAGGTCACAATTATTTCACTGTGTAACCCCACATTAGGTCATTAAGGCTGTTTCCTACCACCTATCATCTATGTGGTTTTACATCAAGTTAAGTACACCATGCCCTTTCTGTGGAGTGCAAAATAGCAAGGAAAAGTGAAGGCCAGGAGATAGTAACAGAGATAGTACAGCTTGTAGTTCCAGTACAGTGTCCAGCACACGAGGGCACTGCTAGGATTCTATGGCCTCAGTGTAACTACTGTGTCATGGCCACAGTTTGGTGCCATGAAACTGGTTTGCCATTTCGGGCCACCTCACAGTTGGCTCAGTTCAACACCTGACACTCTCTTATTGAGCTCTGCCATATCATTCTCTTGGGGAAACCTCCAAGTGCTGTAGCAGCATCTGACAGGCAAGTGGCTCCCTGGCCATGCCTTCCCACCCTGGGAGCCACAGAGCAGGTGTCATTATGTATCACGGAGTTGCTGTGCAAACTCCTGGGAACAGTTTCCCTCCAATCTTCTTGCCTTTTGAACTCCTCTTCATTTGTGTTTGATCTACAAAAGACATGTTAGAATTAGGAAAGATGTAGGCACCATCATTTGATAAACACCATTCTGGTTGAAAGCAAATTGGAATGGACATTTGCAAAAACTGTTTGTGATCAACAAGGTAAGCAAGGGACAGGAAGAGTACCAAATCAAATTGCAGCCACATGCACAAGGTGTCAGATGTGCCTTCAGTAGTTGCTACTGTGAAAACAAGACAGAACTAATTTGTTGAAGGTTGTATTAAGGTGATGCAGGGTTTTTCTTCATGTCTTGTCTTCTCATATGAAGTGCTTATCAAGGATGTATTAACTTTTATAGCCTCTGTGAAATGAGCAACCTCTGACAAGCTCCTGAGGGACAGCTCTCTGTTTTGTAGCAACCTCTAACACAAGCAGCCCATGTGTTGATGCTGTGACAGACATCTGGAAGAATTACCTACCGTGTTCTGCCGCGTGATCCCACCAAGCAGAGGCAGAAAGCAATAAAGAAGGTGGAGTGAAGAATGTTTAGCAACTGATCACAATCCTGTCTGCATTACACAGACGAGCACCAAAGTGACAGACTGCTGGAGCAACTGTCTGCCACACCATGTGTTCACTAAAAAAGGCCAGAAAATTCTGATGCTACCAGTGACAGAGGATGACTGTGCAATGTAAATCTGAGATGATTTGATTAAGGCCTTCCTAAGACACAGCCCAGATGTAAACAATCTGCTTATCTATTTCTCAGTGTCTTAGAGCACATTTTTGCATGCAACACTTGTGTTTAGTGCCTGATTTCATTTATGTCACTCAGAGGAACACCAAAAATATTGGCTTTGTTTCTCTCCAAGGACCACGGTAAATTCTGACATACATTTATGTATGCCTTTAAATCCTGTTAGAGCTCTACTTTTTCCCTACAACACAATTAACAATGGAGAGATGAACAAGGGTGAGAAAAATAACCATTCTCAGTCTCCTGAATCCTTTGATTCCTTTTCAGCTAAATAATTAATAGCGCAATAGCCAGACACTTACAAGCCATGGAGTGTCTTCAGACTAACTGATCAACTCTCATAGAATATTTATCTTCATTGGAATATTTATTATATCAGTTGGTCTTGGGCTTATATTACCCACTTCTTTACTGCACTCATTTCATAACTATTAATGCTAGATACATTGGTACCAGCCTGAACATCAGATTAAACTCTTGAAGCTGAACTTGAACAACGTCTCTTTCTTAGTATGCAGGTCTGGGAACAGATAACACTAGTCTCACCAGAACTGAAAATGTACCTGGAATACATGCAGTCGGAAGCATCTTCAGTATATGACAGCAGTTATAGCCAAGGCTAATCCCATTCCCTATCTCAAAACTGAGTGAACTGAGTCCCATTACTTTTAGCATTTCTGTGACATTATAAAAGAATATTTCTAACTCAAGTCTGTACACTAAACATGACTTGTATTTGAAATTAATCCCTTGCATGCTTCATACAATAGGAGCATCTTTCTCAGTTGCTATGAAACTGTTGAAGCCAAGGAAAGGGAACAAACCTTCAAAAGTTTTGTGTCTTAGAAACATTATCTCTATGAAGCCCAGTATCCAGGTTCTAGAAGATACATAAGGTCACACTTCTCAAAATAGAACACTGCTTTAGCTTTGTTATGCACATAATAGCTACATAAAAATTATGTATGCTCCTTCTGCTCTATCTCTGGAGCAGGATTTGCCCCTTGGAAACACAGCTAGACCACTAACCAAAAGTTACATGTTGCATCACACCATTCACTGCCCTTTTTCAATATGTGTGCATGTCTTGATATGCTTGTCACACACAGATCCATATTTTCTCTCAGACTTGAAGACAGACAAAGGGTTTCAAGTATCCAAAAGTTTCTCTGGTTTTGTTGGTTGTTTTTCCAGAGATGACACTTGAGCCACTTCAAATCCGTAGCAGCAGCAAGCTTTCATAGAAATTACATGAAAACTGGGACTTGTCAAAATGCCATGTCACTTGAGCACTTCAGAAATGTGATATTGTAGTCATCTGAGCAATCCTAACCATTCAGAGCAATCTGAAATTTTCAGAAGACAGGTGCCTAAAAATTTTTCAATAACTGTGACAGCAGTGCCTTTGTAGTCATGATGGCCAAAGGCTATGAACAAAGCAGGGGGTTTGTGCAGGTAACACCTTCTATTACTCCAAAACAGAAGGAGGTCATTCAGTTTCTTTTCACCTTTCAGACAGAGTGACCGTGGTCTAGGAAAATGGCTTTATCTAAGTACTCTAAGTCCTTACTTCAGTAGCAAGGTGCAACAGCAACTTCAGAGTTTCTCTCACCCATTCAACCAGCACAACCAGTGCTGCATGCTTCCAGCAGAAGATCAGTTCTTACATCTCATCTGATGCACTTTGTAATTAGTTAAATAACAATGACATGGAGCTTAAATGAAATTTTAATGACAGCATATTTCCACTTTTGTGTTGCCTTCTCTGCATGTTCAAATAAAAATGATAGTTATAAAAATTTATGGACCTTTAAGTGACATGAAGGTGCTCAAAAATACTTTTGTGACTTTAAGCTTGAAATGGTGAAAATAGGTGGTTATGTCAGCTCTTTAAAATTCTGTCAAGAATAACACATGGTCTAAGAGTAACATATGCACCTTAAGACCTTCCTCAAATTAATCAAATTTATATATATATATATATATATGTGTGTGTGTGTGTGTGTGTATATATGTATATATCTGATTTTTAATGTTATGGAGTAAAAATAAGCCAAGTAAGTGATGTTACTTCAGAGGAAATGATTACAAGAGGAAAAAAAAAAACAATTTTCCAGTTGCTCAATAGTAGATAGCAACTGCTTTCCCATCATCATTACATACAGAAACATCCGGTATTGAATTGAAGCAACAAAAGACCAAATATGTTAAACTTTCTATAACTGCTTTAAAATCTTATTTTCTCCCACCTGAAAGTAGCAATTTTGTGCTCACTGTGTAAATTCCTAAATGTGATTTATAAACGTTTCATATTATTCTAATCCGTCCCTGCAGTGTTGCAGTAATGGCAAGCACACACAGAAATCTTAATGAAGCGCTCACCACAAACTGTAAACACAGAGGATGCCAAGGTGTCATGTACAGTACTGATAGAGGTTAATACTTTCCACAGTCATTAGGTTTGGGTTTGGGGATGTTTGCACAGTAGTCAACCCAGATAGAATTCAACTGTATGCTAGCAGCCCATGAAAACCTCATGCATCATTGAATCTCTCAGTTACACCTGGGTCTTAATTGGATAAAATTCATCTCTGGGTACATCATTATGCATTGCTCCCACTACCGTGGCTTGCTTGGGGACATAGGATGGTGTATATTCCCATATACAATCGCTGCAGAGGGAATTATCAACTCTCTTAAGACATACTAAAAAAGTGCACCCTTGAAGTGCTGAAGCAGAAGAAAGCTGAGGGCACATCTGTACTTCAGTGACACCTGATGACTTCTGTGTAAGCAAGGCTGGGAGCGGGGCCGTTTTGGCAACCAAGCCCATCAGTGACAGACACACTGATACACGCACATAGAGTTGCAAGAACCACACTAGAACCAGGTAAACCAGGCAACTTTTTAACTACAAGATAAAATTATAACTTTTTGAAAGAAAATTTGTATAATATATGTTTTAAAAGAAAAAAAAATGTACAATCAGTGAGATGTTTTCAGGTCATTTTTCAGGTCACAGTGATGAAAAATGCAAAAAGTACCAAGATGAGGACCTTCTGGAAGCAGCGTCAAGTTCCCACACAGTAGCACCTTTTATTATTGTCAAAGCACCTAGATGTTATGAGTGCACTGTGACAGTTAATAGATCTAATTATATTTCCTTTCTTTGTGTCATCTGGCATACCAGCTCACTGTATATTCCCATAAGATAAATGGCATATGTTGCTCTCTTAGCAAATGCTAAACTAGTCACAGTTTTACAGTCTTTACTTAGAATTGCACCACCAGGTAGAATTACAAAAATTATATTCATTAATCTGAAAAACAGCACTCAAAATAAGAACACCTGAACTTTTTAGTTTTCATTTTCTTATTCTTGTAACATTTTTAAAATAATAGCTGTCCATTTTTCAGGCTATTTGCACAGCTTCCTTCTGCAAAATTGTCAGTTGTTCCAAGAAGGACAGATTATAGCCCGTCAAAAAGCCTGAAATTGAGCCAGTGACAGCCTAAAACCTATTCCAGATTCTGAAAACATATTGCAACGCCTCTACATTTTTCTTTGGCAGCTGGTTACTCAAATCTTAGCTGCAGTGCAGGTATGAAAATGATAGAGATTGAATTAGAAAGATGTTTAGCGGACGCATTCATTTCACAAGACTGGATGTCTGACTGAGGAAGAAGGCTTTTGTTTTATCCTTAGGACAGTATTGGTTTCATATGCAGATAGACGAGTTTCAGATGCATATATATCTCTTCATTCCACTCCTCTCCATTCCTTTGTCACCTGCAGGTAGCAATCATGCCTCTTTGATAGTTAAAGTAAATAGCTAAAAAGGCTGAATGGGTTTCTGTAAGCCAACTGCATACTGAAACCAGCTGGGCCCTTTAAAAAGATAAAATCAGATCAATGCTGAAAATGGCAATAATGTGCACAGAAAATAAAATTTAGTGAGGAATTAACTGTATATATTACCTGACCCAGACACTCCTCCAAAGTGACACAATGTGCATGAAAGAACTTAAGAAATAAGTGTTTAGGATACTTTCCAAGGATACTTGCAGGAGACTGCAGCTTGAATTTGAGCACCTTTTATTCTTGCCCTGCACCCTACCCTCGGTCTTTCCATCTAAACACCCAGGGCCGAGTTTAACACAAACGCATGCCTCACACAGCCTTTAACATACACAGCAAATTGGCTCCTGCCCTGAGCTGAGAGATTTCTGTGTGCATCTTGTTGTTCAGATGTGACTGCAAAAGGTAGAAAGCCATGACTTCACGGACCCTGAATATTAAAAAATGCCAGAGCTGTTCCACACGTCCCAAATCCGCAGTCTGTCCCAGTATGGCTATATTGTTTTCTCCTTCTACCTCTACAAGATCCTATTTATAGCACAATCACCTGCTCCATTTGAGTGCTGCACAAGTCCTTGGCTTAGCGTCTTGGAAATACTGTCCTTTCATGATGAGATATACTTTTATACAGCTTTACATGCTATCTCCTTTATCTGTCTGGCCTCGGACAATCAGTCACAGTGCCAAAATTTCAAACAAGTTTACAGGGTGGCCTCTAAAACTTTATGACTGCTCACTTCATTTGCAGCAGTATCCAATAGGCACAGGCCATCATTCCCAAAGCTAACAGGTGGCACAGATTTCTTCTGTTTTTCTGATCACAAGGCAAGAGGTGAAACTATTACAGAAGGCTAAAGGGTGGAGAGGATTGAGTTCTTTTAGATAGGTTTATAGAGGGGACTGATCAATTTAAACAGCTGGCAAAAAGCCTACTGCAGTTTTAGCCATGATGAATTCTCAGATTATTATAGGACCAGATGGGCTTTGTCCTGTAAGTAATTGTATATTCTCCAGAGTGGACAGGGGGCCATTGAACCATCTGTTTTGTTGTTGCTCCAAAGAGTGTCTTATTGCTGTCTGTGTCTGCTGTTTCCCTACTTGTCTCCCCTAGGCTTACTTTACATCAACTTGCTCAGACACAAGATGCTCTCTTGTTTTAAGCAAGAGAGAGAGTTGTGTTTGCCATCACAGCCTGCCATGCTATGCCAGTAGTTTTCCTGTCTTCACAGTTTGCTGCTTTTCCTTGCTTGTTTTACCTTCTGAAAATGTATTGGAATGGACAATAGATTTACAGGTCTTTTAGCATTCTGATGGTACCACTCAATGCTGCCAGGAGTCAAATTTGTAAATAATAATGCTTTGCTCTCACAAGGCATTTTTCAACAGAAGAATACAAAGCTTTTCACACAGAGGTAAACATCACTAGACTTATCCCACAGCTGATGAAATTCAGGGACAAAAGAAAGCTGTAAAGAATCATAGCCTAAAACCAGGAAATTTAGAGACACTCAGAATAGGATCAAACAAGACAGAAGGGATAAGGTATTCACAAATCTATATAGACATTCCCTACAAGACTATGCATGAATGAAAGAAATACAGGAAATAAGGAGGACCTAAAATTTCTCGCATGTGGCCAAAGCTGGGATTTAGTTGCTGTACAAGACAGTCAGTGGTCATTCATATGCCTGACCTATAAATAGTTTTTATTAATATGAAAAGATACATATCTTTGCCAGAAAAGACAAACTGTAAAACAAACAACAATGTTAACCTTACACTTACTATAAGTGGAATGAGACCTGCTGAACTTTCTGGGTTGTGTTTAAATGCCCAGTGTATTTGTAAGAGTTAAAGTCTATGCCCAAAGCCCTTTAACACTGAATCAGTACCAAGTTATCTAATGTTATTGATGTCATGGAGATTTTTGCTTTTTCATATACCCCTCTCATACACCCCTCTCATACACCCTTTCATACAGCTTTGCATGTATCCTTAGTGCTTTTAGCCCACATACTTGTAATTCCCTAAGTCTGATCACTAGCTTAGACCCAAAGTCCCGTTAAGCCAAGAGACCAAACATCTTGGAAGCCTCGCAGTTGGGTCAGAAAGCCCCAGACACCAAGGTCCTCTCCAGAACACATTCTGTAAACTAAGATAGGCCCCCCCAGGGGGAAGGTTCCTCCGGATGGGGGCTTCTCTTGAGCCTCTCATTGGGAATCTTGGATAAATATGCTAATTTGCAAGGTCTAGAATTGTATACACGAACCATCGTGCATTTTTGTGCATTTTTTGTGCATCTGTGTGTGTGTGTGTGTGTGTGTGTGTGTGTGCATTGTTCGGAGGGTGCACCCTGGTGCATTCTTGGGGTGGGCATCCTGGTGGGCACTTTTGGGTGTGCATTTTTGGTGTGCACTCGGGGGTGCTTTCTGCCTGGATGTGATGCACAATTTATTCAAAGGATCCTTGAATAAATACAGAGGTAAACCCTTTTTTCCCCTCTAACCGTGTTTGGCTTTTAATTCTAAGCCCAGGGAAAGGCAACACTATCTCTTTCAGTGTCATGTGAATATTATATTCCACAGGGTCCCCTCATATCCCTTATGGATTTCCTTAAATATATGTAAATAATTGCAAACAGGACCTAATGCAGAAGACTAACTGCTACCATGACTTTATAAATGACCCTGTATCTGCCACAGAATTCCTCAGAAGTATAGGAGCAGTTCCAAAGGATCACATAAAAAATCCGCCACTCAATCCACCGTGAGACACTCCAATTGAGTGAAAGATCTAACCAGTATGATCCAGTGGGATTTGTTTATGTTTAGCATATAGTGTTATCCCTGAACAGGAATACAAAACATTTCTGAAGCTAGTTGTTCTTCATTCTGAAAAAACAATTTTGGACCTTTTGGACCTCCTCAGTTAATCAAAGATGAAGAGCTTTTTCATTATCTGGAGAATTACACCCTTCATTGCTCCCATCATTGTTGAGATACCCCAGCACAAATCTCTATATCGTTATGAATAAGCTACATATTCCTAAAAGACTCAGAAATGCAGAGCCAATTTTTTGTTATTAAAATCGGTGAAATTAACTAATTTAAATTTCATATGGGCCACTGATTAAGATAACATAAATAGAGGGGGTTTTTAATATTTAAATACTTTTGCTGAACATCAGCTCAATTAAAAACAAGATCTATGTTAAAGGTATTTTTCTAAAGGATATGGGGCTTGAATTTTTCATGTCTTTTTGAAACTAATTTGAGATTTGTGATCAGTTTTCTCATTTTTATCATTAAACCCTTTAACAGAAATCTTAGGGAAACACAGCACTATTTCTCAGCTTTTCCTTATGTCTCAGTGCCATTAGATCACTATGTATATAAATATTCTTGCTTATATTAGCCTACAATCTATTCATTTTCCTCAGAGAAAATAAAATCAAGCAGCCAGTTGGCTCACATCACTCACCACAATGTCCCCAGAACAGCAGAGGCACATCCACGACAGCAGATGAGGACCTAAGCTGGGTATCAGAGTTGTACATAAGTCCCAGGCCATAACTGACATGAGCCTTCTGTTCACTATGATTCCATCCATAATCATTTGGCATGTAATTTACAATCCTGTTTATTACCCTGTCTCAACGTATGGGGAACAGGGGTCATTAGTACATATCTCAAAGGTTCGAATTTTAAATTAAATCTCAGCATCTTTTAGGGAAACAGTTTTTAATTTTGTGACTGAAAAATCTTGTAATTCCTTTTTCCAAAGTACCCTCCAGAGGCTTTTCTCACTCACTAACAGTAATCAGCTTGTCAGAACTTAAAACTTCACTGGCACCTTATGAAATTCTAAATTGCTGTAAGGCCATCTTTTCATTTTACTAACCTTATGAAAAGTTGCATCTCTCTTCTTTCCTCATATATCATGTAGATTTATATTACTAGTGGTTTACACTTTATTCAGGTAGACTGTTCTTCAGCTTTTCAAATATTACAGAATAATTTGATACACTAAAAGCATGAGGGAAAGAGCTAAACACAAAAAAGAACCCAAGATTCACACTTTTCTTTCTGGTACAATGCTGGAATACTCTTTATTTTTTTTCCAGCTGCATTAGACATATGCTAACGTAAATACGCTGCAGAAAATTATTCAAACCACCTTTTTCTTAAAATTATACTTGTTTTAAGGTTGCTAGGGTTTTAATTATATCCATCTTGCTCAGTTCATTTTTCTTTCCAGCTATTCTTAGGACAACAGAACTCATTTCAAGATTACCACCTTCCTGAATATATGCAACAGACAGTAGAGTGCCATGGACTGAAAAACTGATTTTACACAAACATAGAAAATATTAGGTCCAAGTTCCATTGGGAATTGGGCTTATTGATGCATGGCAAAACTGAAAAAAACTCCTCAAAGATGTGATTGCTATGAGATATGATAACAAATAAGTCTTCAGCTAGCACGTGACAGTCAAGTGAAACTCAATAAACCAGAGGATAACACTTCCTTTGTGGCAGGTGGGCCAAAGCAGTAAGAAAGGAAAACCTAACAGCACAGTTGTCAACAGCCTGGTGCATCCCTTAATATTGACCAGAAGAGGAATGAACATGCACCCTCAATGCACAGCACTCATCCAGGCCCTGACCAGCGAGACACGAGGCCTGGGATGACTCAAATTCCCCATGGCCGCAGAGACAGGTCTGGAAGTAAAGGCGAGGCGTGGGTGTTCTCAATTGCAGGCTGAGCAGGTTGTGGTACCAGCACTGTGGCCCACACGGAAGCCATCAGACCCAGTATTATCATGCACAGTTTTACCTCACGCAACATTCTCAGAAAAAAGAGAACCACGGGGAAACTGCATGCATGTTTCCCAACCACAGTACAAGAACGTCTCCCAAGAAAGGACACAAAAACAGCCCTAACCCAGAAGCAGTAGCACATCTTGTTTACATCTAAGGCAGACACTACCTCAGGACACACTGACGTAGCAGGCAGCATTGCTTCACATTATCTGCTGTAGCCATGTCAGTTTGAACACAGCACTAGACTCAAACCAACAGCACCCCAAGGATGAGGATGGGGAGACGAGTTACACCATCTTGTTTCTGAAGGTTTGTCAGAGACTGAAAATAGTTCATGCCTCAAACATTGATATAAAGTTTTGCTCATTATAAAGAAGCTACAACCAAAGAAGCCTCCCTGAAGACTGGGACTTTGGACTGAAAGTCAAACTGCTGATTAAAGGAAAACCAGTCATCTCAGGCTGAGGGAAAAGAATGCATCTGCAAAAGGCCAAAGCCACCAGCTGTGCTGAGAACCATCCCCGGCTGAGTTTGGGGTGGGGGGAAGAGCACAGCTCACAGAATCCAGGTTTACACAGACTCCCCCCAACCGAGGGGGGAGGAGGAGGTTTTGGGTGCATGGTGTAACCTCTGGGGAGAGGCAATAAACACCCATCCTCTGTTACACAAACTGGCCCAGCTGTGGAACCCCCAGCCCCACAGGGCACATCCACGGGACTTTCACATGAGAGGCTTTGCCCCACAGGACTGCACGGGATGCAACAGACCCAGAGTCTGCTGTAAGAGGCTGCCCCCTCCCCTGGGGGAACATGCCTGCCCAGCCTGAGCACATATACCCATCGGATCCTATGCTTTTGGGGGGACCTTCACCACCAAGAAGACCTGCTGGAGGGGATCAACGGAACATCGCTGGGATCCACAGAGTGGTGATATTTTCCTTATTCTGTCCACGTCATTTTCTTTCCGTCCCCCCCACCTATTTTCTACTTTCTCGTCTCTCCTTTTCACTCTCTCTCCCTCTCATCAAATAAAACCCTTACTATTGTCACTGGCATATGGTCTCGTTTGCACTTTAATTCGGGCAGAGGCATTTCTAAGAACATTAATAATCAGTTCCTAACAAGGTTGAACACAGTGGTGTTGGTTTCTGGCAGTAATGCTTCTTATATTCCTTAAGCCTGATGCTGTAAGGTGCTGAATGCAGGTAAAACCTAAGAGAGGGAACAGAAGTGTGCTGGTTTGGGCCAAATTCAGGGAAACGTCCAAAAGGAATGTCTCCTCAAAGGAAGGCAGGTTACAGCCGCCCCTGCCCCACCAGGTTCGGGAAAGAAATATTCCTTGGAGGAAAGTGAAAGAGAAAATAAAAACTGTTCATTTAACAAACAGACAGGTAAAGGATAATAATGCTAAATAATAAAATCTCTCGCTCTGGAGAGAGAACCTGAAAGATTTTAGAGTCCTTCTGTGGGTGTGGTCTCTCTCCTCCTCCTCAGAGCTGGGTCGGTGTGGGGCCCCCCTCCAGGCCAGTGGAAGGTCCCACGGTGGGGTTCTGATATTCTGGTGTTCTGAACAAGTCCAGAAGAGAAGAAAAAAGAAACCAAAGTCCCAGAGAAACCACTCTCAGTGTCTCTCTCTGAAGAAACAGAGCCAAAAAAAAAACTGGCTGAAAAGCAGGAAGGGTGCTTCCTCTGCTCTTCTCCCCACAACAGAATGCAGAGGAGTAGTGACCTTGAAGCACAGACTGCTTTGAAAGGTTCATCTGACCTTTTTTTTTTCTTTCTCTCCCCTCTCTCGGGCTCAGTTTAAAGGCACAGAAAGGCACAGAAAGGCACAGGAATCATGTCTGGGCATAGAGCAATGATAGGGCATACACATTATAAAGTCACCCCAAGACAAGAAGTTATCCCTGGAGACGATCAAAGTCAAGTTGGACAGGCCTCTGAGTGACCTGATCTAATTAAAAATGTCCCTGCTCATTGCAGGTTGGTTAGACTAGAGGGTCTTTAAAGGTCCTTTCCAACCCAAGCTATTCTATGATTCCCAGTATGTTTACAACAAATCCTATCACATATCTTCGCAGGCAACTCTATAAGGAGGCAACTGACACATTGAGAGATCCCTCCATCATCATAGATACACGATGTGATATCTGGGGAAATTAAGACTCTATTGCTAGCATCTCCAGCATAACATACTCTGTGACTGACAAGAAACCAAAAACTTCAGAGTTCTCAGCCTATGCATTTACACAACACAAATGCACATGTAAATGGTTTTCTTAAAGAGGTGAGTAATCCTTTACCAAGGTTTTGCAGAGGTATCACAGTATTTATTTTTACCTGTCAAGTTATGAACAGAAAAAAAAATATTGACATTCTGAAAACTGAACACAGTTTGCACTGTATTTGCCATGCACAAATAGTAACTATAGGGCTTTCTTCTTAATTACCATTATTTTTAGGAAATAGAAATATACGTGTTTCTGTGTACGCCTACACGGAAGCAGAAAAGATAAAGGGAATAAAAGAAAGCATACTTACAATGATAGTGATGAATTGCATACAGAAGGCATTAAAAATGGTAGATCATGAAGTGAGTGTGGGATATGTACAGTTATTAAATTCCCTAAATATTTTCCAAGTGTGGGAACTGCATCAGGTTTCATTTCCTATCTGTTTAATGCCAGATAACAGCACACATTTTGTTTTCCTCTCATCATAACTTATAATGCCCATTAATTTTTTGCCATCTCTAATTCAGACGGACATCAGTAGACATTTTAGCAGTTTTAAGAAATAAACTGCTGTTCAATCTGGAGAGAACTATTAATAATATGCTTGTCATACACCCACACTCACAAAGAACTTTCTTTGTTAATTTGATGCCACTAAAGATAGTGCCAATATGTATCTCTTCATCAGTTAAGCAACCATCCAAAAATTATATTCTAGGAAAACTGAAGAAAAATCAGTGGTAAAAAGGCTAACCAGGATTTCAGTACTAACTAAAATGGCTCAAGGGCTACACTATATAATATGCAGAGTTTCAAAACATGAACAAACAAGAATAGCATGGTTTGGAAAAGAGTTATTTACTTAAAAAGTCTTCTGTTTTATACAATAATACAACACATAGTAGATAAAAGGGAACAAAAATATTTGGGGGTCATTTTACTTTACACTAAAAATAACTCTGAGTATCCAAGTCATTTAACTGAATTCTGGGTTTGTGCATGTTTGATTGTTTCTGTTCTGAGCTTTTGATTTAATTAAAACTAGTGGCAGATGGAATATTTTCTCTGAATCTCTCTGCCAATTTTTTGTAGTTACATAATAACATTTTCCCAATTTAAAAAATGCTTTCCCTTTTCTGGTTTCAAAACATCCACATGAAAAACACAGAATTCACTACAGAGAAGCAACAAAAATTCCAAGATAAACTAAAGGCTGGCAAAGAAAGAAATACAGAAAGCTGTATTTACACTTACATGCAGAAAAGAAAAATTTCTCCCAGTTCCGCTTACTTAAAAGTTTTACTAGTTACTTGAAGCAAAAGTAATTAGAGTGCTAACTAAAATTATGCTTTTTAAGTGTCTTTAAAAAAAAATTTCAATTACTTGCGATTTGTTTCAATCCTGTATTGCTATTTACTGTGTATCTTATTAGTAATGAGATTTCAATAATTCAGAGAACAAGCTACTGAGGATATGGCTGTATTCTCCATTTCTTGGTGTTGGCAAACAAAAGCTTGTTGCTGGAAGACGCTCTCAGCAGTTACAGCTAGGGCTCAACACACAACTGACTACATGAAATCCCACGGTCTGTGTTAGGCAGAGTCCAGTTACACTACTTGGTTATCTCTTCTTTCCTTAAGCCTAAGGAAAGCATTTCTGTCACCTCCAACACCTCCCTGCACATCTGATTTTTGAAAGTGTTCCAAAAGACAATAAAATAACTCAGAATCAGGTGTTATTCACAAAGGAGATACACTGGTTTATAAAGGATAGCAGCCATCAAAGCATTACTTGCCTGTGCAGCTGCCTTGGGAAACACCTGAAGCAAACTTTCTTCTTGAGTTCTCAAGCACCTAACTTCTAAATATGAATGACACAACGTCAAGAAATATTTAATGAACAGTTGCAACTCTGAATGTAATTTATCTTCTTTTTAATTGATGAAAATATTTTTATCTGCATGCTAACACCTATTTAGTCTGCCACATGGCCTCTAGCTATCTTGACTTACATTAACACTCTTTACCTTCCAACATATATTCCAGACCTCATCCATTTAAAATTTTTAAGAGATCTGAATTTCCACTAGTATCTTGTAGTTCATAAGCTGAAGCAGTTTGACAACAAAACATAAGTGCTAATAAGTTTTGAATTTGAAGAGTGGCTCAGACATACTAGTTTCCTGAAGCAACCATCTCTCCTGACTTTTGGTTGTCAAGAGGCTGGATAACTATGGCAAAATCTGTCACTCTCACTGCACAGTCAGTGGAGAGAATGAGGTATCTCCAGAGGACAATCAGCCCCTCTGCTGGTGATGGTGAATCTCTCTCAGCTGTCCTGGGTGCAACCTATGGCCACTGCTCTGGCTTGCGTATAATGTAACTTTCAGGCACCTTGACTGGGACAGACAAACCCTCTCTAAATATATGATCTTTCAAACTATATCATTTGACAAAGCTGGTGGCTAAAATGTTTCTGGGTTCCTTAGCAAGTGACAAGGCTGTTTTGTAGGGCTTGATTTCACCAGTGAATCACTGTATTTCATCTTAGTCCCTAACACACTTTGCTTGTGACACAGTCTCAACCTGATCTGATGTGTTAACATAGGGATTTCCAATTAGAGATTTCATCTCATCCTCGACTTCCAAGATGTCTTGCTGCTGATGATACTGTTGTTTTTAACCCAATTTAATTTTATTGCAAGATCTGTCACTTACATACTACATAGCCTTGGATGAAGAGAGAACTATACAGTGACTCATTTTCACCAGCCATAAAACAGGGATTATAATAACAATCCCACTTTGAAGAGCATAGATGAAAAGCATTTTTATAGAAGCAAACTGTCATGTTGTCACTAATGAAAATAATACTCCTCTGTCCAGAATACAAGTAAGATATCCATCAGTTTCTTTGTTCTTATCTTTTAACAAAAATGTCATTTACTAAAAGAATATGCAGAAAAAAGCAAAGATTAAACTGTATAAGAAATTATTTATTTTTCTTATACACAAAGTTTTGTATAGCCCAGACACAATACAGAAAAACCAGTATGCTCACTTCAGCTCCAGAAAAACTATGAATTCCAATCCTACAATATGAAATGCAATAAACCATATGAACCTCATTACCTTTGTTGTTTTCTTTCTCAAATAATCTTAACAGCTCTCAGTTGGTATTTCATGGCCTCTATCTCTATTATTTTTTTAATCCACTTTAAGTATCAGTTATATTCATTTTTAAACCATAGATAACCAAATGCTTACTGCTATTTTGCAGGTGACTTAAACTATGATTACCATGTTATTCAGACCAATCTGTGATTTTCTTGAACAATACTGAACAGTGTCAGCTCCATACCAGCCTTCTTCATCTTTCAAGAGTGAACAGTGATGGCACCAAAGTTTCCTGGTATTTTTCCTGAAATTGCTCACAACAACATGCTCACTACTGGACCCATATGAACCTGGGCCACACTGCTTTGGGCAGGCAGGTGGGGAGTGGTAAACTCATTTCCTACCTGTGAAGTTTAGGCTATATATTCAAATTATTCCATGTTTCTCTCAAGATTACAGACTTACTTTTTTTCCCCATTCTTCATTTGGAAAGCAAGTATAGCCATGGAGTACATTACTACCCCAGTATAGCTCAAAGTCTGGCTGAAAGATTATCTCAATCCCAAAATGCTAACACGTCATATCTTTGAGCACCTGAGAGTAAGACTCACAGGGGTGAGTCCACACAGAGGTGACCAGCATATGGTAGTTATTTTGCTGAGCAGAAGCAGTCCTTACAGAAATCTTATTGTTCCCCCAAAAGTGTTGTAGGATTGTCTTTGTGTCCTTATACAGCACTGCCCTAAGCCCCTTCCTTCTCTTGAAATCAGTAATGCTGCAGTTTGACTTCTTTTGGCAGGTTGACAAACACAGACATTACACAATGACTGTGATACAGCTTTTACATGAGTAAAATACCTCAACAACCTTGACAATTTGGTGAATTTTCAGCAAACCAGCATTTTCTCCTCCCCCCACCCCTGCCAAAAAAAAATCTGGTTTAAGTGTGACCATATCTACCAGGCTGAAAAATTCCAACTAATAATTTGATTAGTTATCTCAAGTGGTCTTTCATTCTGATATAAAAAAGAAAAGTTCCTCAGTGATTTGGAGCAGTGTCACAGTATCCTTGTCTCTGCAGCAAAACTGCACACAGTTCTGCTTGAAAGAATTATCAAAAAATCAATAACTTAGTGTGGAACATTTTTTCCCAGAAAGCAAAAATATTTTAGAATGGTTTCTGGTTTGTCATAACAAATGAATTAGATGTAGTGCTTCCCTTTTCTTCTAATCTGTACCCTTTAAAATATTTATCTGAACAATATTCATCAAGATGTATCTATTTTAAGTTGCTTACCACCGCTGAAGCACAAATAATTTAAATAACTCTAAAAAAACCTGCATATATCCACAGGAGTAGTAAATAGTAATAATAGTAAACAAGCCACCAAATCATTGACTTCAAAAGCATTTTTTGGTTTAAGGTTTTAACTGTACATGGACATTAGATATAACCCATTTACCTATTTACCTCTCTATTATATATCTCTTTGAGGTGACTGTAACTGTCTTTTATTGATCTTTACCATGTCTAATCACTGGCACAATTCCGTAGTTGTGTGCTGGACTGAAGGCTGTGGAAGATGTTTGCTCCCAAAAGAGCAATCATTCCATGACAGAGTCTTCCCATTGAGCTGAAAACCTTGCATCCTGATTAATGATCATACTCACTGCTGAAGAACATAAGCCACGATCTCATAATTGGGCTCTAAATTAAACAACCCAACCCTGAAAAGCACTCCTGCCACTATTCATGAAAACAGGCTTAATCAAATGGGTATGGATTTGCGGGATTGGTCTTCTGTCTTTGACCTGGGGTAAGCCACTCTGAGGGGGGGACTGTGAGAAGAGTGACTAGAAACAAGACCTTCCAATTTCAGCTTAGGTATGATCCAGCCATGGGGAGCTGGATCTTGAATCCCTGCTGTATCTGGGTGGGGGAGCCTAAGAATCTCGGAGGGAAGCCATGGGATGCCACCTGCATGGTTAGTGGCATCTAAGTAATCTGAAGAGGAGAGTGAGGTGTACCCCAAGCCTCTCTGTCTTACACACCTACTACAGTCAGACTTGCAGATCGCAACCTGCCCTGTCTCCAAATCAGGTGCTTAACTGTATAATAAAGAGAGCCGGAAAACTAATGCATGAAGCAGCAGAGGAGGAAATCTAAAGAAGGGAATCCAGAAATCCATGACTCATATTTCCACTGTATAACGCATGAGAGAGAGCTTATAAAGAATGTGGAATCCAGGCTTCAGCCAGAAAAAAAAAAAAATGCAAATCAACAGTGACATATAGCAGAACAAACTTATTTAATTGATAAGAAACTCATAAAATATAGGAGCTCTTCAAGGCTTCTGACCCGCCTGATTGCTCCATCTTTAATATTTTGGCTGAATCATTTAATAAAAAATGGATGTTATTCATTAACTGAGGGGCACAGTTGAGTCAAGTCTGCTATTCATCATGATTTTTATCATACTGCTCTATTATGGCTAGCACAAGATTTCTCTTGCAGAATTATTGCTAAGTTTTAACAGTGTTGGCAGTGGGAAGATATTCAGGAAAAAAAAATCTTCCTAACTCAGTAAAAAACAAGGTTAGTTTTGACAGATTTGTATTCAAAACTTTAACCAAATCCCTTAGACAATTACTGCGATGTTACTCTGAGATATTTTATTGATACTAGTACATCATTTACCTGTTACTATTGCCTGCTGCCTTATTTTTCCTCCTTCTCTTATTTTTCTAGAATTAAAAATACTGTCTTTTCTTCCAATTGCTGTGTTTATTTAATTCTCTGTTTATTTCCACACCATAGCTCAGTCAATTAAGTGTTGTATCTGGCTTTGCAAGTTTGCTACCCAACCCCATGTTTTCAATCCCCTCAAGATTTCTGATGCTTAGCTCTGACTTTATTCATGCAATATGCAATGCACAATGTAAACTGCTTATTTTTTCCATTCACTGTTAAACGCATCAGTAGGTTGCAGTCTCCTCCAGAGCTGAAATTTGCTCTAAAATTAGGTTAGCTGATACGTGGAGGAGCTCTCCAGTGCAAACTAATCCTCTGTGGTAGTTCAGAGCCTACATTTACACCTTGCACCCAAACCAGCTCTAAACTAGCCCAGACACCTGAAGCAGTGTCATCACACTTTGGATTACCTGCATTATATCTCGGTGTGTTTCCATACTCCTCCCCAGTGACCTCAGCAGAGTCTGTCTCACCCACTTCATAAACATGATCAGCAGAAGGAAGGGACAATTGACAGGAGGAAGGCTGGGTGCACTGCAGTAACCACCTGCCATCCTGGCTCTTGCTGGGAGCAGTAACAGCGGCCTTCAGACTCTTAAGACTGATGCCAACAAATTCAGAGGTACTGGCAGTTCAAGAGCCGCTCCATAGTGAGGCAACTGAAGAGATACAAGACCTGTCTACTCTCTGTTTCTGCAGGTTTTTTTAACTGTAAGATTTTTTCCCCCTTTTAATTATAACAGTGGAGTTATATCAAATAATGGCCACTGAGAGCAAAATAAGAGAGAAATGTCTGAGGCTGTTTAGTAAATCAAACAGCCCAGAAGCCACCATGACATATGATTCCTTGCTAGAAACCAAACCCACCACCTTGAGGCAAAAACACCCTCATGTCTTTGCCAGTTCTTCACCTTCCTTATATTTTTCATACACATGGATGGTTTGCAATGTAAGTGTTTCTTACAGTCAGTTTTCAGAGCAGTGCCATTTGTCCTGCACTAATTATTTGCTCTGTATACATCTTTAAAGACACCACTGCATGTTAACTTTCCATTGGCTAAGTTGTTTCAAAGCAGTACCTCAAGAGATTAAGACAGAGAATAGAACAACCCCAAAAGCTGAATAATAAATGATCCTTTGTTTCCACAGAAAAAGATTTCAGAAACAAGTACCCTTTGAAAGAACATAATGTACATAAAAGAAAAGCAGACTATTTGATGGTTAAAGAACTACAGCAGATTCCTATTTTTGCAGCTTAATTAATAACAGGTTTTCTGAATAAATACAAGGAATAGCAGTCATACTCTGTGGAAGTCACCTGTGTAATTATTTCTGGCATCTATTACATTTTCCATTATAACTTTCATATTCCCTCAAACCATTTTTCTATGCTAAGGGCATCTTTCCTTTTCTAACTGGCTGCAATTTCACAGCAGGATGCATTTAGCAGATGAGACTAATTTTGTACTCTCTAAATTGTTGTATTTATTTGGAGCACCATGAAGTGACCACTAGATACCTGGAACCTCATTCTCGATTTCAATGTGTCCTACATGGATTTAAAAATCTATTCCAGTAAATCTGGCAGCTAAATGACAACCCCAATTAACTGATATGTTTCAAATTGTATAAGATACATGAAGTAAATAGGTCCAAATTTGAGGCACACATTGGAGGATGCTAATCACTTCATTATGAACAGAAATTGCTGTAATACAATATATCATGGGTTTTGTGATCAAAGCTGCAGTGTAAATTATAGTGCAAATTAGTTCCCTAGTTCACTGTCACTCACAGGAAGCAGATTTTTTTAATAACTGTTGAAGACATTGGAGAGCCATGAGTCATTTACATCACTGTTCGAATGCATACTGTTTAGACTGTTTAATACTTTTACAGGATTTCGGTTTTGTTGATTTGGGGTCCTATGTCCTTTTCCTCTTGCAGAAAGTACAGCTCCATTCTTTCAGTCAGGATTCCCTACTCACCTTTCCATGCATTCATACTTCTACATCATCTCACTATGGATGTCCTGGTGAAATCAAGTTAATTCAGTGGGAGACCTTTACATTACCATGAAAGGTTGAAACATTTCTTGTAATGAAAAGAGGTTGCCTGGCAAATACTCTGGAGTCTTACGTTCATCTAATTGCCATTGAGCATGAAGAAGTGATACCTGAGGCAGAACCAGCAGAAAACATTCTCTATAAAATCAAAGGCCATAACATAAAAAAATGCTTTTCACTTCTTTATGCCACTGACCATGTCCAAACTTGGTGTATTTCTCCTGCCTTGTACAACCTGTGCAAAGAAAGAGGAAATCTAAACTTGAGTTATCAGGACAAGTCTGATGAAGGTTAATCATAGAATCATACAACAGCCTGCGTCAGAATGGACCTTAAATATCATCTAGTTCCAACTCCCTCTGCCATGACCAGGGGCACCTTCCACTAGACCACGTTGCTCAAAGCCCCATCCAACCTGGTCTTGAATATTTCCAGGGGTGGGGCATCCACAACTTCTTTGGGCAACATACTCCTGTGCCTCACCATCCTAACAGTAAAGGATTTCTTTTTTATATCTAATCTAAACCTACTCTCTGTTAGTTTAGAGTCATTTCCCCTTGTCCTGTCATTACATGCCGTTCTAAATTGTCTTTCTCCAGCTTTCTTGCAGGCTCCCTTTAGATACCAGAAAATGCTATAAGGTCCCAGAGCCTTCTCTTACCCAGGCTGANCACAACTTCTTTGGGCAACATACTCCTGTGCCTCACCATCCTAACAGTAAAGGATTTCTTTTTTATATCTAATCTAAACCTACTCTCTGTTAGTTTAGAGTCATTTCCCCTTGTCCTGTCATTACATGCCATTCTAAATTGTCTTTCTCCAGCTTTCTTGCAGGCTCCCTTTAGATACCAGAAAATGCTATAAGGTCCCAGAGCCTTCTCTTACCCAGGCTGAATAATCCCAACTCTCAGCCTGAGGGGTGCTCCAGACCTCTCATCAGCTTTGTGACCCTCCTCTGGACTTAATCCTAGGTTATGGACCCCAGAGCTGGATGCAGCACTGCAGGTAGGGTCTCACCAGAGCAGAGCAGAGGAGGACAAACCCCTCCCTCGCCCTGCTGGCCACAGTGCTTTGGATGCAGCCCAGGACACATTTGGCTTTCCGGGCTGCAAGTGCCCATTGACACTGACAGGTCATGTCCATCCTCTCATCCACCAACACCCCTAAGCCCTTCTCCTCAAGGCTGCTCTCAATCATTTAAAATCATGTTCACTGTGCATATTTTGAGACCAGTCATGCTTATAGGTTCCCACTCTAGACAGCAACAAATTTTGTGAGAGACTACAAAATAAAGCAAAAATAATTTGATCATTCTATTTTACCTTATTTTTCAAGTGAATAGACGTCAATGGTTTGTAATGGGTTTATGGATATACTGCATGAGTTTGTGTGTGTATTTATGGAAGCTATGATTTTAAGAGCTTCTCAAAAGTAAAAATCAGCCTGTAATGGAAGAAGTCAGTAGGTACTTCAGGCATAAAATCTTGCATTATTGTTTTACTGTTGCTATTATGTATAATTTACCAATACCTCTATTGAAAGGCTTTGTCCCATTTTAGGAAGGGAGAGAAGAATAAAATCAAGCACAATAATGACCAGGTGGAACGTAATTTAAGATGGAAATGGAAATAAGGAATCATTATAAGCACTTCTGGAACTGCCCAAAGCAAAACAAGGAGACTGTAGTGATTGCTGTGGAAGAGGAGAGCAAATGCTCAGGTCCTTGAATAAATACATTTGAGGGCCATCTGTAACCTTTACCACCCAGGTCAATGTGGACGTATAGCACCGACTAGATTAATGTGCTTGGAAAGCAATCAGTTCTCTGCTTCAATCTGTCCATGAGAAAACCACTACCAACTTTACAATTTGGAATTATTCTGTGATTTTAAGATTCAAGAATTGCAGATTATTGATTCAATGTTACTGTGACCTTGACTTTAATAGTGTGGTTTTCTGTCTTTAATTAGCTGGGTAAAATTGCAGGATAGCATACAATAATGACTTGCTTAGATGTGTATTTACTTGCTCATCTTCTCAACAAATTCATACAAAATACATAGTTTAACCTATGAAATTGCACCAGACCAAGGGTGCCTAGCCACGTGGCTTTTTCCCAGTTACGACATGAGTTCCTTACATTCCCTGGATTACTCAAGAAGTGGGTTGTGCTTATGGCATAATAACATACTGGCAGAGGACATTACTCATTTTAATTTAATTTAGACCTTTTGTTTCTTGTACAATGGGTGTGTAACTATTATTCTTAGCATTCTGTCAGTGAAGTTTCTTGTTGAACACCAAGGAGTTTTAATGACTTATGCAGTGCTGTAGTTTTCACTGTGCCCATCTCTACAGACAGAAGGAATATCACACAATCGTGATAAGACAATTCCCTGCAGTTGTGATTATATGAAGCAGAACTGAAGAACATGCCAGCCAAGAAAAATGAATGCAAATGACTTCTCTAGAAATTTAGTTCCACAGATAACTCCCCTCCTTCCATCTTTCTGCATTTTTTCTTCTCTGTGCATGCTTCTTGCCATCCATAAAGAATTGGCAGACTTCAGTGGCTTTTTTTGAAGACAAGCCCTCACTGGGGTGGTAACTGAGCACTCACAGTCAATTGTGCAGAGCTGTGGTTTAGTGCCATTGGTCAGCACTTAGTAAGAGGGAGGCAAGTCATAATATACTGATTCAGCAGTCTGTCATCACAGCAGTTTTAGAGTAAAGCTGCCTGGAAATCGTTATAGAAAATGCCAACTCATTAAGCCAGGAGACCCCATTCAAAGTACCTCAGGCACAGCAAACCAGGGGAAAAAAAGAAAAAAACAACAAACTTTACATTTTCTCAGACAAGAAGCACTTTTCTGTCCCTCATTTCATGTGTATGACTCATCTGAAAGTAAGTGTCATTAATTATTTCCTAGGAAATAATGTTTTCCAAATACGAATGGAAGGTGTCAGCTCTTCAGTTATTAAACTTTTATCACACTGCAAAGCAAGAATGAAGTAAGAGGCAAAACATCAAATCAGATATCATGCGCCCGAAGAAAAGGCCATTTCCAAAGCATCAGTAAAAACGTTGCACTGTATCTGCCAGAGAATGTGTAGAAAAAATATAGGACTCATAAGAGAATTTTGTGATGCTTTAGGAATTGTGAGCAGATTAAGCAGCAGAACTTCCTTGGTTTATAGGTATACATCCCATTAAATAGGAGCTCAACTACACACTAAAATTGAAATCCATAAATCCATACAATAAAATTTAATAGTCAGCAACACCAAACGTTGCCATTGTTCTCCAAGAAGTACCAAAAGAGATTAAAGACACATCAACACCTTTTCTTTTTTTAAGTTATTTTCTAAGAGGTCTTTCTGATAGTTCTAGACACACTTCAAAAATACTGCACATCACTAAGAGTCATGCTTAAATATGTCTTGTAACAGTGAGAGTTTGTTCACACGCACGTGAACAATTTAATTCTATGGGTCAGCAACAGGAATTCAGCCTTACACATACCTAGAGTACTCCCATGTTTGCCTGAGCTGGTTTGTTAGTGAGAGGCCAAGCAGTGCATTTTTTTAATTCATCCAGTTTTCACTTGCCATCAGGAAGCAACTAGTTGGCCTCTGCATGCCTTTCACATGACCATAGTGATTATTTCATTTTATAATTAAACATCTCAAGGAAAGCATTGCCTGCGTTGCTCTTAAATCTACCAAAGTGCAGAAGAATTTGAGCTGTGGCGCTGGGGTACATCTACTGACCACAGACAAATACTCAGGGAAAGGTAGAACAACTGTTCTCCATAAGCACATGCTCACATGCTGCAAGATATAAAATGTATCCTTACACCAAAAAAAAAAAAAAAAAAAAAAAAAAAAAAAAAAAAAAAAGGAAAAAAAAGCCAAAAAAAAAAAAAAAAAGAAAGNNNGCAGGGAAAACAAGGCACAAAAAGACTAAAGGGGCACTTCAAAAGCAAGAAGGTTATCCAAAAAATAGGATTTAGGGAAAACAGTCATACAAGCTGCTGCATGCCAAAGATAAGGAAAAAAATGCACACCTGGTGGATTTCTGAAGGAATAAATGGGAGAGGTCTAGCTGTCAGGTATATAAATATCAAAAACAGTAGGCAAAAGACTTCTAACTTAGAAGATAGCAAGAAGTGCCAAGTTTTGAAGGATATAAGGCTTATGAGGAAAGGACATAGGGACTTTTAGAGATTTAAAAGAGTGAACCTATTTCTGATCTTACCAATCTATTCTCATGCAAGTGTTATAAACATGAAAGAGATTACAGTAAAGAATACTTCAGAATCTTACAGAACATCTGGCTCTAGCTGGGAAATTCACAAAATCCTCCAACCACAGAGATAAACACAAAAAGAGGAAAACTATTACAATAGCACTTTTGCTTATCTCTGAATAAATTGAGTGAAATAATTTGGTAAGTTTTATTCATATTTTTAAATACTTTTAATAGAAATAATCCATATTTTCCACCACACCTGCTTTGCTGCCATTTTTACCAGTTCCATCTATAAGCTTCACAACATTCTTTGGGTATCCAAAACCTTGCCTTTTTTGCCTTCTATACAGCAGACCACCAGGAAAATTGGAAATAATGCATACTGTTATAAACTCTACATAAAGCAAGTAAAGACAATGAAAATACAATATAATTTCAAGACCAGTCATAGAGATGAAAATAAGCATTTCCATTTATTCACACAATATTAGCAGGCAATATCAGGAAGAGAATGATACCGAAGTGTTCCGTTCTGCACAGATCTTACCACTTACTCATTGTCCAATTTCTTCTGTACAATTTTTCTTTTTGCTTTGGTATGATTTGCCAAGCGAAGGCCTCAGACAGTCCCCCAATTTTACCAGTCAAGAGAGCTCAAAGAACTTTAGTGCATCTGGTGAAAATCCATCAGTGCCAATGGAGATACTGAGCCAGCTGACACTTCATGATCAGTGGACTCGGGAGACGAAAATCATTATCCTGACCTGTAAAACCACTGGATGGAGGAGTCACAGGCTGTACTTACATAGCTCCATACATGGTTGCAAGGGAGTTGTCTATAACCATGGCACATCCAAGGCAGGACTTGTGTTCCAGATGTAAACAATGATTACACAATCAGCATTAATGAGACCCGTGACCTCAATAAACTCCTAGCATGTTGTTCAGCTATATCCAACCATAACAGTTAAAAGTGGGGCTTTTTCATCGGGTTTCGGGTTTGTTTTTTCATATGCACCCAAGAAACACTCCAAACTCATCAGATATTCAGGCAAATCCAGCGTGCTGCACTGCCATGAAAGATTTCCTGGCTCAGGGAAGGAAATCTCATATTCACTGAGCTGATGTAACAGAGTGTCTCATTAAAGACACAGCTGCCTCACCAACTACAATGAAACTGTGCATCCTCATGTTGACAGTGATGGAAAATAATGATAACCACTGCCATTTTTTTTCTGTTACTGGATGCTGAGCAGTGATGAGGGTAAAAATACCTAGGTGCAAACATAGATAATTATGAAATCCCTACTAAGTTTCTACTGACTTTGACAACCATGTCAGGAAGATAAAAGGCACATTTCCAAAAAAACCAAAAGTTTTTACAACTGTACATAGTAAAGAGAAGTGATATTCTGCAAGTGTCTCAATGGACTTTATAAACCAAATTCCTTCTTAACACAGAGAAAAATATTTCATCCACCCTGTTCAATAGTTATGAAGTTTTGAGAGCACTATACCAAATTTTCCTTTAAAATAATTTTTAGCAGTCAAGAGGGTAAAACACTGGAGTGAATTATCTTCAGAGCTGGAAGAATTCCCATCACCAAACATTTTTAAAAACTGGTTGAACAAATAATATATGTCAGGAATAGCTTAAATGTGTTTCATCCTGTCTTTGGGGAAGGGAAGAAGCAACGGATTTCTTCACATCCTTTTCAGCACTACAGATCTATAATAGGCATGAAAATATAATTATGCAGCACCCAGATACACAGTTGCTCCTACAACAGTGAATGAATAGAACAGCAACTCATGTTTCACTGCCCATAACTGCCAGATTTTAATTTTTTTTTAAATGAAAAGGTAAAAATATGCATTATCTCTGGCAATGCAAGAGTATACTTCCTTCCTCCCCTGCCACGTGTTTCACAGTGGAGGAGTTTCCAAAAGTGATCTCATTTCTCAAGAACTATCAACTATGAGATATGAGAGTGATCTGGGTTCATCAGTTCAGGAAGCATTCATGAAAGCAAACAAATAAACAAAAAGAGAACAAAAAAACAAAACAAAAAAAACACACTCCAAAATCCACCAGCTTTTTGACTGCAACTTGAACTTGTTTAATTCTAGGGTGGAAAGAAAAATATTGATACTTCCCTAATATAACAGACTAGCAAATGCCAGGGCACAGCTACTGAAGGTCAAAAACAGGCATCATATTGAATCTTATAAAATACAGAAATAAAATACAGACTTCTTTTAGTAATGGTACCACATTTTAGGATCTACTTCCCCAGAGACATGCTATGTTTTCCATCACAAAGTCTTTGAATCAAGGCTGGATGTCACACTAAACCGTAAACAATAGCTCAGCTGGAATTAGTGGCACGATTCAAGTAAAATTGGGCTGCCACACTGATATACAAGAGGTCAAACTAGCCACTCATAATGGTCTGTCTGGTTTTTATATTAATGAACTGGCAATCACAGAAAGCTCTACAAAGCTGACAAAGGATTCCATTTCCAATTCTTCAGTACCAGAACAAAGGAAGCAGAAGGTGATGAACAATGTTGGTAAATGAGACATTTAGACAATAGCTTAAAGGGAAAATCTCTGCCTTGAAAAGAGTTATGGTAGTGCAGTTCCTTCCTTCTAACTGCCTGCTTCCAAGTGTTACCTTCTGAAATGTCGTTATCTCTCCTTGAAAATTGTGAGGTTGTGTGGCTATCCAGAGCACTTCCAATATTTCAGCTGAAATTAACACAGGTTCTAAAGTAGAAGGATGAGGATTATCTGTGCTGGCTTCAAGGAATACAAATGGCAAAGTATTCCTCACAAATAAAGCTAAACATACTCATAAATGAAAACCTTGGAAATTAATTGCTTGCAAACTAAATGCCTGCCTTGATAAGGTGTTATAAAATTTGATACTTCTCTTGTACCTAGCAATTCTGATTGTCTTTGAAACACTGTCAGACAAGTGTGTCTAAAAGGTTGTCTAAGACTGTTACAAAAAGCAACGTGAGGTATTTTGTAAATTGTAGATGTCACCACAAAATAATTTCATATATTTCTTTACAGCTTACTATTCTGTGACAAGTAAAACTCTTTGCCTCTTTTTTCGATTTTTAAATAATGCAGGATCAAAGACTATGTACATGGTTCCAGCAGAAGTTGTGGTAGTCTGTGCTCACCAACAAAAACATAGGGCCCAAATTTAAGTTACACCACTGATATGAAATGTACTCTTACTGCTAAATATGAGGGTTGAATAAACCTGCAGGTGTATGCCCAGTGTTATAAATACCATATCCTAGCTTCAAGTGAGGATATTGGGAGTTGTATCTCTTTTGCACAAATTACATGCAAATTATAGATTAAGTGAAAAAAAATTGCAATGAATATTGGTGCTTTTGAATGCTGACAGTAAGTGTAGGGTCTATTGAATCAGGTACAGCTTTTTTAAGTTTTACTATTGCGTTGTTTCCCTTTCTCACTAACTGTTCTTGGGCATGAAAAAGCACATATTTGTGTAATTGAAACTGTGTGGTTTTTACTTAATAATTGGGGGAGGACATTGTCTGGATTGTAAGTAATGACTTTAGGCTTTTTATTCTATTCTTAATTTTTTGGAAAATCTATTTTTCATTATCCTATAACCACTTCTTTTGGACACATCATCTAAGATGGTACCTGCTGAAACTGAATCTATCAAGCTCTTAACCTTGCCTTATAAATATAAAAATAGGTCAGAAAGCATCTACTGTCTGCATCTCAGTGACTTTAAAAAGTCATTCACACAGAAAATTGGCAATCTGATAGCTCAGGAAGACTGGTTTCAGTTCCCTAAAGGAAATAAATTGGTGTCTTGGTTACCTTTATTAGACAGTGAAAGATCCTCCCTGTGAAAAGGCTGAATAAAGAGGGAAAAATGTTGACATAGATCAGGATATTCAGAGTTGGTATGAATATCAACTGCTGCTACTTGAAGCACATATGACCTCAATGGGACGGTCAGCCCAGCTGAATCCAGAGTTATAGGGAATGCAGATATGGCACAGAATCTGCAAACCAGACCCGGGCCACTAAAAGGGAAGACTGGGAGAGATCTCTGAAATCAGTAACGTGTTTGTCAGGAACAAGTATCACCACAAAGTGAAGAACAGTAAGAGAATAAAAGGAGTCCCTGACTTACAAAAATTAATTTGTTTATTCAGTCCTGATTCACTGTCTAAGTCAGACAGTGATTTACTGTTGATTTAAATAGGCTTTGGCTTAATGCTCTCTCTGAAGAAGAACACTATGTAAGCCTTGTTTCTATGAAAATTATATCAGAGCATAATGATAAAATCATATCACCATCACTAGGAATATCACCTGAGTTAAAAGTAAAAAATATTTTCTACAGCTAATCCCCTCAAACCCAATTATTTTAGCATTTATCAGAACCCGCTCCAGCAGAAAAGGAAGAAATTGCAGAATATATAAGAACAGAAAAGATGTGACTTGCTTGCCTTCTCTTCCCAGAGTAGGCAAACCTTTGTCACCTGTAAAAGAAAGTACTTTGACCTGGGAAACTTTGTCTGAGAACATCTGTTCCTGAGACACAGAAACACAAAGGAAATTATTACAGAAAATTGCAGGGAAAACCAATAGTAGACAGATAAAAGCCAAATAAAACATGAGAAAAAAAAACAACCACTCCTGATGAAACAGAAAAATCAGTTGTATTAGAAAACAATGATAATGAAAACATAAGATAATGTGGAGAGACAGATTTTAAAACAATGCCTGTAGTTTGCACAACATCTCAGATATGAAATTTTAAACAAATATGTTATCAGAGCAAAAGGTTAATCCAGCAAACAAAGGTAGAATAAATGAGTCTTTTAGGCCTAAACGTCTGGAAAAAAAAATATTTGCAACATTTGCACATTCACTAAATTACACCATTAATAACTCTGTAAACTGAAAACATTTTCACATTTGAAGGAAATAGCAGTGCTTGTGACGTGAATGCTATGTCGTCGAGGCTTATTTATTTAACATCCAAGTTCTGGAGAATTGCTTAATGTTTCCTAATTCTTCAAAGACAGAGTTTAGGATATGTCATCTTAAACTCATGGTCAGCAGAAAGTTCATCACTTCTGTGTCTCATCTGAACCACTAGTCAGAAAGAAGTATCAACACAAAACTACTTTTCTGTCTGTCTGAAAAATGCTCATCCATTCAACAGTTTGTGAGGCACTAAAAGGCTCACTGGAAGCAAATATTTTTTCCTGATACACACTGGGTCACCAGGCAGGGAGAAGTCCCTCCTCAGTTAGGTACTAGTAGCTAAGTCATATACAGAAGAGAACACCTTATCTACCTCGGGAATATTTCAATCTACAAAAAAATGAGGCAGTCCACAATTTCACAGAATTTTCAAAACAGTGCTCCAAGTAAGGAGAATATGCTCTGGAGGAGAGAAAATGAGCAAGAAATACGCAACCATGGAGCTTGTAAGACAAGCTGAGAGAAGAACTGGCAATGAAAGCTAAGGCTTTCATTTGAAGAAGAGCCATCAGGCCAGGCCCTTACTTGTGCAAATACCCCCAAAGCCAGATGTACTCGAGTACATCCCTATGCAAACAGGTGGGGATGAATTGTGAGACCAAATCCAGCAAAAGCTGCAGATCTCCACCTCCACCTTCCAAGGCTCAAAGTTTTTACTACCTTTCTGTCATTCTTAGGTCTTAAAGCCCTCCAGCCTCCTGTCTTTTACTGGAAAAACCCAACCCATGTCCCAGAATCCTTTTCTGTGAAGACAAGGAAGTCAGAGGCACAGGCACATCCCAAAACATCGTAGGACTGCAACTTATGGGAGAGGTAAACCCTAAAGATGAAGAGCTAGGGTACTCTAGAGGTATCCATCTACATATGTTTGAAGAATGACAGTATTGTCCCTAAACCCACATTGGAGATCCTTTCAGGAATTAGGAGACTTAATTTGTTCTAGGAGCCTACAATAGCCAAGAAGAATCTCTATCATGAAGTTCAGAGAGAAATTGAACCCTAGGATGAAAACTCCTGAGGTATAGCATAACCACGAGCAAACAATTCACGAGTGCTTTTGACAGAAAATCTAAAGCAAGAATCAGATCATAGAGATTCTTAATTTTCTTTCCATAATTTTTATGTAACATTGTTTTACAATTGTATGCCATATGATATTATTACTTTATAATATTATTTATTACCATTTCTTTTATTTGTATTCTATGGAGGGAGTACAGACTGGAAAGCTATATGATCATTCAAGGTGGAAAAGGTACCAGTGAAGTGATAGCAACTCGTACAGTCATTAAAGGATGAATGTGGACCCCTTGATAGACTGCTCAGCTATTTAAGGAAACTACTACCAAGGCAATGTAAGCAAACTAGTATCAAGGGTTATATTAAAAATAGAAACAGAAAATTTACTTGCAGCTGTTAGAAACAAACAAACCACCAAAAAACCCCTAGCAGCCTAGTAATGCTCAGGAACTGAATGTGGAAAATTCAGTCCAGGTAAGAAAAGCCCACCTGGAGACCAAAGCTCACAGAGATGCAAAGATTCATAAATCAGAGTCATATCCTGCAGGGCTGTCTAAAGCCACAGTGTTATCAGAGACAGGTTACAGGGCAAATCAGAATAGTGTCAAAAGCCATCCCCAGTGACCTAAAGCAGGTTCTTATTTCATGAGATATTTTATTAGAAAAATAGCTTTATCAATAGCTGTTCTTCCCAGAGGTAACCCTGACCTTTGCTGGGTGAAGGTAAATTCAGAAACCGTCTCCCTCCTTGTTAATTCTTGTTAAAGTGAAGCTTAAGGTATCACTACGTAAGAAAAATTACTGCATCATATTAAACCTCAAAAATATAGGAAATGAGGGAATATTGAGAGAAATGTCTCCTGTTCCTGAGTTTCACTTCAGGTGAATTCATAAGCTGACAAACAGAAATATTTACGCAATTTTGTTTTAGAGTAGTACCTCTGATGTTCACTGTGAGAACACAACACAAAAAGAGTTTATCAGTAAACAGCAGGAGATACAGAAGTCATAAATGACAGCCTGTCCTTGGAGATAGACAAAAGGAAATGAACTCTAAGGTTTTATCTAAGGACTTCGCTGAGTACAGTATCTGCTAAACCTCAAGAAGGCAGAATACATGAAGGAACTGCTTTAGGCTCTTTTTCATAGTGTACAGTACACAAAAAGTAAGGATAACTGGGTAAAGAAAAAGTCTGAATCTCCCTTTTATTTTCCTACAAATTACTCTTCGCATTTAGTTTTACAAAAGGAAAACTAAGCACTTGCATTTAAGTACAATACCACTAGCAATTAACATTCAAAAAAAAATCGCAGTGAAAGACCTCCATTCCTAAAAATTAATGATCCCACAGCAAGCATTGAGAACCTGAGGAAGAACCCAACAAACGGAACACAGGAGTACCAAAACAATTCTCAAAAATGATCTCCAGTCACAGGAGACAAATCATTTCAAAAGTGTTACGTCTCTCCCATCTCACCCTCATGCTGCTACTCCTCAGTATGTAACAGAAACGTCAGAAGCAGAGCAACAAGGGATCCATTGCTTTGTTGTTGTTTTTTAAGCTGTTTACAGCCTCTGCCAAATAAGAGTCACTCAAGGAAAAATTAACATTCTGCTGTACAGGTGGAGTTGTGCCAGGGATGAAATACCTGCACAGCAAGAAGAAATTCAAGAATTAAAATGCACCACCTTTCTGCTGCCAGCCTTCCCCAACATCATCACAAACATCTCTTTTCCTGAATTGTGTGAGCAGCTGCCTACCTGTGGGAGGTGTAAACACTTAAAGATCACAGTTGCCTGTCTCAAACACTGTTTAGGCCACAGAAGGACTTTGCCGTGAGATAAGCACAGAATGGAGCAACAGGATGCTGCTAACTCCAAGCCTGGCAAAAGCCAGATCTGGCTAGCACATCCTGAGTAATGCATCCAGACAAAAATTCCCATTGTGGCAAACTGCATAAAGAAGCAACTGCTCATACACATATCACCAGTCAAACAAAGACCCCCCCCCCCCCAAGTTATGGAACAGATGGCACTTGTGACTGGAAACGACCACTGAAGCCCCACCCCTGAATATGCCTCTGTGGATACTTGGAACTTGGACTGTAAATTAAGCCACCGTGATGGCAACTGGCGATAAGGTATAGGTGGTACTATTGTCTGAATGTTATCTCAGATCTAGGGGGAGGTTAAGAAAGCTGGGGGAGAAGAATGTATCACTGATAAGGGATATAAAGAATGCAGCAACAAGGAAAGCCAGCTCAGCCATGGTGCTGAAATCAGCTCGGACTGAGTAAAAGGCAGTTCTGGCAGGGGGAGCTCACGACCACCAATTCACATCCCACTGACTCAAGAGAAGAGAAAGACCAAGAATGCAGACTAAATAGCCTTAGAGACAAGGGAATCATTTAACCAACAGCATAAGAGAACTGTGTGGCTGATGAGCATTAATTCCTTTGTTCGCTAAAATATATAAACAATGAAAAGTTTGGAACAATCTGGGGACCTCCATCACCAAGAAGCCCAGGGTAAAGAAGGACCAATGGGACACTCCTGGAGTCACAGGTGGTGGACTACCTTACGCTTTCTCTCTCTCTTTTCCTCTCTCTCCTTCTCCTCTCTTTTCTATTTCTTTCTATCTCTCTATCTCACATTTTATTGTTAGATAAAATCTGTACTATTGACTTTGGCATGTGGTCTCATCTGCACCTTAATTCAGGCAGAGGCATCTCTCAATAATCAGTTCTTAACAGCAGGAGCAGAGGAATGCAGCGAGTGAAGAGAATGTATCTTGAGACAGAGCAGAATACAGAATGAAGGTGAGAACACAGGGAATTAGGTTTTTTTCTTTGCTTTCTGGTAACAAAGTACTAAGAGGAAACCAACTTTAAAATTGGGAGTGTTACTGAATCACTTCTGTTAGTGATCTTGGCAGCCATAACTGGCTAATTATATTATGTCTTGACAGAAATGGGAGCCACTCAATAAAAGGGAAAAAAAAACAAACAAAACAGGGCACTGCAGAAATCAATGCTGAGAGCCCCTACCAAACCAAAACCTCAGCATGATGTTAAAGAGATATTGTATTGCAAGAGGTACCATCTGTTGTGTTTGGATCTGAGAAGCTGAAGGGCTAGAGGCAAAACTTGCTCCAGCCCTGAAAGTTAAAACCTTTCTCAAGCTGAGCAGATCACATTAGACCCATATCTCCAAATCACAGTCAGCCACATGAGTTTTGTGTGCTCTGAGAAAGAACATGTATGCTTAGGTGGAACCAGCTTTTAAATCAGGTCACTACTGATTTCAAAAATAGCAGCTATTGACACATTATCTAAGTTACTGGGAGCTGATTAATCATTCCATGTGCAATACAAAGCATCATTTTCTTGCCTAAGTCAAAACAGAAATGTCCAGAAGCTTTGCATTGCATCAGGACTCCACGCTGTTCTGTTCACATGTTTTGGGTGGCTTAGAAGAAATCTGTGGACACTGAGATCTGTCCCAAGGATATCCACCCTTCATAAGATTTCCAATCCAGCCTCAAAAAATGATGAAAAATGGCTGAGCTTTTATATGCTATAGGCAATTAATGGGCCAAAAACCCTGTGCCTCCACGTCATGAATGCTGATTAACCTAACTTAGCTAGAGTAAAAAGGAACTGTATAATGATACATCAAAGGGAGAGGGAGAATTTGTGATCCCCTGAATTATTCCTTCTCCTCTTTCACTAACATCAAATGCAATCACACAAACAAAATCTATCCATAGGGTTCAGCTATATACTACTTGAATATCATCATTATATTTGGAAACTAAAATAATAAAAACCAAAAACAACCAAAAAAAAAAAAAAAAAAAGGAAAAAAAAACCAGCAAAACCCCCCTTTTTTATATGGAAAAATATCAAAATTTATAGTTCCCAGTGGGGGAAAACTTTCCTCACACAGCTTGGAAGATGTCAGAGAAAATAAGATTTTCTCCTGAACTTAGCCTTCTGTTTCTAACCTCCAGTCAAAATTTTTCCCCTTGTATAATAATTTCCTGCATTTAAAATTCAGCTACTTGCCAAGCAAATAGCATCTGTTTAAACAAAAGGAAGAGATTAGTGGCGTCTACTGCCTGTGATAGGAAAACAGCCAAGCTTTGATAAAACTACGTTTCAAGTTTGCCTTTACTGTTTTCAAAAACTGCAGCTGTTCCCTCCAACTTTTTTAAGCTTCAAGCTTTCCCGCATGACCTTGAAGACTTAAGAAGCTGCAAAATTGTTCTAGACACTTGCAAACTTTCTAAAGTAATGCATTTCAAACTGTTCCCTGTGACTTCCTTTTTATGAACAGGCCCATTTAATGTGTTAGTTAAGCTGAAAGGCACTCATTTGAGACGTAACGCTTTCTTCTAGCGATAATACCATATACTTGCATGAAAAAAGGTAGAGATTATGGGGGTTAACTAATTAACCCATCCAGAAATTCTTACCATTAGGAAGAAATCAAAGAGAGAAATCTATTGCCAACTCCTAAATGCAACAAAACATCATCCCTTTAATACCCAGAATTATTGACCTATAGTAAAAAAGTGAAATTTAAAAGGTTTTCTAAAAAATAGTTTCACTTGTTTTTTTAATCTCTACGAGATTTCTTTATAAAAAGACAAAATAATAGATCACTGTCAATTACCTGAATTTAAAACTGATTATAGTTTTCCCTCATTTTCTTTTTAATAGGTACAACCAGTTCTTTATTTTTTTAGCCTGAATGAAGAGTGATGAAGAGAAAAAAAAGTCTTTCTAGACTGAGGTAGAAGAAGTGTTTTTTCTGAGGTCAAAACAGCCCTAAGCACAAAAATTTGAGTTCTAATACTCAAAAACACCCTGGGGATATTCTAATACTGTGAGGTACTTTTTCTTATTTAACAATGCAATGAACTCTTGAATTTTCCTTCCCTTGTTCTTAGTACTCGTGATATTAATGAGAATTTCGCACTCAGTGAACTCTATTGATCATGTAAGTGCCTGAACTTGAAGACAGGCGAGAATAAGATTGCACTACTGTGGTATGCTCTGACACAAATTTAAAGGCACCATCAGTCATTTAGATCATAAGATGGATAGATTTTACAGGATGCTTAGTTCTTTAGTTTCTTTGTCAATATGCTCTTCACCAGGGATATTCAGAAGTAGGGAAGCATTGTTTCAAAGGAAGGTCTGTCTAAAGCCTAAAATTGTTATGCAAGGGTTGATAACTTCACTTAATGTTGTGCACCATCAGATCAACAAAAATTTTCAGTGATCAGTTCAGTGATCAAAAATTTTCAGTTCCTTATGGCCAGGACCACATCACAAATAGAACTATTTGTGTCTCAAGTTGAGGATGTGAAGCATCAAGGCTGCTGATCAGAGGCAATTACCAACATCCAAGAATCATTAGGCAGACCAAAAAGCCCATGAGAATTACATCAGAATTGTGACATTTAAAAATGATGTTTTCAGTTCTCTTCTGCCTTCTGGGATTGGACTCCACAGGCAGTACATCTTTTAGGCTTTCATCTAGACCAAGAAGGTTGAAAAACATATTTGATTTTAAAAAAATGAAAGTGCAAGCTCTTAAAGGGGCAGGAAAGGGGGTTAACACTCTGCACAGAGTGCTGAATATGGTAGGGCTCATGCCCAGCCCAAGATATTAGCATGGCTAATGTAGTCAATTGAATTTTTAGCTGCATGGAATTGTCCCAGAGAGCCTCACACAACTGCTGGATTTCAAATTAACAATTTGATGAAAATAATTACATAAAGAGCTGATGTTTTAAAGGCTTACATAAAGGATTACATAAAAGCTATGACAAGAAGAGACACTTAGAACATCTGGGTGTGGTTGCAGCTCAGAGAATCTTGCAAGACACTAATTAACACATAACAGACTATAGTCTCACTGAGTAAAATGCAATCAATTAGTAGTGAAATACATGACTTTCTAAGAACAGCCAAAAGATCTAAAGGAAATAAAGGGAAAGAACCAATGAAGACTACATAAGATGAGTTAAAGTTTGAAAAAAAAAGATAAAGGCAGCAAAACAGAATGAGTAATTGCTAGCTACAGGGGCTGAAGGTGGGAGAAGTCTTTATCAATTATTGAAAAGAAAACAAAACAGAGCAAAAGCTGAAAGACCAGCCCTGCACACAGACAAGTGAGTGACCCTTTACAGCATTACAGCATTAGTAACACATTTTTGCCCCAACACTGTAACCCCCTAACAGTGAAGGTCTCTTGGTCTCTAAAAACTCCCAAGGAAAAGGGACATCTTTGCTTCAGTTAATTCAAAAAAAAAAAATTAGAGGGAGAACTCTGGAGAATAGACAGCAGCAAAAAAGAAACTTGAATCACCAAAGGACAGATATCTTATTTTTCCATCTCTAATTCTTATTCAGCATGATTTCTGTTCACAGGCTTATCGGTAGATTGTTGCTCACTGACAATTTTTGTTGAAAGTACAAAAGATGCAGTATCTGCATGGAGAAAAGATCAGTGATCATTCTCAGCCAGATGAAACAATGCTGATTTGCACCACCTAAATATATGCATGTCATCAATTGAAACATCATTATCCATAACAATATCAGACAACAAAGTCAGATTCATAGTTTGTGCCTTTCCTGAAATGTTCAGGAAATAAATATTTTTTTAAAAAATTCTTCCTTTACTCCTTATGTAGCCCATGTAAGAGGCATTCAAAATCACAGTCTCTGCATTTGGTGAGTTATTACAATCCTGTCAGTGTTCTTCTGAATGGGGAATAAAAGCAGATGAAGATATTTGGGTAGGCGGAAATGCTGTTGACCACCAGGCAAAGCCTCATGATAAGAAAGAGCAGGGGAGTCTCACTGCCTAGTGATTACACCAAAGCTTCCATAACCAGAGACTTTTATCAACAAGGACAAGAAGTTTACAGACAAGGACAGCTGGGTGTTATCTCTAGCCTGAGATATTTGCAAGGACTGAAATGTAAGGGACTTCATCTGCTATACTATTAAAGTTTGCTTTGGTATCTAATTAAATTGCCCATGCTCTAGTTTAAATCACCTAATTCCCCTTCTTTTCTCAACAATGAATGAAAATAATAGGCAGGAACTCTTAAACTCTATGAATTCGTAGACATCTCTCAAATTTCTACTCTCTAGCCTGAAGACATTTGTTTCTCTAGACTCTTTCCTCTATGCCAATTATATCTAACCCTTCAGTCTCATTATTCATACTTCTCTGTTTTAATCCCAGAATCACAAAATGGGTAAGGTTGGCCAGGACCACATTGGACCATCTGGACCAACCTCCCTGCTCAAGCAAGGCCATCCCAGAGCACATTGCACAGTACTGTGTCCAGATTATTCTTGAATATCTCCGGTGAGGGAGACTCCACAGCCTCTCTGGGCAGTCTGTTCCCATGCTTGGTCACCTGCCCAGTAAAGAACAACCTGTTCAGCTGGAACTTCCTGTGCAGCAGCTTCTGCCCGCTGCCTCCTGTCCTATTGTTTGGCACCACTGAGCAGAGCCTGGCTCCATCCCCTTGGCACCTCCCTTCAGGTACTCACAGACATTGATGAGGTCCCCTCTCAGTGCCTCTTCTTGAGGCTGAACAGGCCCAGCTCCCTCAGCCTTTCCTCATAAGAGAGATGCTCCAGTGCCTTAATCATCTTTGTTACCCTCCACTGGACCTGCTCCCGGAGCTCCAAGTCTCTCTTGTCCTGAGGAGCCCAGAACTGGACACAGCACTCCAGATGTGCCTCACCAGGGCCGAGTAGAGGGGCAGGATCACCTTCCTTGACCTGCTGGCAATGTTCGTCCTAATGCACGCTGGGATTCCATTGGCCTTCTTGGCCACAAGGACACACTGCTGGCCCATGGATGCTTGTTGTCCACCAGGACCCCCAGATCCTTCTCCAGAGCAGAGTTAGCCCTCACCTTGTACTGGTGCAGGGGGTTGTTCCTCTCCCAGTGCAGAACCCTGCACTTCCCTTGGTTGAATTTCAGAAGGTTCCTCCCTGCCCATCTCTCCAGCCTGTCAAGGTCCCTCTGAAAGGCTGCACAGCCCTCTGGGGCACTGGCCACTCCTCCCAGCTTTGTGTCATCAGTGAACTTGCTGAGGAGGCATCTGCTCCTTCATCCAGGTCATTGATGAACAGGTTAAACAATACTGGGCCCAGTATTGATCCTTGGGGACACCACTGGTGACAGGCCTCCAACTAGACCCTGTGCCACCAATTAGAGCCCTCTGGAATCTGCCATTCCGCCACCTCCATCTATCTCACTGTCCACTCATCCAGTCCACACTTCCTGAGTTTGCCTATGAGGATATTGTGAAAGACGGTGTCAAAAGCCTTGGTGACGTTGAGGTAAACAATATCTACTGCTCTCCCCTCATCCCTCTGGGTAGTTTCTTTGTCATAGGAGGCAATCATGTTTGTCAAGCATGATTTAGCAATGATTTCTTTTAAAAACAGGCTTCCCAAAATCAATATTTCCATTGAGGGCTCAGTACACAAGACAATATATTGTTGCCAAGTAAAGAACAATTGCTTCTCTTTTTTTTTTCCCCCCAATATTATACCATAATCATATTAGCTTAATCTGAATCCCACATATCAGTCACCATCTCTGCTAGTGATTCCTCCACTAGTGGAAGAATACTCCATATTCAGTTCTCTCCTGCATATTTTTATATTTCTCTCCCAAATTGTCTGTTCATTTTTATGACAACCTACAACAAAACTGCACTGGAGAAGAACAGTCTAAACTGACCAAGGAATGATCCTCTCCCCCCAGGCTAGACTTGCTAAGTCCAATACCTTAACTACATGACAAACCTAAAAGGCTCTCTCACAGCAAGGGCTACCTACCACGTGTGCACAGCACATTACCTGGTCTTCACTTAACTTTCTTGATGCCACAGGCCAAAATACGTGTCTGTGCAACCTCAAACATACCAGGAAGCTGTTCCTGGCTTAAGCATATGAGAGCAGTAGAAAACCACCACGTTGATTTACAGAGAGGAGCACAACATCTCATAGGCCACTGCATTCAGTACAAGGATCTCCCCTTGAGAGCACAACATCCCACAGACACTCTCTGGCCCATGCTCTTCACCTCCTTTCTGTGCCACACGCACCCAAACCAAAGGCAAATGAAAGATGCAGCCAATGGAACTCTCCATAAGTAGAAAATAAGTGCAGTCAGGTTGCACACAATACCTCTCATACCTTGCTAACACACATATGCATGCTAATAATGAGAATAGTCCTGCTTAAGGCACCTACGCATACAGGAAAACCTGCATCTCAGTCTTTCTCCCAGTTTTGTAGTTGCAGCACTCACTGGTTGTGCCTTATGTGGACACACCACTGTATTTATGAACACCGGGAGGAGCAGCTAAGCAACACCAAATAGCTGCAATTGTTCCAGCCACAAGCACTCTGTAGAGAACCTGGGGATTAGAAAAATTTTTTTAACTATAACTCAGCACTTGCTGACATACCAGAGTCCTTCTGTGTAGTATTATTCTCCCCAGATGATGGACCACAACAGCTCACAGCAAACTCTAATTTTAAAGACTGGTAAAAATGCAGGTATTTTCTATATTTTATGTTGAATTTACTGTATTAAGAACAGGTGTGCCAAGAAAAATTTCTGACTGAACTATATTACTGCAAAATTCTCAGGAAACACACATAATAACAGATACCATCTTTAAACAGAGATCAGCTAGGGCATGTATGTGTATATATTTCTGTGTGCAAATAAAATTTTTAAGTATTTGTTATACAAACACTTTCTTTCTTATCTCTTCTAATATTATTAGAGGGTTTCTTAGAATATTACTGGATATAGAATATTTGTTCCTTGCATTGATTTTCTGAATTCACATATCATATTATATCAACCACTGAATAATATAGCATGCTGATATGTAATTACAAAGTTGAAGCTGCATTTTGCGGCTCAGTGAAGGACAACTCACGTTCACTGATAATTTAGAAAACAACTTCTTTTTTTTTTTTTTGATGAAAATGTCTCACTACCCTCAAGATGTGAAGAAGTAAGGGTTCCCTAATATCAGTGTCATTCTTACAATTATTTTGGTGTTTTAAAGACTTTCACGTTGCTTTCAAAACTTGCCAAAAGTACTAGTATTAGCATGAGTTCAGATAAGATTTGGGGCATGTGTGGTTTAATGCCTGGTATCAGAACGACTGCCAGTTATCTAATTGCAGCTTGAAAGGCATCAAGCAGAATGGATCACATTGTCTTCTTAGTTCCTCTGATAAACTTAGTTATCTCACTGAACTCCTTGAAAGTGAAAATGAAAGAGTATTTCTCATTACTTTTTTGTCTAGCCCAAATGTTTCCAAAGTGGTGCAATATGTATTATACTCAGTGATTCAAACCCATGTATCTGTATTTCAGTAATACTCAGGCTCTGTTGAGCTAGTTGGGTTTCAAGGCCAATGAGCTCTTCTAAACTGATACCATTTGCATTTGTGTGGTTAGAGAGGTTTGTTCTGCTGATTCAGGATTTTTGAAACTCAAAAGGTCAAAGAAAATCTCTGTGCTGCATCCAATGAACCAATAATCTAGTGACTCAAAGTATTTGGTAATAGTATGTTCCAGAAGGAAATATAGATATCTTCCCTCTTTTTCCTTGCTGTAGATTTCAAGTTACTTTTCTGACATGAGAGTAAATCTGCAGATAGAAAAAGCACTGAAAATACATCAGTCCATGAAATGGAATTATTTTATTTTCAGTCACATGCAATACTTTGAAGGTGAACTCTATTTCATTTTCTGATGGTACTCCTTTCTATTTTTGAAAGCTTTGTGCATGAGAGAACAAAGAAACGTTTTATTCTCTTCAGATGTAGTTAGAAAAAGGAAAATACAATGCAATAAATGCTGAATAGATCTAACTAAATAGGTATTGTTCTACAAGAAAAGAAGACATTTAATCTCCTGAAAGCAATATGACACTAACAAATTTTGCAAAGAAATCCAGTTAGTAGATTCTAGTCTAAATGCACTATTTAGCACATGTAGTTCTGTATTATTCTTCTAGTCTTGTCTTGGTGTGAAGAACTTGTAAAGAAATAAAATACACAGATTATAGGCTTGACAAGGAACTCTAACAGACAAAAAATCATTCCTCTGCTATTTTGTGCAGCCAAGTTATCTGAGTAACAATCTTGGAAAGCTCTAAAAATAATTGTAGGCTGGCTGCCACTGCTGTACTGTTGGGAAGCTGGTCCAGAACGACTTTTTTCCCAGAACAAAAAAACCTTTTAATTAATTTCCATCTTAAAGGCATTCACAGTTAGTTAATGACTTGCTTCTTTCTACACTTGTCTCTTTTTTTTTTTATTTCTTGTTTTAAGTAATTATTTTGCAGTTTAACTGGTTAATTACAACTTGTACTTTATGAATTATAAATGGTCATAATTGCACAAAAGATGAATTCTAAATGGTTATAATTGCATAAAAGATTGCATTTAAATTTAATGGGAGAGTGTGAGAGATGTTAATGGTTAATAGTTCAAATATTGCTAAGATCAATGAAGGACTTTGCCCACTATAGCAAATGCTATAAAGAAGCAACCGCTCATCTGCAACCACTGAACCACCAGCCCCAAAACATGCCTCCTGGATTCCAGGAATTTGGACTGTGAGTTAAGCTACCTGACAGGAGCTTGAGATAAAATAAAGGTGGTAGTATTGTCCAATTATCTCAGGTCTAGGAAGTAAACAGGGCTGGGGGGAGAAGAATGAATCCACAAAGAATGCCAACTCAGCAGCTCTCCTGAAAAACAGCTCTGGCAGGCAAAGCCACAGCCCACTGCCTCATTCCCGAGGCCTTCCGCCTGAGAACTGCACATGATCCAGTGTTGCAACAGATCTGCAGTTTAGCAAAAGACAGGGTAAAACTCGGCCCCACAAGGGAGGGGCTTGGCATCCCCACCTGCACCTTTGTGTATATTAACCCTGACTTCGCTGTGTTTCATAGGGCCCCACCACCAAGAAGACCAGAGTAAAGATGGACCAACAGGCTGCTGTGGGATCCAAAGGGGCAGTGACTATCTTTCTAATTAATCTGTCTCTCTGACACTCTCTTCCTCTCCCCTCCCTCCTTCTCTTCTATTTCTTTCTATCTCTCTCTATCTCACATTTCCTGTTGAATAAAATCCCTACTACTGACTTCGGCTTATGGTCTCATTTGCACCTTAGTTTGGGCAGAGGCATTTCTCTAGTAGTCAAAATAATCGGATCATAACAGAGAGCCTTGTGTCTTCTGTTACTAGGTAACACTGAAAAATATTTAAAACCAAATATTAATATTTGCACTGGAGTTGCAAGGACTGGATTTCACAAACTGCAATATTTGGTATAGCAAACGTAACTGCTACCCAGGGAGAAATTCCTTCCTTTATCCATAGGCTATGTATCCATTAATTTCTACTGCATCCTTCAAAATTGGGATTAAATTGCTGGGCAGAAATCAGTGTCCCTTTGTCCAGGGACATATTCTGCTTGATTGAGCAAATTGATCTTAAGAATTCCAGTGCTTTCCTATTCTACAACTTCTTGGTTACTTTGTACTTTAACATTAATACTGTGGCTAGATAAATGGTAATAAATACAAATGTTTAAGACTCCCAGCCACAGGCCTCAGCATTTCCTAGGCTGTAATAAATAACTCTTGACATTTCCTAAGGGTATGGAAGAGGCAGTTATTAAAGCTTGCCAAAAAGGAAATACTGTAAACCCCATAAGCACAGAATATTATCAATTCTAGCAGAGATATAACAATTCACTGGCAGAAGAATTTGTGCTTAAAGATTTCTGTGAGCATCTGTGTCGACAATCAAGTGATACAGGCATTTGCAAAATTTCTCATCTTATCCTGGAGACATTTCAGCACCTAATTCTGCTCCTGTCAAGTCTTACACCTTACTTTTACTCTATTTGCCCTTTCTTCCAACCCTGTTAGAACTGGCATGAAATTGTTCAACTTCTGCCTTAGAAAACTATATTCTCTTTTCACTCAATAATCAAAAGGTCAGAATACTTACCTATTTTGAGAAATGTTGATTCTCTGCTTTTCGTGGGAGTGTGTGAACTCATGTTCTCCATTTTAGTGCAGCCTAAAGAATGCTTCAGAACTGCATAAAAAAGAAGAGCAGGTGTGGGAATGCCCTGCTTCAGAACATAGTTTAATTTGAAGCATGAGAGGAGCTGAAAATCCTGAAGAGGAGAAACTATGAGCTTATCTCCTACATCCTAGGAGAAATACCCCTGTTAAATGGAGCATGTCATGGGGGAGAGTGTAAACAAAAATATTTGCTAAGGCTCCTGGAAGTTAAGGTCCTCAAGTCAGCAGAGTAACACTCTATTCCAGATCTCAGTATGCCACTCACAGCACCATTTTTCAAACATGCTTCACATGACCTCCCCTCCAGACATTGCAGGCCTCCCAGGTCCTACAGAGATGGGGCCTCTTGTCCTGGTGTCCAACAGCCTTCAGGCAAAGCCAAACTCACTACCTCAATCAGTCTCTGTCCTTGATGACAATTAAAAAATGCTTGCACCTCTTCTTCCACGAGAAAAGTCACAGAGAAGCACCAACAACAAGCAGGAAGCTGAACATTCTCCAACAGAGCAGTTACTTGCCCAGTTTACTGTGACAATGCCTTGGTGCAATGGAGAATACCAGGCTGTAAACCCTTTGCAAGAGAAAGGCTGTGGAAAAAGGCCAGGCCTCAGCTTCTTTTGTGTTTCCAGCAGTTTAAGTCAGTATATTAGATCCAGAAAAAATCACAATTTTTTGGTATTCAGTTTTTGATGAAAACCACACCAAAAAGTAAAGCACCTACTTTGGATGGTTTGATTTCCACTCCGCTGTACTTGATCAGTCTGGCCAACAGCATGTTTCTGCTTAGGCTCCAGAGGAAACTCCAGTAAGAAAAGACAGCCTTACTTACCCTTTGCAATCCTTTCTTTGTACTTTCCTCTAGGAGATGCCTTAATCTCAGGCGCCCCAAGAACATTGCCCCTTATTACCCTGCACTGCCTCCATAGCAGCCATAGACAGGAGAGGAAACATGGTCACACGGGAAGGGTTTCTCTCCTGGAACGACAGGATTCTCCCCCACGTCTCACATACCGCAATGCAGCATCTGCAGGGACCTGATACAACTCCCAAGACCTGCAAGAACTGTTTTGATCATAAAGCAACCCCAATGGGACACCAAGGAGGATATGGCTGCATCATCATATGGTAAAGGATCTTCTGTAAAATGGACCTTTTCTGATTCAGTGAACTATATAATAAACAATGTCAAATTCTGAAGCAAACATTTATTTATCTACAAACACTTCCAAATCTGAGCATGGCTTTATTTGCCCAAGCCTACCTGAATCCATACTCAAACGTGATAAGCATAACTCTACAACTGATTAAAAGAAATCTGAAACTATATATAAAACAAAGCAGATAATTTTTTTCCTCAGAATATTTTCCTGAGTATTTGCCCTACTTCATAGTAAAAAACCAGAGAATTCTGAATCCCAGCATCTTATGCACATCTAAAAAATATCTGCAAAAGCATTCAGGTATAACCTCTCCATTCTCCAGAGAGTTATCTTCAGTTTTTCATGACCAAGATATACAAAAATCCACAAGGAGATGATTCATTCTGGTTGCAAGAGCTGGCTTTTTTTCAGTGCAGTTCACTACACGATTTGAGCTTATTTCTCATAGTGATGTACTTCCTTTGCCAGTGCTGATTACCACTGATTTTGACCCTGGTTCATTTCAGTTATATAAAAATATGGCCTGGCGGGAGGCTATTTTTAATGGCCGTTATCTTCTCATGCAGAAGATCATCGTGTTCTGTAAGGCACAGATGCACAGAGTGAGGAATGGGAGAGACCTCACTCCATGGTTTTCAAAGTTTCTTTATGCTTACGTCTGAATAAATCACTAGAGTGTCCTGTGAAATAAAACAAACTTGTTTTCTTAATGTCTAACCTTAACCTCTGATATGCAGAATTAAACAAACATTCCTGTAACCAATCATCCAATGCAAAATCCAAACAGCTTCTGTTCTCATAGAACCATCACAAAAGAAAAAAAACCTTATAGAATTTGTTTTAAATAATGGAATTCTGACTCACAGCAACAATACATAGTACAATGGCTGCTATTAAAATATTATCATCTAACCTGTCATATAAATAATTATATGGTGATGTAATTCTATTCCCTATAGAATATTCTGTCTTCAATCTTCAGCAGGTTAGTCTAGTTTTCAGTTAGGCTTTAATTTGAGAGTTCACTGAATGCATGTTGCTCAATTTAGCCCTCTCTGCAGGTGATTCCCACACAAACCGTGCTTATGCCTGACATTTTTCTTGCTATGGCCTGTAATGTTGGAAACTGAAATAATTTTAAAAGAATGCACTCATGGAACAGATAATATACGGTTAGATCGTTGTGTCAATATTGATTTCTTGAATGTTTTTATAACATGGCATTTGTCATCTCCTTTATTAGTGGTCCACTGTTTAGTAAAGGTTGCAGATCTTACTAGCAGTGAAGAAACGGCCATTTTATCCTATATAGTTCTGATTCAGCTTAAAATCTTTTTGCTAATATAGAGTATAATGTATATACACCATTCTGGTTTTCTTTCACACTTACTTTTTTTGGAAGCATTTTTGTAGTATTTGATGTCTCTTTGACAATTTTCCCGGACAAAATATTTACAAGGAGTTGTGGCTCTTCTTCTCACCCTTGTGGAATTTTTCAGTATCAGACATCTGACTTACTGGCAATAGCACTAGGAACTAAAATCAACATTGATAACTGCTAATCAAGGTTTGATACACAATATTTTTTAACATTCCCTATTTGCCAGAACAGGAATTCTGTGAATATTAGTATCTATAGTCACTGGGGAGCAGGATCGCACATACCATGCAGTTAATACTTTGCTTTACAGCAGTTTAACACTTCAATTTTGCCAATGGCATCATTGGTAGCTTAGTTATATCTTTTTCCTGCATTTCACTGATTTAAAGACAAGCAAAATGACACCTTGAATAGAATATTTGCAGATTTAATTCTAGTAAGTGCAGTTTATAGTTTACCTTTTGGTCAACAGGACTGTGATACAGATGTTTATACATCTGAATGGTACATTAATATTTAAAATTCTATTCTCAAGTGGGCAGATATCGATTGATTCACCAACTACTGCCAATAAGAATGGGTGTTTTATTAATTGCTTCATCCATCTGTCTATTTAATGGAGAAGTAAGATTGTCCAATTAGCACAAAGCTGGCAACATCTCAGAAGTTCATTATAAATACTTTCCACAGTGTAATTTAATCACATAAAATACATTTTATTTATCATGTAGGCTTTTTTTTTAGTTTTCATACCATTCAGGAGAAGTTTATATTTTAAATCAATGTCAGCAATTTTGGTTTATGCCTATTTTTCACAACAAAGAATACCCAGAATGTTGCTGTTTTGGAGAAGCACATTTATGAACTCTGTATTTTTAGAAGGTAAATCTTCTTTTACACCCACACAATAACCTTATTCCCATAAATAATTCTTTCTCCCTGAGGTCAGTGAGATTTTTCTGCATGAGAAACTGCAAAGTATTAAACACTGAATAGGTTTCCTACCAATGGTTTAGCTGGCTCTTTTGTACTTAGCTTCAGCACATATCTCTCTGTTAAAAAGGTTGGATTCAATGTTTCTTCTAGCACTAAACATTGAAGGACTCATATCATAATCCATCATTCTGAAAATACAAATGAATAAGGCAAGGTCTGTAAGTCCTTTTGCAAAAGTATGAAGTACTAACCATTTATCACTGATAAGACAGGTAATACTGGGACATTAAAAGCTAAAATGGTTCTGAAACCTTTTCAAATAGCACTTCTCCCAACAGCTGAGATTAACTGAGATTCCCATCTTCCCCTCAGTACTGTTAATTCTTTGAAGCAGAATCCATCATGTCATAATATAGCTATGTATTGTAGCCCACAAAAGTCCAATTCTGATTTCAGCCTCTAGATACTGTCAAACATTAAAATTAATTTTTATTTTTAGAGGACTTTTTTTTTAAATGAGAAATATATGCTTCTATGACCAAAAGAATTTGTATCATGCACATAGCTCACTGAAAATTTGACTACAGGGAAAAATATTGCACTAAGTTCCTGAAGGGTCCTACATAACTACGGCTAGGAAATAAGATTACTTTTGAAGCAAAGTTCTTTGTGCTTTTTCCTAGCTCTGTTTCAGCATCAGACCTGGTCACAAAATCATCTCCCATATGAAATGATAAATATCCAGATAATAAGATAATAATGCAAAGCAATAATTACCATGAGTGTTTCAGATAAAAGCAGCTAAAATGTTTCAGGCTGTAGTCTTTCAAGAGCACTGAAGCTCATAGCCAAGTAAAACACACTTATAAGACTTCTATAATCTCCATAATGGAAAGATACTGGAGATTCCATTTCACATATCAAAAGAATACATGTATCTAATCCCTGTGCAGAACAACTCACTATGGGGAGAAAACACCCGGGACATATCCTGACATTGCAGTTTACAATCTGTGGAGACCAACTCAAAAAATAAAAAAAATTTCTCTGTTCTGACTTTTTCTCAGTGTTTGGCTCTAAGATTTGGAGCAGCTTGTACATACTCCTTTCTTGGGTATAACCACATATTCTGCACTAACAGATTTATTATTACTAACTAAATTTAATTTTTCCAAACAAGAAAAACTGTACAGTAAGATGAGAAGTGACTTCAATTTGCATATTTTGAGTTTTTTCCATGATTTGATTTTTTAAACAAGAAAAGAACAAAATTTAGTGAAAAATTCTCACATACCTTCCAACTAAATTTCAGAACAGGCTGAAGAGAACTAAAGGAACAATTCAAGAGGATTCCTACAATAGCTCTCTGCTCTTTGTCAGTAACTGGAACACAAAAAAAAAATTGTTTGAAGTGTGGCACAATAGATGCAACAGTAGATTTTGCCACAGAAAAAAATAAATTCTTTTTTCATTTGGATTAATAAGAAATTATACCACTAACTCACTGTGGATGAATAAATCCATTCCATTTATCAAAAAGGTAGCACAAGCAAGATATTGGAAAGCTCCCAGCAAATGTAGTTTTGGCTTCTTCTGGTTAAAAGACCTGAGGTGCTCTCCAGGGTAGGCATCTGCTCTGATACCCTAGGTCCAGTAGCTGAGTAGCCAGATCATTCAGAATTTTTACTAAGATTTGCAACAACACCTTCAGCAGAATCTGTAGATGGAATAACCTTGCAAAATATGCAGAACTGACACAGTGTGATCTTATTTCATTCTACAACGAGCAAAAAACATTTTAAAAAGAATCTTTATCAAAATCTCAAACCAGAAATTTAAACCGGTTAGAAAGTCAAGTGTGCTGGAGATTCTGTCAAGAAAAGGGGGCAAAGACTGTAGCACATACTTGAAGTGGTAGCCAGGGCTCACTGTTAAAAGCTGGTCTCCTTGCACACATTAGAAGGGGACAGTGCATACCACAGCTCAGCAGAGCCACAAGGTAAAGCCACAAGCAGTGTGTCATCTGTGACTGACAATGGGCATCCACTTAAACAGCTGGGAAGACAGAGACCAGCAGTAAAAATTCATTTGAAAGACACTAACAGGTGCTGGCAAGACACATTCCACTGAAAAATCTGTATGGAATAGGACACTACAGAAGCAATGATGGTATAACAGCCTGAGTGAAAATGAAAAGAATGGTGTAAAGCAGGGAACCATTCTGGTTACACATACAACAAGGGTCTTGGGGATCCTTTACTTCCTTTATATATACCACGTTACATATGTGATATAAATGGCTGAATCTGAACATTGTTTAGCGAATGAAAGGAAAAAGCAAGAACCAAAGTGAGAAAAGTTTGTTCACTAGGCAGTACACCAACTTATTGTATCTTTTATGTGAAGGAACTCTGTATTTTGCATTTACAAATAACGTTTTTTAAAAAGTAAAGGCAGTGTTATTCTCAGCAAGCCATGGGGTGCTCACATTCATACTAATGTTCATGCTGCTCTTTCCCCTCACTTTGTTTGTCGTCTGTCACCCTCTATGAGAGAGCAGGTGAAATAAAATTAAGGGGATTCAGTTCCTTCAAAGCAATGACATTCAAGAGCTGCCAGGGGCTGAACACCCAGGTGCTGCAGCAGAAAGGCAGAAGACAGAACAAAATGGCACAGAAAATTTGGAGAGGAAAACAAGATACAGCAAGAAAAACAAAAGCAAAATGACTGTGCAAGATACAGTGTAAAGTATAGCCTGAGTTTTCAAATGCCAACATCTAATGCTAAGTGTTGAATCTGTATTTTTCACGCACAAGAATTTGCCTGATTTCGTAAATTCCTTTACAACACGGTAGGCAAGAAGTTTATAGTACGATAAGAAATAAGGCTTGTATCTATCCTGCACAAAAGTTCCAGCCCTGTACCACTCAAATAGGAAAACAGGTCTCTATTCTCTCAAATATGCATGCAGCCTTTATTTGCAAGTGTGGGTCCTCATTGTATGTCCATTTCAGAAAAAAGGTTCATGAGCAGGTTCATACTTTTGCAAACTGGTTAGGTAAAAAAGAAAATGAAAAAATCTGCTTATTTATATCACTAATTTATTATTTAAACCAAATTAATTTAAACCAATTATATTAAACCAAATCTTAATTTTTCTGGTTAAGGGGCTAGGACTCAGGATCTACCAATAGCCACAGAAACTGCAAAACTTGCAGCCAAATATTTAGGAGCAGGGGAAGAGAAAGGGGAATTTTTTTGCACAAAACACTTCTCATTTATAAATTTTCAGACCATTTTTACTAAAAAGAAAAAGTTTAAAAAAATGTTGAAATGTAATTTTAAAAGTATGAAAATTTCTCTCCCATCACCTGGTTTATGTAGATACAACCTCAAACTGTGATCTGAATGTGATGCATTGAATGTGATGCACTAGACTTTATCTGTGAAATTCTGGTATAATGCTCATCAGCAGGAACACAAAGAATTGACACCAGCAGGTCTAACAACAGAATCTGACTGTCTATAGAAGAGCATTTGAGAGAAAGTTCTTGGCCAGACACAAGAAGCAGGACAGATTATGTGAATGATTATGACTTGTTTTATTGCTAATACATAAACACTGCCAGTGCAGTATCTAAGCAACAACTCTATGATCTATTACAATGGATTCTAACATAATCAGGCTGTGGTCCCTCATGTTGTGCTACGAGCTTCAGTAAGACCCCCTTGCTTTCTAATCTTCTCTGAGAAGTCCAGGTGTCACTAGGTCCACTTAGTCTTGGATTTAGTTAACAGTCTATGTCAAAATAATATAAGCAAGTTTGGCTATAAATATACATGCTTGCAGTCTTTGGCCTTGCATAATTTACAATTACAAAGCAACAAAACACCTATGTAACTACCTTTGGATTTTATCTTTACATTTGACCAGATCTTAGTGCTTTTTGCCCACCCATGCAAAAGCCCCCAGCCTGTACCAGTGCCCGGGGTTGTTCCTCCCAGGGTGCAGGACCTTGCACTTGCCTTTCGGGAATTTCAGATAGTTCTCTACCCATCTGTCAGAGTAGAGCTTCTCCTTGTGCAACTTTTTTCACAGGCACCACAGTCATGGTACAGCTGGGGAAGGTTGTACAAATTTTCAAATATTCTGTATTCAAACTATGGGACATCATCCCATGCCAGGCAACTGAAGCCTCACTATGATGCGTCTGGCTTTTTTTTATTAATCACTATCAATGACATACATATTGCATGGATTTATAATTCTGTAATTGGCATCATTCAAAAAATAGTTGCTAGTCAGAAATTCCCATAAAAGTAAGAATTTTTGCTGGATATTCACCAGATTCGCAGTAGACTGGGTGCTGCCTGCTGCAAAAAGCTGGGAGGAGTAGATGGACTAGAAGACAATAAACAATTACAAGATAATAATGAAATTAAATAAAAACAAGTGAAAACAAATTGGATCTGAATAGCTGAATTCATTTGAACACAGAATTTCTACACACTAACACACAAAACAGATGGCTCATATCTCTCCCCACAAGACTGGAAAGAGTCTTTAGGAATTGGAGTAAGTGAGTTCCCACTGGGATGAAACCACTCTACAGTCTTTACTATATAAACAGGGTAGGACAAAAGAGAAATAGCGGATTTTTACCTTTGCCCATGTATTTTTTAGGCTGGTTGTAAAGCAGGGTAAGATTTTGTTTCCCATACTTTTCAAGTGATGTTGACAGAATGAAGTAAGGTACAGGAAAGGATCCACCCGTACACTTTAGGGTTATAGAAAATATCTTACAAAGACAGTCTTAAAGAACTCAAAATTATTTAGTTTATCAAAAACACGAGAAAGGTTTTGACTATTATATAAAATCTTCACTAGGAAAAAAACACAGAGTAATACAAGCCTTTATAATCTACAAAGACAAAAGTCAGATGAATAAGAAGACATATTCTTAATCATGACAAAGACACCCCTGTGGAAACTGGTGATGGAATTGTCTAAAGTGTCCAGTTTTAAGACTGAGACTGTCACCCCTTCTCAGGATAATAAGCTTTGTCAGAGCATTAACAGTAGCACTTATCAAATGTCAGAATTCAATGGGGATTGAAGGAGTCAAAGTGAAATTCAGTGGGGACATCAGGGATCAGACCAGATGACCTTTTGGTGAGCAGTCACTTAAACAGCAGGTCCAGTGACCTCAGGACCTTTGAAGGGTCAGTGGGGTTGGGGAGGTAGTTGTCAATTGTTTTGCTGTAGACTGATCGCATGGGGAGTGAGAGAGGGAGATGTCAGAAGAATCTTACTGGAGCACTTACTTCAGCTTTCCCAAGTGAACTTTCATCAGTTTACAGCTTTAATCCGAGGCAAAACCAGGAAAAATCTGATTGCTTGAAAGAGTGCTAGTTTCTATCTCCCTTAGCTATGCATTTCAAACCAGTTCTGTAGGACCAGCCTCAGAAGAAAATGAATGTTCTGATCATACAGCATTGCAGTGTCTCAGGTAACAAACGCACGACAGCTATTTAACCCATGCCTGGGAAGCCAACCGGCAAGGGTGGCATTAATGATTTTGCAGAAAGTTAACTAAGTACATCTATCACTTTGTCATGTAGGGTAAAAGAAAGCATCAGTCAAAGAAGAAAGAGAGGAGCAGCCTGTGCTTCCTTTTTTAGGTTCTGCTGAAATCTGCTCTAAGAATCAATACAGCTGGAGCTGTGAGCTGTACTCAGGCTGATTAAATGTAACAGGGATAGAAAGGGGAGGAGCAGGGCCAGAAGCTGATCTGGAAGTAAACAGAAGAAGCATATTATGGGTCAGCAAAACACCAGCGGTTTATAAAAGGCTGTCCATTGGCTCCAGGGGCTTAGCCATTCCAGTTATCTTCAACTGAATGTTCCACCTTGACCAGTGACAAGCTGAAAGTGCTCCTGTTCACACACATCTCACTCTCACAGTGAGATATTTCCGATGCCTTACTAAGAAAGACCACGCTGAAGTCATTCCTCCTTGGGACACATTCACAGCTGCAGTGAATATGAGCACCTTCAACTGTAATCTCAGTTTACAAGAGCTGGGGCTTCAGCCAGCTGATTTTTACAGCTCCTAACTGCATCAAGCAAGCGTGCACAATTCCTCTCTTCTCCTTCCTCCCTTGAAGAGGCATTGTATACACCTTTCCATCCCTTTTCCACTGCCTAAGCCTAACACAGCTCCCACACTGGAGCTCCTACTGCCTGAACAGTTCTGTTGATCTTTTTCATTTTTAAGATAACCCATTCTTTGCTAAAACTTATCTTTCCGATATGGCCTGCAGAGTGCATTTAGTCAAAACTGTAACTAGAGCTGGTTGAAGCATTTGTGTTTGGAGCTGTGTTTTAAAAGGATTTGCTGCTTTTCTGAAGTTATTTTTCTGATTTTTGACGAATCTGTTTCTATGGATTTTAGATTCATTTTTTAAAATTTTTGCTTCGTGAAAAATAGGAAAAGTAGACGAGAGAAGCAAAAGTAAAGAATAATAAGAAGAAAAAGGGCAATATTAGAAATCCATTATATTGCACCCAGAAGATTCTAAGTTAAATATAAATTTTACCAAGAACATTTGACAAATAAACCTATCCAGTAAAAAAAACTACAAAATTTAAAATCTTAGGAAAACATCTCATATTTAAAGAAAAATCCATATTCTAATCCATATTAATTTTAATTGCATTAGTAGGATAAACACTGAAATCTGTTTCAAAAGAACAGTCTATAAGATCATCTGCACCTAGTTTTTAATTATTGTAGAACAATCTTTTTGTTTATCCAGATGTGAAAACAGAAGAAAGAAATATATCCCCACTGCGCCTTCCTAGAGTTCAAGTAATCTTTATTTGTTATTGTTGTTAGCAGTTTCCACCTCCATCTTTAGAGTACCATATACCACCTCTTGACAAACTCATTACTTTATAATGAATTAATTACTAGGGAAACAGCTTGTCAGTTTGAGTGGCAGACAGGAACAGGTTGCTGTTGTACCAGAGGGCAGACATAGCACCTGACTACAGCCTGATTAAATTAATAGGCTGCCGGTTCCACCCTTTAAAATTCTTGGGGTGAGCACTGCTGCCACCACTGCCTGAATCTGCTGTGCTCCCTATCAAGTGATTAGCAGGCACTCTGGTTTTTTACCTTTCATCATCAGGAAAATCAATTCCAGAGGGTCATATGGGAGCTCACATGGCACTGAAAAGAACTCATTGTGCAGTGACCACTGCCATTAACACCTTTGATATTGAAATAAACAGATAAGAGAAAAAATTCTAATTGCTTAATGGTATCCCTGCATCACTGAGTTTTGCATTAGTTACTCAACCACTAGCAATTTGATTAAAATACCAAAAATTAAGAAATGCTGCAAGAATTAGCATATCCTTTGAGCTGTTCAGAGCCTACACGCCACTTAGTTGTTAGTCCTGAGCGTAAGGCCCACACAGGACATTCCAACCAGCCAGCTGCAAGATCAGGTCCCACTCCAGCAAAGCATTTGAATGCAGGGCCCTTAAGTGACTCCACTGGGATTATTTGCTTGCTTATAGTTAAATGCACACTTGGACGTTTCACCGGGTGAAGCGTTAAATTACTTCAAGACAGCGATCCAATCCTTGCTGCTCGGGGCACTCTGAAAAGGAAAGAAATAATGGTGTTTCTCACTGCTCACTCAGCTCGTGCTGATTTTCTGTTCCCATAGGAGCAGACAGCAAGGGGCAATTACTGTCTCACATTAGTGTGGTGGGACACCGTGTACCCCAAGGAGCAATGGAAAGCTCCAGTGCTTATTCCAGCCCTGCGCAGCTGCCCTATTGCTGCACTCTCATTACTGGGAAGCACAGGCTGCTCTGCCCTAGCAGCATTAAATGGGACTTGAGGCAATCTTTCAACAGCTTTTCTTAAGCTTTCAGCTGCTGTTGTTTTTTTCCCCACCGTGTGGCATGTAAGACACCACAAAGATGCTTTTCAGAACTGCTAAGAGAAGCAGGCTGAATTGTTTTCTATAAAAACTCCAGGAATCCAAAATCTGTCTTAACACTCAGGTAGCTAACAGGATCTCCCATCACATTTTGATTATGTCAGTTATCATAGAATAGAATCACAGAATCATTAAGGTTGGAAAAGACCTCGAAGATCATTGAGTCCAACCTTTGACCACCTTGTCAACCAAACTATAGCATTAAGTGCCACTTAAGGGACATTTGGAGAGGTATTTCTGCAAAACTCAAGTACCCATTACCTACATTCTTCTTTGGCCCTGATTTACAATCAGGAGAAAAAGGCAAAGGGTTGATTAAAAGACATTTGAATAAGGAAAAGACTGATCTTACTGTGATACTGTTGCAATCTAATTTACTTTTTATTTTTCCACACATAGGAAGCAATTGCTTCAACGATTCACTAGATTCCCCCACTCTGTATCTATAGACTCGTGCTTACCTACCTCACAGAAACTGTGTGAAGCAAAAATATTAAGAACTGAGAAGTGCTGACATACTAAATGGGAGAAGATTTATAACTGGCTTACCTAAGACTAAAGGAGACAAGTATTAGCTTACACTGAAGAAAACCAGAGTGGTTTTTAACCTAGAAATGTCACGTCCTCAGCAGTATCCCAAAGGCTCCAGCCTGTGTTCACCAGACCTGAACCTCTCATGCCTCCTCCCTCCTCTTTCATTTCAAAACATGACATTGTATTAATGTTCCCCCAGCTACCAATAAAACAAAAGCTGTACCACTGTCTGTGAAATTTCTGTAACTTTGATTACCTACAAGACCAGCACTTCTTTCCTCTGATGGGAAAAGGTAACACAGGAAAGCTAAAGTCCTGAGTAAATGCAGCTTCTACTAAGCACACAACTTGAGGTGTTCAGAAGTTCATACCTACTGTCCTTGGAGAAAGAAATCACCCTCTCCCTGGGAATATGGAGGCACATGAAAGTGCAACCCTCTCCTCTGTTCTGGTGTGTAAGAGTCCAAATATAAAAGAGAATCAACCCAGGGATATTTCTCTATCAAATTAAGGAAACAAAAGGGAAAAAAAAAGGTAACACTAGCACACCTCATCAGATTTGCACAGACTAGCAGAAAACCCACGGACATTCAGATGTCCTGCCATATTTCTATTCTGAGGAAAATTCTGCTTTAAACAGAGCTTCCTACTTTTCTTCACAGATCTCCAGATATTTCAACAGGAACAAAGAAAGCATTTTCATCAGAGTGTCTTTCATCTTTGCCTTTAAAAATTATATATTTCTTGTTCATTTTATGTGAACACTGAATATTTGGAGACCTAATAGATGCATCTGTAAGGCATCTGAGATTTCTCATGTAATCCCAAAGGGAAAATATACTGATCCAATCACTTTGGTACTGCAACAAAGGGCAATGAAGAGAAAAGTCAATAAAATCATCAGAGCACAAAAAAGGCAAGCTGTAATCAATATGTGATCTTGATATGGGCTGTCTGGTAAAGAAAAATCATTTAAGATTTAAATTTATTTCCTTGTGCACGCTGCTTAAAAGGTGAAAAAAACTGATGGGCTAAACCTAGTTTATTCCTCTATTCTGACTTCTTTTTATTTTTTTTTTCTTTATCCAAGAAAGCAAGCAAATATTTTGATACTGGGTCAATTAACTAGGCACAATCTGGCCAGAGAACAGTAGTCTGGCTTCCATCTTCTGCCAGGCAAATGCTATTATGCCAAAGCCACCTGCCTGCCAGTTATTCAATGTCAGAGGAAGTCATCACAAGGAAAAATATCTTGATCTTTGATAAAGGAAAAAAAATCCTCAAACCAGCATATTTTAGCAATTCCATTCTGATGCAAAGGAAATATTATAAAGTACCTAAAGGTGTGTAAAAAATAAAATACAAACAGACAAATTACTTCTACAGGTGCTTCCTGGCAGTTCATTTGCCAAAGCTGGGCCGTGCCAGCATCCCTGCAGGTAATTCTCATTCCCATGCACTCTACCACAAAGTTTAGAGAACTGTGAAGATTGATAGCAAATTGTATCAGTAAAAAAAAAAAAAAAAAAAAAAAGGCCTTTTTCATGTCCATCACAACTTGTCATGCTTCCCTGATTGATAATACTTGAACACTTGTTGAATATGGCAATATATACATGTTTTCAGACAAACAATACCAACCATATCAGAAAATTTTAATACTAATTTTTCCAGAGCTTCATGTCCATATTTTAAAATACATTTCTTGCCTACTTTCTTTTTTCTTCATGGGGTTCTTCGGTCCTTTTTTTATCTGAAAAAACTCTAATTGCCAAATTTTGCTTATTCACCTAAAACTTGAAATCTAATCAGAGAGGAACTACGTTCACTAAAATGAATGTTCACTGCCAGGAAACAAAACTCTACCTTAAAGGTACATTAAGTTCACATAGATAAATAGGCAAAAGTTAATAAATACCAGAATTAAAAACTGCCTCTGGAGTCTTGTCTCAATTCCCCTGTGCATTATCAATGGTCTTTTAATTTCCTTGACTGTATATTATTTTTCCCATCAGACCTTGTTATTTCTACTGATTCTCCTTAACCAAACTAAAATTGCCTTCTCTGTACCAGTCCTTACACTGCATTTGTGGGACTTTATCTTCAACTCAAGTACATCACCACTGTTCCCTTACTTCTGAATTAGGGTACCACCAGCAGCAGAGACTACAGTCCACAGACCATTATCAAGTTCCTTTATGCTTTTAACTGCAACATCCCATAGTCATTAATCTGACTTCATCATCCAAAATGTTCCCTCTTTCTACTTCATCATTTTGGTTGCTCAACTGTAAAACCTACCACAATAACAAATCATAATTACAGGACAGTGTCTCTTACCTCTCTGCTCCTTGGCACAATGTCCATATTGCTGCCCCAAACTGAAACTCAGGTCTCTGAGTATCAGAGCAGCACATGCTAAAACTGACCTGACAACATCAGACTGAGAAACAACCTACACCATCATCTTGGTTCTGGCAGTGGCTAAAAGTGGATGGTTAGGAAAGAATGTAAGAGCAGTGCTGCTGCCTCACCATGCTCTCACAGCTTCTGGCCATCTGCAGCTCAGCTGTGGAGCTTCTCTGGCGGAGGTGGTACCTCCACATTTAACTGCCCATAAAGAGCATCTCTCATGCATGAATTTGTCCCATTAGTTTTTGAAGTCATCCTAAGATCTGGCATCCACAGAGTTTTGCAATAATGTATTCCACAGTTTAGTCATACATTTGGTGAAAAATCATCCTCCTATTATTCATGTTTTGAACTAGTACCCAATTAACCCAATATTCTCTTAATGCTTTGGGGTTTTTGTTTGTTTTAAGGAAAATATGCACATGCATGCATATTCATCTTGTCTTTGCTACGTATATGAAAAGATCTCTATCATTCCTCACTAATCTCAGTGAGTAATAGTCTATATGGTCCTTTCCTGTACAAAAGTAATGCCATACCTTTGATCATGTTCTCTGAACTTTTTTTGCAGCCCTAGTTCATAGAACTCAAGGTGTGTGTGCTCCACAGGTTTAGAAAATGGCATCATTATTGCTTTCCTTTTTATTCTTTTAGTAATTCTTCACATTCAGTTTGTCCTTTTGTCTGCTATTGAAACCGCAACTTGACAGTTTTCATAGAACCATCACTATTATCAGACCTCATCACTATTCATTCTACAGTTAATACTGTGAGATATTTGTGCACATCTTCACTGTCAGTTTATTATCTAGACTGACTATCCCTTTTCCATGTTTCTTAAAAATACTCCATACAGCACAGAACCTCCAGTGTCTCCAGAAGAGGCAGGTCTCTACTGAGAAAACCATCCTTTACTTGTTTCCTATTCAACGCTTGCATTAGTTGCCATAATAACACAGTTATACATTAGTGCTCCCAGGATGACCTAAGTACAGTCTTGTAACAGCACACTGACCACTGTAGTAACTGAACCTTCACCCTTTTTCATGGGTTGACAGATGCTTCTTTCCATTCCCATTGCACAGGATGGAAAGATCTAAAGATCCACTATCTGTGGCACTGTGAAAAGCCTATGGACTTAATAAAATGTCCCTTCTTCTCTGTTATTTCTATAGTTCTAGGAAAATAACTTCTATAAACTCATTCTGTTAATTTCACAGGAATTATACCTTATACGACATTTGTGCCACTGTCTTACCAAGCAGAAGAGACAGTTAAAGATATATATTCTTCATTGTAAATGTTAAGTGCATGGCCCTTTAGGCTTAAATCAAGTAAAACAAAATTTTTATGCACTTTACTACCAGACTTTTCTCCACTGGGTTACTACTAACAGCCTCTCCCCGGCACAAACATCAGAAGGAAAACATCTGTGCCTAGTGCATACTTATAACACCACAAAATCAACTGCCATTCCCGAAATACATTTTGCATCAGTGTCAATATCACTGCAGAAAAACAGTTTTGATATGCCAAGAAAATTCAGCCTTTCAAGGCCAAAGCCAAAAATCTTAATATTAATGGAGGTCTTCCAGCCTTCTACCAGGAACAAGGCTCTGAACCAGCTACCCTGTCTAGACTTTTAATTCAGTCATGGGGGGTTTTTAACTTAAAAGCCTCTTTTGTAAATATTTTTATGAATGATACAAGCTAAAAATTTCAAAAGCACTCATGTGACCTGAAAGATCAGTTCTCGCTATGAGTCATGCAAATATCTATCACTGATTTAACAGCGGAGTTTCAAAGGCATTTAAGTATGTTAACCTTTTGAAAGGAGTTACATAAATCTCTTCCAGATCCTTCCAGAAAACAACGGCAAATCAAGCATATTACAGCCCTATTCTCACGTCCTCATGCGTGAAGGCATCACTGGGGAAAATAAAGTTGTCAAAACCAGTGCATCAACCATGGAAAATAAAACTTTGCAGCACTGATTCTGTGTCATAGTAGGTAATTGCACAGTGTTAATTTCCACTGTGCATTCAGGTAAAGTTCTGGAGGCATACAGAGTAGTAGAATTCTTGTAAATTTTCTCTCTTTATTAGAAAAAAAAGTAAATTAAAGAAAACTGATGTTGAAATTCTTCTTGAATTTTTTTTTGTCAAAAATTTTGACTTCTGACAATAAAAACACGATACTGTTATTACCCCAAGCTGCTATCTTTAGGACCAAGACCTGAACTGATAGACTCCTTAGTTTGTACCACTCCTCACTGACTCACCTTGTTGAGAAGGAGTAGAGGTATAAAGCATACCATGGAAAATAATTTCTAAATCTTTTAACTATCTCATTGGAAGAGATTGAAAGAAAATGTTTGATCACTACACAGTTGAGATGCATTTTTTTAAAAATTTAGAGAGAAAAGAGAGGATAAAATGTGGGGGGAAAATACCCCAAAGAAAAAACCTCCCTTCCCCCACAAAAAGTATTCATAGCATATCCTATATACCTTGGCTACAATCATCATCATATACCGAAGAGCTTAAGTTGTACAACTTCTGAAGGGGAAAATTGCCATAGACATTACATCAGAAGTCAGAGGGAGAAAATTAATGTTATATTTTAGAATGTCATTTTAGTATTGGCCGTTCTGTGTTAAAAGATGTGAACTTAACTAATTCTTGGGATTATTTAGCAGTTTTGTTTACATAAGTATCAGTATATGGATTTACCCATGAATATATATGAATTAGAGTGCACTTAAATATACCCAACCATCAGATTTCTTTTTCAGGCAGTTTATGAATTGGGCCCAAAAATACCATGAGAGCCTAACCATCAACATACCATTTTTCTAATATATTTATGCTAGCCTTTAAAATTGTGTCTTATAGCAGTTGGCAACAGTATTGCAAAGGCCATATCTAAAGCCAGACTGCATCAGCAGCACATTGATAAATTTAATGAAGCTTAAAATGATTAAGTAGATGTTCCAATGATGTTTCAATAATTGGTTATTAATATTGAAATGAAAACTAAATCCACTGTGGCTATAAGCTATAAAAAATTGTATGTCTAAAATAGTAGTAGAAGCTAGTTACCATTTATTAAGTCCAGGAAATTTCAGTGTGCTGTTTACAGATGGCCTAAGCAGCAATATTCAAATAATTTTGGATGCAAGACTTCTTTTAAAAGGAAATTCTCAATCTTATAAAGGCTTGGGGTGGTGATAAGTTGCAACACAGAAAGCCCAGCACTATGACTTTGCAACAGAGCACAATACAGATTCAAACTTTCAGGATCTTTTGAAAATTGGTATCATTCGTCAAAGAATACTTGTTTGCCAGCTATTATGGCACCTATGACAAATTTTCTTCAGTTTATAGGAAAGAGGTCTGTGGCTATGCTTAGCATTACAAACTCATTTTTCTTGAATCAAGCGTGTCTTAGACTCCTGACACAATGCAGAAGAAAAAACTCTACAATGCTTTACCTGGTGGAAACTGTACAAAGTACACCAAGTTAGAAGAAAGAGGCCAAAAAGTATCTGTCTATCCCATTGTTCAAGAGTGCTGACAGGGAAGTGTCTGTTGACACCTCAGCATCTAGATTTGCAGAGATGGCTGGCAGGGATTTCTTGTGTTCTCTTTTATCATCTCTTACTGAAAGAACAGGTGGAATGAGGAAGTGCTCATGTTGCTGAGGAAGAAGAGAAACAAATCTCTCCATCAGCACAAACAAAAAGTAAATATGAGGGTACAGATGCAGTAAGTGGAGCCCTCTGCTAACCCATTCCCACACATAAGCTAATGAGCACTTCTACAGCAGATCTGCAGGATCTTCTTGTTCCTCTATCTATCTAATCACTTCTGTTATGAGATCAGGCAGAGACTGATCTTCCTCCACAAGAGTCTGCTTTTTGTTCCACTGAACAACTGAATAAAATACCCTCTAGAGGAGGGACATGGCTGTGCCTCTGCACTTTCACTGTGCAGTGAACTTAATGATGCTGACACCCTTTCCAAAGGCCTTTGAGTTCTGCCTGAAAGGTATTACAAAAGTTATTGTAAATCTGGAAGACAAAGAGGGAAGGCCTTCCAAGTTGTCTATGTCATTTCTATCAGTAATGCCAAATAGGACAGCCTATAAAAAAGGGAAGAAACAGCAAGACCACGGTCCCTTTGTGAATCCTATGTCGCAGCAGAAATAATGACTTTGCTGCCTGTTGGCAGAACCCAAACTGTATTAAAACAGTTTTCAGACATCTTTTTCTTTTTTTTCCAGTTTGACAAACAGGCAGTAAATATAAATTACCATTGGTTAGACTCAGAAATAATGCCTTTGGGCATTTGGAAGAAATGACACTAACAACTGGTAGGCAGTGTCAGTCAGTTCTCAACTGTCTCCACTTCTCATTATTTGGAAAGATGAGAATCACAGCATATACCAGTAACCAATTCAAGTTGAGGTAGGTAGATAGAACAGCAGTCTCTCATCTGTGATTTTCTGCTTCTTGCAAGCTAAAAAAAAAATCTTGATCTATAACCTTAAAAAACTTCATATTCAACAGCTAGGCTCTCTGGATAACACACGATTTAAAAAAACATCAGGCATACCACGTATGTAACAATGGACAAGTAAAATCTGAATGTAATTCCTTGTGAAAAGCTGTGAGTTGCCAGTGGTAGCTTAAAAACTTTGGGGAAACTCTCTGAGAATATTTGGACAAATGCAAGCTATTTAGTTCACTGATGTTCGTGACCTGTGTTTGTTGCTTGCGAACATGCTGACGGTGAAGTTTTACTCACAGTAACATTTGGGAGCAGCTTATGTTATTGCCAGTGTGTATGCTTGCACATAAATCTGAATGCTAACATGAAGACGTATTTGCAAGACAATCTGTTACGGTTTTCCCAGCAAGAGAACAAAAGCAATGAAAAATAATTTCAATGACCAAGTATACAGCTTGAAGAGCATGCAAGAAATACCATTCATGCACAAGCAATCCCCAGCAGAAAATATTAGGTCTCAGAAGCTTAAAGACACAGTGCTGTCCAGTCAAAAACCCTGTTGCCTCTTTTGCAGTAGTCAGCCAATACAATGACAGAGTGAAGCAGCAAAAACCAAGGATGAGAGAATACAGACAGACTGTTAAAAAGTCACCTACAGAGGAAAAGGAACTGTTTTAGAGCATGTAGGATCTGAAAAGAAAAATCAAATGCAATTCTGGATCTGCAGTAGAAGAGATTCAACACTGCCAGCCTCTGTATTTAAATACCTAATACCTAACTTTCCATTGACTAAACAAAAGACCAACTCTGTTCTCTAGGATGCAGTTTCAATTCCTCAGTTCTTTTCTTTGTCTGTGTCCCTACTGGAAGATCTGAAAAAACCCAGAAAAGTAATGCAGATCTGGCATAAGCATATGATTACATATTTCCATCAAATTAGCCAAGCAGGCACCTTGGGCAAGCCATTTGGGATCCAGTTCTGCATTGCCTGCCACTGTCCATATTCACTGGAGGATGCAGGCATGTCCCCTCACACAGATATTTGTGGCTGGCTCCTTGATAAGAAAAATCTTTCTTTTTATGATGTGAACCACTGCCTCACAAGAAATCCTTGGACTGTCTTTACCATGTCGAGATATGAAGCACATCTCCATAGCGCAAAGACACCAGAAATACATCTTAGCATGACCTGGCTGGCTTTGCAAGTTGCAATGAGCACAAGTGCACACCTAAGCCTCACAATAATCCTCCCTGTGGTAATACAGCTACACTTGGAACTGATTTGTTTCATGTTCAGCATGGGCTACCTACAGCTAGGTAGCCTGTAAGCAGAGGTGGGGATACACATGCAATTCATCATTTTGCTAGATTTTCCGTCATGATGTCGACATTCCCACAGGAGCAATGACTGCCATTCCTTTTGCAATATCTCTGATCTGAGAAGAGATACACTGCAAATGCAGGAGGCTTAGCAGTGAAGGAAGCACTGCAGAATAAAAAACATTTGTTACTTCACTGGTGACCCTCAGAGAACTGCTATTGAGAGATGCTGACCACTGTGAGGCCCCATGCATCCTCCTCCTCCCTGGCTGGCTGGTCATAAACTTTGTTGTCTTCTTCCTCTTCACCAGCAGAAATGCCTTAGCCTCATTTTAGCAAAATAGTATCCCAGATTTTCGCACAGAAAATCCCATAAGAAATTAGGGATTAGACCCACAAGAAATTAGGGATTAGCCTCCTCTATGAACAGAAAACAATCCTATTGTTCAATGTAGTCTTTGGCTTTCTTGTCGCTTCAGCTCGGATCCTCAATCTTGCTTTGCAATTACCAAAGTCAGTATGGTATCCAGGGAGATACACTTGTTGTGGTCAGTGGCATTGTCCCTTGAGTTCCCAAAAGAAACACTCCATCCCCATAATCACACCATGTGTTGTGCTCCAGGCCCCACTGTGTGAGGGTGCTGAGCTGGGAAAATGTGATTGCCACATTCATATGTGGGGTGTTCTGGCTCTGGTACTGCCTCTGGTGACTTAGCTGACTGATGGGCAGCAGCACGCTGTAGTTCAATAGGCATGAGTCGAGTTTCAAGTATTGAGACTGGCAGAAAAGAAAGATTAAAATCCAATGAGCATTCAGATCAAAGAGAGAGTGCCTTGGTCTTATGTAAGGATGGCAGCATCTGGAATAAATCCAGACACTGGAGCACTGAGCTTTGAAATGGGAACTATGAAAAGATTGGCGATAAACCTCATTATTTTCTTGTACAATATCCAGTCTTCAAAAGGGACAGGAATACGCTCTCTGATCTAGTCAGAAATTTTCAGAATTAATGGCCCCCTTCAGAATTTGTTGAACACCATGACTTGGTATTTTCTTCTTTTGCTTCCAGATTTTTCTATCTGGTATGAAACAGGCTTAGAGCAGACTGCTACAGGAGTCAGTATAATAAACATAGAGGCATAATCAGGGAGCAGAAGAACACCTCAGAAGAGAGGCATCCAGGGTCTTTTGTATGTCTGAAAGACCACACAGTTAATGCAAAAAAGCCCTGGTGTCCCAAACTAAAGTGAAGTAAGGGTTTGTGCGATTTTTCAGGAGGTTAGGAAAGAAAGGATTTCAATCCCTGTAAAGATACTCATGTGGAGCTGTTCATAAGCAATACAAAAGGAATCATCTGCCACTACAGTGAAGGAAGAAATCATTGTATCTGATGGTAGAAGGAATACATGACTGGAATAAGAAACTGGGGTTTGCTCCTTGTTTCCAGTCCATTATTTTATATTCCTATGCTCATATGACTCTGAAATAGGTCAAGTAATTATATAAATTGTGGGATAGCCATGCATAGCCTCCAACAACTGCTGAAAACTGAAACTGTGGGACCCTAAATCAGCAAAAAAGAGTCTTTTAACATCTCTTAGCCAAGGTCAGACAAGAAGAGCTTCCTCCATCATAAGTCCTAAGAAAAACCTCTTCCCACTCCACTAGCATATTTCAGGAGGCCAAGTTAAGAAATCAATTATTTAAGTTTCATTATGCCTGTGATGGGACCTTTCTCACACAAATTGGCCTTTTTGCCCAGGCAAGACAATTGAGTAGGACATCATCTTGCTTGCGAAACCCAGCAAGTTTGGGAGTTTGTAGAGTGAATTTAGCAGCTAACACAGAATATTTCTGAACTTCAGACTCTTTCTGATACTTCTGTCTCTTTGTATTCATGACAGCATCTCCTCCTAATTTAAAAGAGACCATCAACAAAATTTTCTAAAAGGCTTCAAGCATAAAAATAAAGAAATGCTCTATTTTTAATGCACTTGGAACTATAGCACATCTAACAAGTTTTATTTTCCTTTACATATAAACCATTCTAATTTGTATCTTTTATATTCAAAGTCTTCTATTAATCTCCTTTTCTTTATAGTTTCAAGCAATTTACTGTGTGCTAAAGGAAGACGAGGTCGCAGTCTGTAAATCCCAAAATCATCACAAGTACCTTTTTAAAACATAAGCCTGGTATTTGCTATTCATCAGTACTGCTCTAATAGCTACTTCTAAAAGCAAAGACATTTAATTCATGCCAAATAGAAAAATAATACAAAGGAAATTTTACCAGACATTCTTTGGTTTTCAAATGTGGTTACTCTTCCATTTAATCTTAGGACTAGGTAATGTATTTATGATGAGATTTCTTCTTTTTTTCACCCAAACACCAATATATTATAATAAATTCTATATAAATATGTTAAAGGCCTGGCACCTTGAATACTCTTGCTTTGAGGGTTGTATTTGTAACCTCATTCCTTTTTTCTTTTCCATGTAAGTGGATTGGTTAAAGTTGACTATAAGTTTAAATGTCTTTGTTTAATTTAAACAACACTTCTACTTCATTTTAGGGATAGAAAAAAAATTCTCTAAAAGATAGTCTGATACAAGCAGACTATAAACGATATGCTTATTGTATTTTTTCTCTGAATTCCCCCTCCCATTACACAATAGCTCTTCATTTGCTCTGCTTTTTGTTGTCTATGTGCTGCCTTTGACAGTTTTTTTAATGTATGTTCTTCATCACTTGGCCAGTTTGTAAAGTACAGTGAGTTATTTGTACTCTGGCGTTTTGTAAGTTTTATGTAGTTTCCTGCAGAATCAACTATACTGATAGAATTCTCACTGATGCAATAACACATGTTGTTGCCAACCTCACTTATTTTCTGTTACCAAATTTCAGCAGAATCTGACAGATACAGAGAGGACTCAAAAATAATTCTGGTCCTCCAGGCTTCTTGGAAATAAGCAACATAGACGAAAGTGTCCTGAAACAAGACACCAGCTTAGTGCAGAAGCTCAGGTGCTTCTGGACCCTGGACCTTTACCCATGAGATAAAGGGAAGTTTCTAAAGAAGCTTCACGGACTTCTACTCACCCATGGGACTGAAATTGTCACAAACTTATGGTCGCAGAAGCATTTGTTATTATCTCACAAATACTGGCATCACCCCCCAGTATAAAAGATGTTAACATTATAACACAGACAAACAATTTTAAGCAGGGGTTAGTTTGCTTACCTTAATTTTATGCCCAAATTTCTGAGCCATCGGGAAAAGTTCTCATCACCTTGACTTTTCTGGCAACTCAGAGAAAAAGAAATCCCACAAAAGTAGTGGTAAAGAGAGTTTAAACTTTATTCTAAGTGTAGGGTCTATTACACAGCAGCATAACATACCTGCGGTTAGGCTGTTATGAGGATCCTGCATATCTTTACACTTATTTAAGGGATAATCTTTATTTCTTACAGCTTTGCTACACAATGCCATAAACAGCTGCTGAGATTAATAACTGAAGTTAAATCAACTGCCAGAGCTGTATATAGAGAGCAGACACCAGGGCCACTGAGGGAACCTCATTGTAATTTAAAGTAAATCCCACGTAATAGGAGACAGCAATATTTTTCTCCTCTTGGAAGGGGCTGTGCAGATCTGTACTCTTCTTGAACCTTCTGGTAACATATAGTATGCATTAGATACATAAGGACATATAAGACCTAAAGTCTGCACTGATTAGGAGACACAGGGAGTGGAAAGACTAATTAATGACTGCTGCAAAGTGAAAGCACATTAGCTAAAGCTCATTAGATTCCTGTATGGGTACTTTGCTTCTGAATGAGACGGTCCACACTAAGCTGACTGCACTGCAGCTAACATGATTTTAGATCACACTCTAACTTATTATATCTCAACTTTACTGGACATGTGCCTTAAAATACTAAATGCTCCCATAGTGAGGTAAAATCTCCAAACAAATGAAGAAAGGGCTCCAAGTGCTAGTTATCAAGAGGCAATGAGACTTTTAAGTGACAGTTAAAGCTCCTAAGGCCAATGACTTCCAAACACCATAATTCTCAGCAGCAGCTAGCAGAGGTGGCTGCAGCCACCTCTTTGTCCCACCATGTTTTCAGCTCTTTGTGCCACAGCAGAGGCTGCAGAAGAGGCAACATAACACCCACGGCAATTGACACAATCTACTTCTCACCCACTGTGTTCCAACTGCACATTAGGAGCCCTTCAGGAGCAGCAGCTGTAGTCAGTGACAGTGACTCTTAGAGCCACAAGAGGTAGGAACTGGAATTAATAATGCTAAACTGGACCATGTGACACAATACAGTAGAGGACACTGAGACAAGTTATCAGACCTAAACTCCAAAGCACCTACCAGCAGTCCCTGCAGGACTCTACAGGGACAGGGAACCTTTCCTCAACACCCTCCAAATATTGCTGCCCTCCAGAAATCAAAATCTGCTAGTCACTTCTTCCTAAGGGTTAGAAATTACGTTCTCAATCAAAAAAAAAAAGCAAACGTTTATGGAAAATATAGCCAAATTATGGAAATTAGTAATAAGCACCAGTCTCAAAAGCAACACCAGAGATGATGCAATGAAAGCTTCCAGATCAAATGGATCTTCTTCACTTCCAGTAAAAACATATCTTTCTCTACTTCAGCTTCTCTTTTTCGTGACAATCTGTGACTCAGGGTGCATTGAAGTCCAGAGACAGGTAGGTTTATTAGTGGAGAAGGTAAAGAATGTACAATTTAAACACAATTTAAACTTGATTTCTTTTACTATATGGTTTAAAGAGAACAAAAACGTGCTGATTTTGACTAAACTAATTTAACTTTTAATGTAACAAATTAAAATTTATATCACTCACACTTCCGACAGTTTAATGCTTATTTGTTCTGAATATTGCTATTTTTAAGTAACATTATGAACACAATTTAATGGCAAGAGGATAGTGTAGTCTTGTATTTGCAAATTTTCAAAGCTAGAAGTATTTGCACACTTACACAATCTAAGAGATACATTGTTATGTGATTTATTTTGGACAATCATTAAAAAATATTGCTAAAAATAGTAGACTATGTTTAGAGCAAACTCTAAAAGTTAGACAAAAAAATTAAGTTTAGTTATTAAAAAAAACAAACCTGTGTTAATTAGAGATATATTTTATTAAATCACAATCTTGCTATGGATAAATTATACCAAAAAATTCATTACATTTTCAGAATTACTTTTCTTTACAAGTCAGCCACTTCTACTGAAATAGATCAAGAAATACTGCAAGAGTGGCACATGTAACATTTCTCTGTGTCTGTGGGTAGGCACAGTAATACAAACTTTTCTAATAAAAAGTATTAGTTTTCTAATAATGGTTCTAAATCCAGAAATCAGTTCTCAAAAGTATTAGGAACAGCAATGGTTTAGTATTTCATTGGCTCCATCCACTACTTCACCTACAGTCATTAACAGAAAATAGAACTAACTCAGTCAGAAATTTAAAAACTGTATTTTTGTCTTTGAAATTGTAAAATGACACTTCCTCTCCAAATCAAAGACAATGTGCTTTTTCCAGGCTCAGTGACTGCACTGTAAGCCTGCTGGCATTACCAAACAGCAAAGTTCTCGAAGCACTAATAAGATGTAATTTTAGGACAATGTCACCATGAAGTTATTATATTTTTACATCTTCTTTACCCTGTGCTTTATATTTCTGCCTTGTTTATTTCATAAGAGCCACTTACTTAAATGGTACAAATGTAGGTTGAGGGCATTTTAGTGAGAATAATGTGTTGTTTTCCCAAGTTTTCTCTATTTTCTGTGTAGGAATAGATCAGTCTGGTGTCATTACCCTACCACTTCTTATCTCTAGGGGTTGTCATTACATTTACCTGTTATCAGAGATGTGTATCATATTAGTAAACACCTCATCACAGAGATATCAGCTTTTGCCTTTGATGCTGGAGCATGCAGTACTGATTTCTACGTGTGTACAGCATTACCATAGAGACTTAGCAGAAGATAGCTACTACCTCACAGAAAGAGCCCTGCGGTCATGTGGAGATTAAGCTAGAAACAGTCAGGATGCCAACAGCACCTTCCTCAGGAAAACATCAAAGAGGATTTACTCAGCCTACCAATATTCCCCCAAAGAAACACCTGCAAATTGTTTGAGGAAAGTATGCTCAATGCTAAATACATTGGCATAAACAATAAACTAGATTAGAGGGCGTTTAATTTATCAGACGCTTCATAGGGTAAACAGTGTTCTAATGCCTAGCTCCCAGATAACAGGCAGCTGTTGGTTTCATAGCAAATGGAGTTGCAAGAACACAAAGTGCTGCTCCTTGCTTATACCAGACTCCTTACATATTTAAGGCTCTGGTTGTCTCTGCCTGCTCTCACACTAGCTTAGCTTTGCTGCCTTGAGGTTTGAGAATTGTGACTCCTGTCTGTGCCTCAGCTGTTTTTATGTCCCTAGTCAATTTGATTCTAGTGTTTGGGCATGGAATACTAGAGGAGCAATGTGGCAAGATTTCCTGCCCAGATACGTGATGAAGATCATAAAACCCCACACATATGGTGTGCTGAAAAAAATCAAAGAAGGCTAATTTTTTAAAGCCTTTTCAGTACAATTTAACAAATATTTCTAACAACAAAAATCTGGATTAAATTTAAAACTGTAAAACTTTCAAACCAGAGAACTTGGAAACCAAGCTCCCGTAGTGTTTTTGCTTTGTCAAGTGTGCATCTTCCAACAAGAACAGAATACACTGTAAAGCTCCCATTCAGCTCTGCCGTCCTGCCCTATGCTGAGACTGAGTTATAATGCAATTCTATTCAAGGTAAAATAGCAAAATAGAATAATTGAAGGTGGCAACTGTCACGTTAAGTACGCAGGCTTACCTTGCACTGCACACTGGAAGAACACAGAAAATAACGTTCCAATATAATATCTGCTTCAGCATCTTCCTTCCTCACAATGACAAGAAGAAATAGAATGTTATCTACAGGATAACAGGATGTGTTATCTACAGGAGAAATGCAGAAGTTCCAATAATTCCATAAAGACTGCCTGGCTGGCACTGTGCTATGTGCATTTCTGGGACTGTGCTGGCAGCACAGGCTGCTACCATTTGCATTCCACTCATATCACACCTGCTGGCACCGTGGCTCTCTAACACACGATTTTGTCCTCTGACTTCCCTCATTCTGTTTACAAGTAACAGCTTAACATTGTTAACACTGAAAATACACACTTGCTCTTAGTGCATAATATTACTGTTTCCAGTGGCACATATGCTGACCAAATTACTTGTCAAACTTCCCTCAAAAGACAGAAGGAGTTTCATTTGTCTTTGTGATGACCCCTCGAGGATATGTTACAAAGTACTGGCTCTTTACCCCTCTCCTGGACACCTTTCCTTCGCATTTTTCCACTTCTTTCAATGACTTTCCATTCCTCCACTTATTAAAGGCTAGAGTTTTAAAACAAAGATTTGCAGAAGACTTTAGAAGACAAAAGATCAGATGTGTATTTTTTAAAAACTCCTCCAACCTTGACACTATTGGCAAAATACTTCTCTCCTGACTTGCTAAATTAATTTCTTCAAATATGAAAAGCATACCCATATATTCCCTTTTTCTGCAGGACATTTAATCCAGGGAGAACGAATCCCCTATCTACACTTCATTTTTTTAGAACTTGCCCAAATACATCTTGAGATCATTTAATCATACCACATACTCACACCTTTAATTCACACAGTTATGCAAGATTTCAAAGCAGTTTTTCACTACTTTGATCTCTTAGTAAAAAATCAGTCTGATTTTTGATACCACATTGGGTTTTCTGACTTTCTCTTTGAATACAGCTAGCCCACAACGTCGCTGAACTGCCTCTCTGTCGGCAGAGCCTCATCAAAGCAGCATCTGTTCCCAGAAACTGGATTTACTTTGCAGTCAGGGAAAAAGTACCCGTATGGTTCTCCATGACTCATACAGAATTGTTACGTGAGTCAGTGATAATGGTCACTAAACTCCAAGTCTAGATATTTTAAAAAGTTCTATTGTTCCTACTTGTATTTGCAAACTCCAGTAAAAACCCAAAAAGATGTAAAATATTAATAATCTGTTAAAAAAAATTCATTCCCTTCCTTCTGCGTCTCATCCAGTAATCTGCACAAAATAAAATGCAATAGAGTAATTGAAGTAGAAACTGTTGGAATATGAATTTTCTTAATAACCTCCCATGTTGCTCTGCACTTTTCCAGATCAAAGAAGTGATGAAAGTATGAGGGATGTGGAAAATAGTGAGCTACACTGCTACTATCAAATGCTGAAATATATTCACTCTAATGCCTCGTGTGTCAATAGCAGAGTTTAGACCACTACCTTATGTTGTCAATGTTCTAGTGACCTGCATGAAGCTACTTACCAAAATGGAGAGAAACATGAATGCACTACTCCCTAGTGCAAAATTTATTGTTATACTGAGGCTGAACTAAGAGTTTTCTGCTGACAACAGGTTTTATTTTTCCTCTCTTATCAATCCTGTTGTTTTCTTCTTTTTCAGACTTCCCCGATCATTCAGAAAAGCTTTTCCAGACCACTGTCACAGTGGCATTAAAAAATATTCTTTTTCTTTCTTCCTTGGACTACTTTTTGCTGATTTAGCAAGTTCTAAACATGTAATTAGCTACTGCCAAAGCTGAGAAAAGTGGCACATGGCACAGTCTAAAGCAAGGAGAAGAGAAGAAAATAATATGTTAGTGATCAGCAACAGCAGTCTGTTAATTTGGATCAAATCCTAATAGAAATCCACAGCCTTACCGTTCCTGGAGTCTTCAGCAGAGATTCTTAATCCGCCATGCTCACTGGCCTGCCTTACATATTCCTGATAGCCCCTGCCCCCAAAATTTTATATGCTAAACAGGCACAGCAAACAGCAGGCAGGAAGACAGAATACTCAAAACTCATCCAACATTTCAGGGTCAAGAGCAGGATTTGGCTTCTTTATTCTCAGATCAGCATCAAAGTCTAAAGGCAATGGGATCTGAAACTTCCAAAGCCTTCTGGTGTGAGTTTTCCCATTTCTGGGGTCCTGGTAGTTTCTTGGTCTGATTTTACTTCATGAGCCTGCAGATTTTTTACTCAAGGTCTAAAAGGATGTACAAGCAAGGTCAAGTCCCAAATACCAGTTTGTATCAGTACTTTTACCATTCCTCTATCCTGAACAGAGAAGTATTAGCAAAAAAATGCATCACAACAGAATAAATCCCAACAGAAAAGAATTCCAGATGTTCATAAAAATAAATGTTGTTAAGAGTATATCTTGTTAGCACACTAAGATACAGGCAGGCAAGCAGCTTGGTTCATAAAAACCTAAATCAAAAGGTAATCTTTAGTTATGGATCAGCCTGCTAGGAGTCCATACACAGCGTAATAAACTTAGGTGCACAAAAATAAGTGATGGTAGCCAGATTTCCTATATCATTCTCTCTTCATGAGTCTTAAATCAAGAAAAGTGGAATATTTAATTGTGAAATACAAAAATGCTATCGATCCTCTACTACAAAGCATGTCCATGGCTATCTGGGATTTAAGAATGGAATTTCACAATGCAACACAGAGGCTGTTCTCTTCTTACACAAACTTGTCTTTTACAGGACATTGGAAAAGGGAAAGCACAGAACCCAATGGATATGTCTAAACCTAAAACAAAGGAGAAAAAAACCCAAGGTGAGTCCATCCCAAATACTTGGAGACACTGGTACCACCTCCAGGGGACTATTTCTAGACAAGTGCACTAGAAGAATGGTTACAACATGGCTCAGTTCCTTGCTGCGTGGAGGTCTAGTTAATTAAGCAGGGTTATTGAGTAAAGGTCCAATTAGGATCTCAGAGCTCAGCCTGAAATTTTTACCACATATCAGTATCCTTGTCATACTGTGAGGAAAGAAAGCTTATACCTACTTTGTTGGTTTATCTGAGAAACAAGTTCACTTTCTTCTTTTTTTCCCTGCGCACAGAACCAAAGGCGTGCAGCAGCTGCAGACAGTGACCACACACCCAGCTCATCAACCCCACGGAGCACAGCAGCAGCCAGCCCACGGGGGTTTCACTAACAGTGATCACGGTACCAACCCGCCCTGACGCTGCCTCAGCCGCCCTCCTGCCATACCAGCCACACAGGTGTGTTCAGGCCCCAGCGACAGCTCCGACCCTTGATGCTGCAGCCCGTGCTGTATCTGAGTGCTGCAGCAGTTTTACGGTGACCTGTCTAAACCCAAACCTACTCAAGCCTCTGAAATCACAGCCCCCATGCTGGAACCAGCAGCTCCCATCGGAACAGAATGAGCATATTTAGATGTCCCTTTTGGAAACGACCCTGAAACTAACTAAATAATTTGTTCCAAATGAACAATCCAAATGCACATATCCATGCCAGAGGACAACCTAAACGTCACCCAGCCTAGAATCAGACCGATGACATCTGCCAAACCGAATGTTGCATAACAAGGATTTCTAATGCCAACACTTATAAAACAGAGCATTATAAGATTTGTTATCTGAAAATACCAGCAACAATTGGTAATTAAGTCTGGAAACCCTATAAAAACTTGTTGTAATTAACAAAGTAAAAAGAATTACATGTTACGACTCTATATCAAACTAACCTGACTATCCAGATTGTATAGTTTTAGTTTTAGAAATAAACCTGAAAGCCCTGAAATTTGGAAGTCAAAAATCTGTCTTAAATCCTTTGTTGTTTTGAACAAATTTATCAGCGTTTGCTAGCTCCCAGAAAACACTGTTTTTCTGTTTTCAAAAAATATAAAACTACCCTGGGAAGATGAAAATGTGAAATCTAAAATGTCCATCATCAGAAATATTGGCTTTCTGGCACACAAACAGCAAGAAATGACAACATGAGCAAAAGATGCATAACATCTTCAGAACAGCATTTTTGCCCCATTTTAAACCCCTATTTTTAAACAATAGAATAACTTCTCTGATGAGCATATGCAGAATAGTAATTGAAAATCCACAAGCCTGTTCTTATACAGCTCTCATTTACATTACAGCATTTGAGATCAGTGTAATTCTACTAATGTATTAACACTTTTTATAACACTTCTCAGCTTCTTAGTTCCTAGATGAGCACCAAAAAGATACGAACCCTTTCAACCTGTTAAATAGAAATTTAAAAAAAAAAAAACCAAAAAAACCCACTCCACAGGAATAAAAGTATAGCCACAGAATAAGTTTGATGTAGAAAATGCAGTGATTTCCTTCTTCTATAACGTATTTGTGTGTATTTGTACATAACAACCTGCATGCAAATATTATATCTGCTTACACTCTTTCTCTGTTGAGGGGAAAAAAGAAGTGTAGATTTTCTCCCTAATTGGATTAATAGGTTCACATTACTAAATGTGCTGTCAGCAATGCATTACTATCATAGAACAGTAATTTCAGAGACCTATGAAAACATGTTAAGAATAAGCGTATTTTTTTTTTCCATTTAGAAACACAAAGAAATCCATTTTATCAATGTTAGATGAAAGTAAAATTCTCCACTACAGTCTCCTTTAAAGTTTCTTTTGCAGTGTGTTTGACAAGAAGAATAAATAATCACTGAGAATAATTTATTCAAGCATTTACCTATTTGTTTTTTTTGTAAATTCCATATCAACAAACCGCAATTACAGTTCACACTAGTATCTTCAATGGAGAGTTTTTTGAAGACTAATGCAACCAATTAGGAGGATAGTTCATGTGACACATGAAGTCCTGGGGCACATCATTTCAATCATATGCTATTATTCCTGACTACTGACTAGATGGCTTCACTTCAAACAATGTTTTAATTCATTATAATTATTTTATTAAAAATCAAATTTTACTTCTTACTCCAGAAAATCTCATACAAGAAGCTGCAATAGACAGGCTCTGTATATATCAGGCAATTTTGCACTTGTCTGGGTACTCATGATCTGTGAATACCAGAGATGCACAAATACACTGAGTCTTACTTTCAGCTCAGTGAACAGTTCATGACATATTTTTATGCTGCTGATCAGCCATATTTCTACATTTATTTTCATGGATTTTGTCCTTTAAGGAGCTGGGTGCAGTCACAATGTTTCAAAGCAGCATTTTGTTTCAGATCAGAAACAAAAATCTAAAGAACAGAAGGATGAAATTGCCAAAATTTCATTCTGCAATTAAATTTCTGTAACTTTCAAAATATTAAGCTGATGCATTTTGGTTCAAAACCCCAGGGGTGGGTGCAGATTAGTGACAGTTCTTTCCAGTGTGCTCACTGCAAAGCTGTGTCGCTTTTTACCTCACTCCCCTGCCTGGGATAGGAAATCCTTTTCTCTGTAGCATTGCAGTGGTCGACTCCATCCATCCACACTGTGTACACAGGCATGTGAAACCCACAATTACCAGGTCAAAAGTGTCATGACAGAAAGCACAGCCCATCAGGGAACCCATGAGGTCAGGATGTCAAAGAAAAGTGCAACTGATAGACAGCTGCGTTTTACTATATTATTTTCTTTTTACTTATTAAAAGCATTCAACTCAATTGCATAGTTAAATTTGGATCAAATAAAGTGAAAACACTCCTTTTTAATTCTATTGACTAAAATTGAAACTGAGGAACTGTATTTTACGTTTGAGAAATTACTACAGAAAAAAAATTCTAGCCAGTATCTCTCTTTATTTTTCAACTATTCTACTTACTGCTCTGCTTACACTCCACTGTGGGATTTCTTGTCATTGTCATTTCCTCTGAACTTGTCCCTGTGCTCTTTGTTCCAGGAATTTTAACATTTTTCTGAGGATAAAGTTTTCAAAATTCCTTGCTTAATGACGAAATCTCATTATCTGAGATTTGGGGTTACATTTTAAGAATATTATCTGGCATCTCTGTCACAAAAAATTCTGCATTTTCATATTGTACTCATTTGAGAATAATGGGCTATTTTTCCACCAATGCTGCCAATACTTGAAGCCAAGCTTTCCTTTGTTGTTTCCACACTTTCCCTCATCTTCAGTTTATATAATGTTGACATGAATTTAATCCTGAGGTTGCCTGTATTAACACCACAAAATACTCTGTATTCCATAAACATTATCATCTAAACAGACAATGAAAACCCCAGAAAAAGAAATTCTGAAGAAATTAAATAAGACAACTGGATTTCTGCATTATCTGCTTATTGCTTTTCTTCCTCATAGTGCTATGGTTTGCAAAATATTTTTAGCAATTTTACTGAAACTTTTTGAAATGCTGGATGGGGAGTGGAAACACTGGAATTTATTGTTACTCTTCAACATAATAAAAACTCTAGAAAAAAATTCCACCATATTTAACTATTTTAATTATACGTTTATTGCTCAATTCTTAAATCTTCTGGGGCATGAAATTAGACAATCTTGTAGTATCTATGTCTTTGTAATGTCTTGGGAGACATCATAGAAGACCCACATGAAACCATTCCATTTGGCTGTCATCTGCAGTCAAAAGTAGAGTGAAATCATTGTGGGCCAAGCACAACAAACAGCAGTAAATACGAAAAAGCAATTTGAAAAGCAGCTACTTACATTGTCCCAAAGTGCATTTCACGGGACCCAAAGCACAGGGCCAGTTTAGAGAACACTTTCTGCTTCTGCTACTGAAATCTCAATTTCTGGAAACAGAAAGAAATGCAAAGCTGACTTTCTCTAATACCATTTTCAGTTGAAACAGGGACGATAGATAAAGTTGCCCAGAAGCAGTACAGAAATTAACTGGAGGGAGGAATAAGCTGGTGATCCAATTGAGATGAGGGAAACAAGATCTGTTTGATGGAAGCCTCAGACTCTACCTTAAACCCCACAAAGACGAGTTTGCAGTAGCTAGAGCTTTGGATACTGCTTGTCACTATAGTACCAACTTAACATCAGAGTCTTGTTCCTCCACAGATTTTTATTCTCCAAAATATGTCCCCTGGCTGCCTTCTTGGCTCCTGTCATTAGAAAACCAAGAGTATAGCATCAAAAAGGAATGCTCACCATATTACCCGCTTCAACTCAACAGCCTGGAGCCACGTATTTTACTGCTAATAGAATAACACCACATTGTGTGATTTTGAAGGGGACAAACACTATTTGAAGTGAATAAACACTAATTACAAGCATGGGAAGGATTTGGTTCATTAAAAAAATCATAGCTTTTCAGCATGAGTGAGTCAGAGGAATGTATGTACTCACACCACCATGACCAAGGTCACAGCACTTCCAGAAGTTTTCGCACCATCTCGTACAGCACAAAGATCCATTTGCAGATATGTCTGGTTTGCAGGCAATCGTTTTAACTTTTTCCCCGTATTAAGTTTCTCTTTCTGAAACCCATTGAAAAGTTTCTTAAACAAATACCTGACTAATCCTAACAAACCATATGTTAGACCCTAAGGGAAGCAAAAGACAACACAGCAGAGCTGCCTGAAAAGTTACTAGATTCTATAATTTGCACAGTTGGGTGGCTGAAACCTGCAGATCATGCTAATTAAAGGGGAAATGGGAAGAGGTTAAAAAAAACAGTCTATCTCTAAATAAACCTACTACTTACAAATTTTAAGTTTGAGCATACTAGGTTTTTCTAACTAGAGAGAAGCTAAGTTAAAATAAACAAAAAAAAATACTTAATCAATATTTTTATATCAAATTGATGTATTTTCCCAACTACATTTAAAGGATTTTTTTGTCTCTCAATGCTATGTTAAATTTTCAATAAACTGACAGGCAATGCTTAAGGGGCCAGACTAGAGTCTGTCCAAAAACCCAGTCTTATTTTGACGATTTAAAATCAATGCTTAGGGTCCCTTCTAGCTCCCCTTACAAACAAGAGTTTTACCGAACAGAAAATGCTTCAGTGGTGTCAACAGTCACTACGACACCTGCAGAGAGTGGAAATCACAAAACATTGTGATTACTTTCCTCTCAGTCTAATTAATGTGTTTCCATTTCTCATTATTGTTTTCCTCACATAGTTATGAAAAAGAAGGCAGAAGACACTCCCACTGCTGAAGCATAGGATCTCATGGTCTTCTTTCTTTGCTTGTTTTTTGATGTAGGCACCTGTGAAGCTCTCAGTCTCATACCCTTGGTAAGGAAAAACCTTGCATTCTCCCCAAAAATGAATAGAAAATATGCAGTTTTGCACAGCAATCTCATTAAACCCATACCCCATCCCATTCCATTAAAATTTAGTTCAGATGGACCTCTGATGTACAGAGCCAGGCACAACATATGCAATCCAACATTTGGATGCTTGGTTTAATTTTGGGGTATTCCAGTGCAAAGGAAAAACTGGGGAAAGTTCAGCAGAAGGTCACTGGGATGGTCAGGACAAACATTTGACCTACGAATTAAAGCTGAGGAATCTGGATTTTATCAGCCCAGAGAAGGGAAGGCTTTGGAGAGTCATAAAAGCAGCCCCCAGTAACTATGAGGAGGGTGTAAAGATGACAGATCAGGGCAGTTCTATGAGCCTTTCATCTTAAAATTCAGTCATTGTATTCCCATGTTTCACTGTTTTTTTCTGTTGGCCACATTTCCTTTTTCATAAAGGGAGGTAGCCATTACTTTCAAAATACAATTCTGTGTACTTTTAGGACCATTTATTCTCTCCTAACTTCATTTAATATTATAGAAAACCATGTCACTACAGTAATGCAGTAGTATTTGGACGATGATACATGGATAGTCTTATCCAAAATAGCACCAGTAAGAGAAAGAACCCTGGGAGTACTGTATCTTGCAATAAATTTGAATATTTAGTCACCTTTTCGGGTGTAAACAGATACGTTAACATTCAAAATTACATTGCAGTCATTGTAAATTAAAGCAGAATGACAGTTGATGGCATTGTCTATTACAATCCAGGAATTTGGATGCAAAAACCTAAAGCAAAACAACCAAGTTAAATTACATTTCTTCAAACAACAAAAAGATTTCAGTTATAACAATCTCCTTCAGTGAAATGCAACTTTCAGTAGCACACTGCCTTGAGGGAAACTGTCATTATTTCCCTTTCTTGGTTACTAACCAGTAATTTGCCACTGGGAAGGCACAACCCACTAACTCAAGCCAGTAATTTGTTACAAAACATCACAGACATTCTCTCTAGATACCAGCATTGATTTTATTACTTACAAAGAGAGTCGTCACTAGGAGAAGGAAAATCCAGGAAAATTCCACGTGTTGGACATTACCCAGGACTGAGCAATTCCTTAAATTGTCATCTTGAAGTAAATCCAGGTTTTCTTGCTCTCATAAGTTACAAAGTGGCACTTTCCTCCAAATTATTCATGGCTGTCTGAAGACAATAGTGGATTCTAAGAATGTGTTATTATGAGGTCATTCATCAATGGATGAAATCTGAAGGTAAAACCTCCTGTGAGCCAATCTTTTCTCACCTTCAACCCCCCCAAAAATTCTATTCATGGAAAAAATGGTGTCACCAGAAATGGTCTGTGTGGTAAAAAAATTACAAGAAATTACAGGGATCAAGACTTCCTGTTTCGTTTTTCTGAAATACATATCAACTGCCCTTCTCTGTCGTAATCCTTTTGAATCAAAGAAGACCAGGTCATCACACGTGATTCAGGGCTGAAGGTGAAGGGAAAAGAATAAATCTTTGCAAAAATGGGAATATTAAAAAAAAAAATCCTTACCAAAACAAATACACACACATTAAAAAAAAGAAAAATCAAAGAAAACCAATGACAAAAAACCCCAGATAACTGCCCCTGTTAAAGTTTAGCCTAATCATTTATATGATTATGCACATAAGGCTAAACACCCCTATATCTTTTCAGATTAGAGTAATAATGAGGAAGCTCACATTAAAATAGTATTCTGTTGAATGCAATTATCTTACAAAATACAACAAACCCAGGAGTCATAATTATGACACTCATCTTCCCCAATTACATCCAAACACCAAAGAAAAGAACCATAAGAGTAAAATATAATTGTTGCACTCATCTTCTCACTTTTAAATACTCCTTCCATCTGCAATGACAAATTAAGCCTGAATAGAAATACAAATTTATGTGAAATTACTTAAAGTAACATCATTATTTTCCAATATTTTGCTTATATGCATTATGGTTCTGTTCACACACAAAATTTTGAAATAAAATCTTCAATTCTCAGACGGCCTCTTTATAATTTTTATAGCTCACACACTTAGGCCTGTGTGGCAAACACATGAATTAAATGTTTGCGCCACTATGTGTGCAGCTAGAACCTAATGAGTGTTATCTATAGATAAGACATCAATACCCAAAATATAAAGTTTTATAATTTATTATTATAAGTACATTCTCTATACCGCTATAGTACTCAATTTTCTTCTCTTTGACTACATGATCATTCGGAACTGAAGACCTTCTGTTTCTCAGTGTAAGACCACTCACTACATCTAAATATTCAGCCTGAGTAAGTGTAATAGTTCTGCTTTAATGCACTGTAGAATGAGATGGAACAGCCCACGCGCAGCCCAGTGCATTCAAGCTGTCAGTAAAGCCAAAGTAAATTAGACAAGGTCATACATCAGTACTTATGTGGAAGGTTTACTATCTTGATTTTGTTCCCTGAAACTTCCTGCTGACTTTTTGCTAAAAGTTACATCTCCTGCATTTTGCATGAATCCTGAGCTGATCTTGTAAATGCTGAAATAAAGAGGAGATGAACTTGAAACTCCCAAAGTATCATTAGCTCTGCTGTCATTCATAGCAAGGAACTATGCTGGGTTTGCCTGACCACCTGATAAACACTGACTTGTCTCAATCAGCAGTGATTCAAACATCCCAGAAAAAATAATAGAGGCCTCAATTTTTTTTAGGGCACTAAGCAATCTTGGTACCAGCAAATACTGTTTGCACTGACCTTCGCTGCTCAGCTGTGACCTGAACAACTCTGTTCCGCTGAAGGTATTACTGAGGCTCTAAAAGGAGCTGCATTTAATTAAGGCTAACTTAAAGTCAGTGCAAAGTGTCATGTCTTAAAGGAAAGGTCTCTCAGGATACCCAAGTCCTTGACACATATCATTAGCTCCATTTAGAGTCACTGTGTACACTTTTCCACTTGCCATACCTGTATGTAGGACACAGTAAATTTTGTTTGTAAATTACATTTCTATGCAAAGGTGGGGACAGGGGCTATTAGCCTCAGATGTTCCCTCCACAAGTGAGCAGCCTAACACCTTCTCAGATCAAGCATGGAAAAACTGATAAAAGGAGCCCTCCATAAGCCCATGTGAGGGGATGAAGAAAGGCGATCAGCCCACAAACCTTCCTTAGCAGTCAGGTCAGCAGCAGTTTGAGATCATAAAGCAGAGAGTATCTCTTCAATGGATGCTTAATCTGGACCAAGTTTACTTTCTGAAACAAAGCACCTGGCTTCTTAGAGTGTGATTAAAGGAAGAGATACGATAATAATTTTTCAAAAACTAAAGTGCTGAGGTTCACAAAACTTTTTGATTACACATGGAAAACATACTTGTTTTTCCCAGATAGTTGAAATCTTAAGACAGTGTCTCACAGCTCTACAACAAGAGATTTTTGGGATTTTCACTCTGAACTCCAGCCTTGGGACACTGAGGTGCTTATTTTTTTAATACTTAATTAATTGGATTTGAGTGATTTTCAGACAGAACAAGTAAAATCATGTTAGGTGAAATCAGTAGTTGATGTGTTAAATCAGTGGTTAGTTTGCAACATAAAGCATTTTTATACCTAAATGAAGTTTCTGTTTAGTAGAGTAAATGAAGAGAGATCCACTTAAATCCCAAACATATTTAATTAAAATAAGGTAATTATTGTAGAGCTATATTTGAACAGACGATACAGTTGCAGCAATTATCTCTAATTATGCAGCTCCAATCAGACAATAATAGAGGTTTCAATGTCACTAAGCTCTATAAGGATAATTACTCTTTCCATTATTCTGATGGGCACATAATTAGCAACTTCAGAAAAAAAAAACTTCATGGGGACATAATAGCCACACTTTAAATACAGGCTGATTGAGAATGATCAAGGTATTCATTGCAAAAAGAAAAAGTAGCATCCTCAGTTGGTTCCAACTGAAAAGTCATGTATTTCTCAAAAAAATAGCATTTATTCCATGCTCACAATCATGTTTTAATAAAATACTATGCTTACTGAACAAGACCTGAAAATATTGGTATTTAATAACACAGTTGCAAAAGTCTTAGTCAAAAACCTCTCCTCTAAGAGAGGATGTTGAGGTCCAGAACACAAGTGCAACCATGGATCCATCTGAACCTTTAACTGCTGCTTAAATATTATATTCTTGGTCTGAGAAATAAAATTATTTGAGCCAAAGCATAGAGTGTCTTCAAACATGTAATGGAAAATCAGATGGACAAGAGAGCAGAAACCCTGGTGACAGCACTAACAGACTGTACTCTGGGGATTTGTCTCACAAATTTCTGTATTCACTGTCTACAGGTTGTCAGTTTTTCTGTGGTTCACCTTCGGTGCCACACAGAAACTGTGGCCTTACAAGGAATGATGTAACTGAGAGCTAGACATCCCCTCATGCTTCAGTCTGTTCCTCAGTCTGCGGCACTGGACAAGACCTGTTTTACAGAAAGAAAGACTGAACCAGTCTTTATTTCTGGTGGCAAGGAGGCATGGCATGGCATAGCCACACCAAAAAGAACAGACACATTCAACCAGCTGGACATGGCCACAGTGCCACCTGAGAGCTGCTAAGCAAGCCTGACAGTCCAGCACCCATCCCCTATGCAGGGATCACCAAATACTGCTGTGTTCATGCTGATGGCAGTGTCCATGAGATCACCGCTCCACATACTCTTCCCAGTCACCTGTGACCACTGTGGTGCCCCAGCTAACCCCCAGATTTGTTCCCTCTTACTTTAGGCATGTTTCTGACTCACCCAAGCCAGAGAAAAAAGCCTAGTTTTCTGCTCAGTCAAACAGGGAAAGGGACTTATCTCTAGGTGAAATTTTGTGGCTTGAATTACTCCTTGGAAGGGTCTGCAGCTAAACTGCCAGAAGTTATCTCAGCTGCATGCCTGAAGCTAGATGGGATGACTCCAGACCTAAGAGGAGATCAATCTTCTTAGCTGTCCATCCTTAGCAAGGGTGGCACAGCAAAAAAAAAGGGCTGTCCAGGCAGGGTTGCCATGGCATCACACTATTCCTCACTTAGCACATAGCTCAAAACTTCAGCAAGACTAAGAGCTGCTGTTCCCAAAAGCTAGCTGGAAAATTTCCCCCTTTCTGCTGATGTCCTATGTGTGGGACACAAAAGACAGCCCACAGACACCCACTCATTCCTGGGCCAAGCCCTAAGGAAAATACAGCCTTCTCACTGACAAGGAGTATCTCCTATCTATACAAAACTTGGCAGCTACAGTCATTGAAATTATGTTCAGGGAAAGTAATGTAGTTTTAACGGGATTTAATTGGATTTTTAAGTGACAGTCAGTTCTAGACAAGGACCTGACAAGCTCCCAGATTTTCCCTTTTATGAGTGGTATAATCTTTTCTGATCTTTTGCAGAACCAGAAGCCCATCTAAGATTCCAAATAGAAGCTTTCAAGCACAAATATTTTGGAGCGTGAACTGGAATCAAAAATAGTAAAAATCTCAACCTTTTCTTTCCAGCCTATCCTATACAGAAAGGATATGCAGCACAGAAAATATATTTGTGGGGTGGAAAAACAGTACCATTCTTACATAGCTGCAGTTATAAGACCTGAAAATGCTGCATTTTGTGGGGTTGAAAGAAATAACAGTGTTAGAAGCCTCTTCATGTTTTCCCTCAGTGCTTAGATATAAAAGAAAATTGAGGAAATATAGTGCTTTTAAGAGAGACTGCTGATACTTTCTGCTAGGCTAACAGCCTTGCTAAGACAATACGTATTTGTATTTCAGACTTGACAGACACCACGTGCTGATTGCAAGGTTCAAAAGCCAGACTCGCCCCAGCCAGGGTCCTGTGCCTGCAGGCTGTTCCTCACATATCTGCAGCCCAGTGCCATAGCCTCTCTGTCCCAGTCTGGGATACCAGCAGCCAGCTACAGCAGGTCAGCTTAAGTTGCCACCTGATAGCCAGAAAGCAGCCGGGTACCTCCAACTGACACAAGGAAGATGTTCCAGCTGCCCACTTGGTAAAGCCCCACAGAAATACACAATCCCTGCTGGCAGCTTATGCTCTTTTAACATATTTCAGCCATTTTCAACTAAAATGTAGAAACAAACTGAAATTCTATCAGGCACTTGCCTCTCACAACTCAATCCATCACCTCTTTGCCAACAGTGAAAAGAGGAGTCCTGCAGTTTTCCCATTAGGCCAATACTTTATTGGCAAGGCAAGACAAAGTGAAGTACACTTTCTACATTTGAGTGAGGCCTCCCAGCAAATGCTTGATTGTTGTGCTATACAAAAGGGGCTATAGCTTAATGAAGACTTCTGACTCCTATGGTGATTAGACAGCATGAGCAAGGCCAAAGTTTCCCAAAGAGACATGCAGGGAAAAAATGTTCTCAATATGTTCAGAACCAAAATTACAATGACATCTGCACGCTACTGGTCAGGCTTTGCTTATTATATGGTATAAAAATGTCTTCTTGTATTAGGTTTTGTGACAACTAGCCGTTGCTTGAGTGGACTACAAACATCTGCCCTGGAACTGGATACCAATTGTTGCCGCTTAGTTTGCAGCATTTCAATAATTGTGCATTCTTCAGAATAGAGAACAATTAGGACAGAAACTTCCAGTTTTGTCTGCAGCAATTATAATATACTTTTCCTATATATTTGTTCTACACATTTTCCAATTTCTTGTTTAACTATGTTTGTGCTGTTTGTGCACTTTCATCTAAGATAACCGAATTATTTTTCTTCCTAGTAGTGCTTCCTTTGTATGTTTTATTAGGGAAAGGGGGAGATGATGTTGTCACAATAACTTTATTGATAGACATTCTTCACTGGTATGTTAGCACTTATCTTTTTTTTTTTTTTTTTTACCCCAAAAGTCTATGCTATTGCATTACCCCAGTTTCCTTCTTTTTACTTTCTATGATTTTTTTTTACTTAATTTAGTTTTGAACTTTGAACAGTTTCCCTTTTCCAGTAGACTCCAGTTAGTTCTTTTATTTGGATTTGTCTTAATGTTGACTAATAAAAGTTAGTGTTCCTATCTATTCTGCTGCATTACAGAGACAATTTTTCAAAGTCAACACTATCTTTGCCTGTCCCTGTGCCTCTGGGCATGTAGCATACAAACCATTTCGGGTTAAAAAAAAACAAACAAGAAAACCAGGGAAAAAAACCGACACAAACCACCACAACAATAACAAAACACCAGCACATTTGTATTGCCTTTCTCTGAAAGCAGTTCAAAACCTTGCCAGAGAAACATGCAGCAACAGAGATCTCTAGAGGCCCTGTCCTGCATTGCACCAATTCCCACAAATATATATATATATATATATACATGTATATTCCCACAAATATATATGTATATATATATATATACAATTTCACATAAGCAGGATGCATGCCTCATCTCTTCTGTATATGTGATGCACAGAAAGCTTACTAAACACCTCAGCCACAAGCTGCAATTATATGACATCCATCACTTTGTTCAATTACTAGATGCAGGTTCATTTAGTTCTTTGAAATGAAGGAGGCAGAGGAGGGTTTTGCTTGACTCTTTGTTTGGAAAAGAAGATAGTGCTTTTTGATGACAAACAACAGACCCAGGTCTATGCCTATAAAGCAAGAAAAGTGTCATTACAGTAAATTTTGGACAAGCTCTGTACTCTTCTAATTTTCCTAACATTTTTTTTTAAATCAGAAAACCCACAATGCTTTTTCCAGTTCAGGTGAGGAGCATGTGCTTGCAGCAACTACACTCAACAAAATCCCTTTGAGGTAAGCTTTAAGTGGTTAGCAGAAAGAAAACCACTTTTTAAGAAACCCCAAACTCATTATTATACATAATAGAGGCATCACCAGGTACCACTGAAGTGAATCTTTCCAAAGTACTGTGGAGCCACGTGGCAGAAGGTAGATGAAGAGCTTGTGTGAAGGAGCCTGCACCACATCCACGCTCTAAGGACGAAAACTACGCTACCACGTACCTGACGGACAACAGTGACTCTTCCACAAAACATATGCACAATAAGAGCTAAAACACTGATACTACTACTACCCAAGGTCAGAGCCTGAACCTGACATGCCACAAACACATCTGTTTCACAGGGTCTGTTTTATCTCAGGTCCTGAAATTTCGTCATTACTTCTGAACCAGAATTTGCCTTTCTAATTGGAAAAATTCCCCATTCAGATGTATCACAGCTCAATGACTGCCCCAGGGCACCTCTCTAGTATCAACCCAGTGTCTCCAGGAGGTCTCTTTCCCTGTTGCTCCTGAAGGGCAAACCTGCCAGTTCCCAAAGCAGCATTTCCTCTTAGGGAGGGTCAAGGTGTCTCAGACACTCATGCGATGACAAGCAAAAGGGCAAGAGCTTAATTAGAGAACACCAATTTGTTCAGTGCCCAGAATGTTTAAATCCATTCCTGCCTGCAAACTCTCCTCCAGGCCATTCAAATCATGTTCTTCCACAAGAAAAAAAAAAAAAAAACACTTAGGTAGGAGCCACAGAAATCTTTTACAAATAGTTTGTTCCTCATTTTTACCCTACATAACAGAAGGACATGTTCCTTAACATCTGTCAGTTTCAACACTTTAAATTCCATGGTAAAACAAAAATGATTCACGGTCTTCAGGAGAAATGAAACCATAAGGATCTCACAAGCAGACCTCAACATAAGCAAGAATGTTCATAATTTCCTAACGCAGTTATAAACACGTATCCTTGGTGTGGTGAAAAAAACCCAAACAACCACATTCTGGCCATGCCCAAATCTATACTGGACGTGGGATTGCAACAATATAAATTGCCAGATTCTCTTTCTGTTTAACTCACATCTGTGCATATGACATTATCTTATGACCTGAATAACCTTCTTAGCTACATTCTATTTTAAATACAAGACATTAGTATGGTATGGAACATCATACAAAACAGCAGAAGGACTCTGCGGTGAGAATTATTTAACTGTTATTGTTTAGATCAAGCCACACACAGATGCAGAAAAGCACCAAAAACTGTTCAGATATATATCCACCTCAGCTAAACTGACCACATAAAACATCATCTCTGCAACATCCCCCTTGCTTGCAGTAACTGAAAAATGAATGCTTCTCTTTAAATAGGCTCTCCTCAACTCTCAGCTGCCAGGGTCAACATAGTTTTCCTGGGATTCTCCTCCTTCACCAGCCGCCTTCTACTATGAGGTCAGTTCCTAAGAGGTAGATGGTTTTCCCCCCCCCCAGCTGTAACCAGCCGTTTTCTAAAAAGCTGCTCTGTTTTTCACTTCTTCCCCTCCAGAGCAGCTACTGGCAGTCTCCTTCAGAGACCAAATCTTCCTCTCAAAAACCTTTGCTACATTTCTTTCTATTGACCACTCTCAGACGGTTAGCCCCAAAATCCACACACGATGGGTCAGACTCTAAAATACTGTGAAACACCAACTACACAAAGCTAAACAATACTGGCTATAGTTTGGGGATGTTTCCTGCTTGCTCTGAACACATGTGAGTGGTGCTTACAGCACTGCAAATCTCAAACCTCTTACTGAGTACAGAGATTTTGGATACTGATGTGGTACCCTCAGCAGAAGTCCCCATGGGAAATCAGACCCCTTTGGGATTGATCACAGAATCATAGAACAGCCAGAGTTGGAAGGGACCTTAAACATCATCTAGCTCTGAGCCCCCTGCCTATGGGCCGGGACACCTTCCATGAGATCAGGTTGGTCAGAGGTCCATCCATCCTGGCCTTGAACACTGACAGGGATAAGACAATCACAGTCTCTCTAAGGCAACCTGTTCCTGTTCTCTAAGGCCTCACCACCCTTGCAGTAAAGCATTTCTCCTAATATCTAATCTAAACCTGTGCTCTTTCAGTTTGAAGCCATTCCCCCTTGTCCTGTCACTATCACTACATGCCTTTGTAAATAGTTTCTTTCAATCTTTCTTTTAGGCTCCCTTTAGGTACTGGAAGGCCACAATTAGGTACCTGTAGGCCTTCTCTTTTCCAGGTTGAATAATCCCAATTCTCTCAGCCTTTCTTTGTAGGAGAGGTGCTACTAACCATTTTTGTGGACCTGCTCTGGACTCGCTCCAACAGGTCCATGACCTTCCTGTGCTGGGAACCCCAGAGCTGGATGCAGCACTGCAGGTGGGGTCTCACCAGAGCAGAGCAGAGGGGCAGAATCCCCTCCATTGCCCTACTGGCCACTCTCTGATGCAGCCCAGGACACATTTGGCTTCCTGGGCTGTGAGTGCACATGGCTGGGTCGTGTCCAGCCTCTCATACTCCAGCACCCCCAAGTCCTTCTCTCCAGGGCTGCTCTCCATCTGTTCATCCTCAGCCTGTGTTGATACCAGGGACTGCCCCAACCCAGGTGCAGTACCTTGCACTTGCTCTTATTAAACCACATGAAGTTCCTATGGGCCCACTTGTCAAGCTCATCCAGATCCCCCTGGATGGCATTCCATCCTTCAGGAGTGTCAACCACGCCACTCAGCTTGGTGTCGTCTGCAAACTTGCCGGGGGTGCTCTCGATCCCTTCATCCATGTCATTAATGAAGAGAGCACCTATGCATAGTAGGAGTCCCCAGGCCACACATTTACCTTCAGGGCTGACCCATCATTAGACAAAAATAGCTTTGACCTGGACAAAACTCAAACTGGCAACCTGACCATGAAAGCCTCCACAGCTTACTTAGCTCGGAGCTAAGACAGAGCACTGCAACTGAAATTCCCATAACCTGCTGTCCTCTGCCAGGCCTCACAAGGACAGGGGGGAAACAGCTTTTCTGGCAGCACATGTGAATTTTCACAGCTTTCAAGGCTTCCTGTAATTGTCAGCACTAAACCTTGCAAGCTTTCACAGTCATTTCTGCAGAGGAAGAGAGGAGTCTCCTGATCCAAAGAGCAATGCTGCCAGCCAATGGTCAATTACATTTTTGGATGAAGGAGCCTCCTAAGTGATCTATTATCCATTTTACCACCTTAAAAAGGTTGTACGACACCATGTCCATATGTACAAACAAGGTGTGCATTGTGTGGTTAAATAGTCCTAAATATTCAATGCCAAAAAAAAACTAAGAAAAAAAAAAGACCACACTCCAGCAAATGAGCTTGAAAAATGGTCAGTAATGGTCAGCTTGAAAGTTATAAGGAGTGCCTAAAAATATAACCAAGAACTGTGGGTGCTGTCTCACTATATAAGCACCAGAAAATTACTCATATGAGTCTAATTACATGTGAAACAGCTTGTTTCTTGTTCAAAATAAAAAAAGCCCAAAGGAAATTCAGACAAGAGCAAGCCTTAATTCAGTCTGATGTATTCCTGCATTTGGGAAAATATTCCTCACAAAACATTAGACTCCATAGTCATAACAAAAATTAATGCAGAGGAATGGCCATGTGTGTATGTGTATGTATATGTATATGTATATATAAATGATTCTCTTAAGTAACTTATTTGAAATAACTGAAGTCTTACTTTTCATTCTGAAATTAAGGGAAAATCCAAGTACAGATTGTTTAATAAACACAATAAGCAATGTCATGGTCAAACAAAAAAATAACAGTTTTTTTTTGCTGAAAGTGCACCAAGAGGAAATAAACAGCTTTCTGTAAAAGCAACAATCAACAGCAAAGTGCAATGCCATTAAGCTTTTCAAAGGACCGAGTGGAATATGTGGGAAGATTAGAACAAAAAAATAAAGAACGCTGTAAAAAAACCCCAGATGCCTGACAGAAAAATAAAAAAGAGACACAGGTAGGCATTCTGCAAAAAATGATTTAAATAAATCTATATTTTGGCAAATGGGAAAAGGAAAGAGAAAAGAAAGAATAGAATCCAGATATTTTTCTTTTCCATTTCATTTGGTGGCAATAATATCTAAGGTCATCTCTCATATAAACTTACCCTAAGTAGAAACATTTTGCTTCTGTTTACATTACTGCTTAGATTGGACAGTAAAGTCATTATAGTTTGTTCATTTGGTGGTGTTCCTTATCTTGTACGGTTCCTCACAAAGTAATCTATTTTATAATTGGGGGGAAAAAGACACACATATTTGTATAATACAAAGGAGCATTATACATAGCAAAGACAGTTTTACTAGCTTATAAAAATTGAAACAGGAAGATGGCCACAAAAACACTCAAAGTTTGCCAATGTGTTCATATTATTCAGAAGAATACAAAACTCTTAGGATACTAACTTCAAATCATCATTTCTATCTCCTACTATACTATATCTTTGGCAAGGCTTATGAACAATGTTTCCATCTCTCAAAACTGTTTGGTTCCCACAAGATACTGCCAGCCAGCTTTGTTGAAAGAAAAGAGCCTTTACAACTTTAAATATTTTTCAAAATTTCCATTAGCCTTCAAATAAAAGTCACATAGTAGGGTGCTTTACAGAGTGAGAAAGGATGTTCTCACAGGAGTCTTTACAGATATATAAAATATTCACAGAATTAGTTTGAAAGCATTTTTTTTCCTCAAAAGAAAGGACAAACACCCTAAAATCTTTTGAAGGATGGGTGCTATGTGGTTTGGGATTTACAGTACTCATTACCTGAGTTTCAAAACATGTTAACATTAGAAAGACTTTTGAGTAATCACTCCAAAAACTTGACTGCAACCATAAAATACTATATCCCTACACCTTCTTCTGTTGTTCTTTGCTTTCTTTTCCCATACATTGAGGCTGACATTTAAAATGCCAATAAAACTCACTCATCAGTCTCATACAATGTATGTCATCTTCTGTATCATGTTAAGAACATGAATGAAGGCACTGATCTTTGGCAAAAAAAGTTCTTTCAGCCAAAATCCAGATCAAAGTATAAGCATTTATTATAAAATACCACCATTAGAATAAAAACAAGTCTAGGTAATTGCTGTGACAATAAGTAGGGTAAGACTGTATTTAATGTCCCCCTTCATTACAAATCCATTTGGCATCCATTCTAATTGCTAGCCTATTCTCAAAAAAAAAGAATTATTTGATATGTTGGTGGATGTCATGCGTGCCTTGTACATTTATAGCACTTCTATTGTAATTCAACATTAATTATATTTCACATTAGGTACTGCATAATGCGGCAGTATGAAATGCTCATATTTTGTAAATGAGAAAATTAAGTTCACTTTTGTCTGTTCTAATCCCATTTTACCCTTATTACACTTCGGTATCAGAACTCTCCAGTTTTATTACCAAATCCATGAGCACAGGAAACACAGCTCTTTAACACAGAAGAGCAGAAACTTTGATACACTTTAAAAGAAGGAAAAAAAAACTAATTGTCATCAATTCCATATCACTTTAATATATTCTCCTGCTTTTGAATTCTTACTAGGATCATAAAATACAAGTTGGGAGAAAAAATGGTGCATTAGAGTCCAGTCCTCATAGGTGTAGAAATAATAAACATCCATGAAAGCAGACTACTGGTCAATGGTTTTAAGAAATGTGTCCCTTCAAGTATACCCTGACCTCTTCTCAGTCAGCTGGACATTTGCTCAGAGATGACTAGTGTTTATTTCCCCATAGCTGTGTTTATCACAAGAACATAGGATAAAAGAAAAAGACCAAAAAAAAAAAAAAAAAAAAAAAAAGGCAGTTAGAGGTTTTTTTATATTTAATTGAGTCATAGAGAGCTATCCCTGCTAAAGTGAACCTGATTACTAGTATATAATTAGGAAATTAAAAAGGGAATAGTACAATGGAAGATACATATATATTTGTGGAAAAAAATATTTTTAAACATCAGGACACTTTTTCCACTCTTTCTGATGCCTCATCATTAACAAAATTTATAGGGGGGTGTTCTTTCTGTAGGAAGTTCTGCTGGTTGCCTTCATTTCACCAGTACACCAGGTGACCCTTCTAGGGACTCTCTGCATGTGTAAAGCCTTAAGGTACTTAGTGTGGACAGACAGGTTGAAAACCTGACTATGTTCTTCACACAGTTTACTAAGCAGTCCTTCTGTGAAACATTTATATCAAATGTGGCATTTCTCAAACAAAAGCTAAAAAACCCCATGAAGAAACAGGGGGGGGGGAAGGGAAAAATAAGAAAGCCTAAACAAGACACGAACTTTAAGACCACCCAAGATATTCTTGTCCTCCTTTGCTGACTCTTTGAGCTAGACACTCCAGAGACTTTCTAGCAAATAAGACAGAAGGATATCACCTGTGATCAGAATATGATATTTGAATATCACCTGTTTGCTGACAGCCTCCCAGAAGAGACATATGGTTGAATAGGAAGTCTTTCATTCAAGAAAAGCTTTGGGAATATCAGACCAAGGATTTCTGTACCTGTGAGCAGGTGTTACTGTATCTGACTTGTACAGTTTCAGAGTAGAACCTTATGAGGTGTTACTCGACTGTGGGAAGGTTGCCCATAGTAGACCAGAGGACCAGATCTCATCCTCATCAGTGAAAGTGGGAAAACCTACATTCCCACATGCACTTGGTTATCTGCCCTTGCTAGTTTTTGTGCCCACATCAAGAAATCAAAGGATATGATAACTCATGGGAGACCCCAGCTACAACCACCCCTAAGGCCACTCAGGCAGATAGCATCTACATGGAAACTCTGCAGTCTTTCCTCAAAAACTCAGCTCATTTTCCTTCAACAGAAACAGGGCCTTTCTGCATTGTGTCTCAATATTTACAAAAGCAACCAAAGCCTTCATGCAATTTCTGTGGGGCTTGGAACCATATGAGTATGTGCTGGAATCACACAGCTTGAGAGGGGAGGTCTTGATTTTCTAAGTTCAAGTACTTGAGACCCTTTAAGATATATCCCACTGACCAGCTAAACACACAGATACAAAATCCTTCCTCGCTTTTGAGCTTCTAAGGAAAAAAACTATGTAAAACAATATGTTAGAGGAAACTAGAAAATAAAATTACAGCTGAGCAGTGGAAACGGAAAGATGGAAGGGGAGATAACTGAATAGTCTGATTGAAGCTTAAGACAGATTTTTATGTACCTCATTCATTTTTGCTTTTCAAGTGAGACAAGAAGGCCATACAGCAAGTTCCTGCAGAGTTAGACATGAACAGCTATGTCCTGAATTGAAAAACCACAGCTGCCTAGGCCAAAGCAATACCTTTACAAGCCATGTTTTCAACGAATAGTACTTAAGCCATGCTATTTTCCAGCTAGAAGAAAGCAGTAGCTTTTTATACAAACACACACTCCACAACAGTCTAACGCATGCTGAAAGTATCAAGGACTGCCACAAAAATTGGGAACAAATCAGGTATATCTTTAGGGAAAAGAGCCAAAAGAGATACTGCATGTGTAAGAGCTGCTAAACAGAAGTTTCCTGAAGGTATTCCAACTCTAATAGGTACAACATTGCTTATAAATCTTATGAAGTACTAAAAAGATAACCCTTGATGCTCCCATTAAAAAAACAAAAAGCCCAAAAAATTAAACAACCACCAACAAACCACATAGGTATGTGCTTGAAGTTTCCAGGCCACTTTCTCAAAGATCCTCATTACAGCAAACATTTACTGCATCCAGGAATCATTATAAATAAAGTAAATTACTTTTTAGTATTATAGATAACTTTCAATCCAATCTCCTAACATTACTGCTACCAGTTATGCTAGTTACGCCATTCCTGAACGTGTTCATGTCGTCACATACTTAAATATAGGGCTTCAGTAGAAGAGTCTAGTTTCTGAAACTATCATACACCTATAAAAGTTTCACGTCAAATTATTAGATTTTTAATGTTATTTTTGTCTGTTCATTACATACTTATAACGGCACTACAGGGCTTCAGTACAGGGACAGTGCTGGCATACTCTGTCCAGCACTTCAGGATTAGTCAGTTAACCTTCAGCCAAGTATCTCTGCACTGCACTCTGCACACACACTTCAGCCAAGTATATCTGCACTCAGGACTGAGGAACACTGCAGTCCTGAGGTTGACTTAGCCAAAAAAAAAAAAGAAGAAATCTACAGTCGGTACTCAAAGGACTACAAGAATCAGCATGCCATGCACACAGCAAAAACTTGTTATGCATGGATCAGTCACTGAATCCATAAAGATTTATTTAATATTCTCCCTTTACAGTCAGAATTTCTTATGCCTTTTCAGAAGCCATGACCATGTCCTGGACCTGTACCAAGCTTCCTGAGCACAGCAGGCTACCCTAAACTTTGTATGTGCAGGCTCAACAGTGTCCTGTGAACCTCCTCTTCACTGATCACTCTCTGCCAAAAATTAGATGCTGTAGTCGCAAAGCTTTTCACTGCAGCCAAAGGTCACATGTAAATTAATGATACAAAAGGCCAATACTCCATGGAGACAGTATTTTGAAAGTAAGTTTGAGCAGGTGTGGGATACTGTAAAGGGATGCAATATCATCTTATCAGCCCATTTAAAATCTATTTAACTGTTCAGTTTGATATAACATAGATACAATTGCTAAGTTAGCTAAAAGTGAAAAAATAACATATGCAATACAAATTGCACAAGTCTTCTCTTATGGCAGCTTATGCTTCCTAGTCTCTTTGCATGTAATCAAACTAGCCTTGTCAAAATTTGTCACTGAATATTTGCAATAAAACTTCTGGTTATGCTAATCTTTGTCCTCTATTATCCTTAATAGCATTTTCAGAGGTGCTGCCCTAGAGAGGTTCACACATCCTGGCATTTAAAAAAATCAGTCATTTGATAGTTGGAAGTACTTAGAAGTACCATAACAGCAGCTCAGAATAAAGGTTGTGTGTGTGAGGGTGTGAAAGCATACGAGTGCACAGCTGTTCTTCCACACGCCTCGATCTTTCTTACCCTTTTTCTGAACCTCAATATTTTTGGTACTTTAAGTCCAGTAAGAGCAAGTTCACATTCAAGATTTAACCCATGTCAGTGAAAGAAGGCTACTGAGATGCTAACTGCTTCCAAGTTACACCATCTGCTGGCTGTTCAACTTAATTTGCTACACATACTGATACCTGAAAGCCCAGACTGCAAGACAGTCCACTGCAACATCTCTGGGACCTTGCAAAGTCTGTTTGGACATGGTAGTAATTCACCAGTTCTGGACTTCTGCTCTTTTGGTATGTATCAAAGGTAGCTTTTTAATAAAATTCAAGCCTTTTCCGTAGTTTACAAAACAGAAAAGCACAATCATACCCATTGTACAGATCACATATTCAAACCTCAGATACGCATGACCTGTGCAATAGCACCACGTAGATCAATACCAGAATGGGAAGAAGATTTTCTCTCTTTATTCTAACCAGTGAGATATTCAATGAATTAGCTTGCCACTTTGGAGTTGCTTCAATATTTACCATTGTCATTTCTTAGTATCCCAGTTTAAAACACCTATCTTTTAAATGCATTTTATGAAAGAGTAATGTTAAAATGAAATTGAAATAGATTTATTTGTTGGTTTGTAGGGGTTTTTAACAGAAAGAGCAATACACTAGTTATTACTTAGCATTGCTCTCCAGGATGAAGGCAGAGAGAATGTCCATGTCTAGCTTCCTATTTAGGCTTCTCTTACTGGAAGTTTGCCAATTATGATTTCTCTTTCTTCCATTACCCTAAGATTCTTTTAAGAAACAACAAAATTCGCACAAGGTCTCCAATTGGGATGACAATTCATGCTGACAGTTAAATAATGAATTATTCTTGTTTCTCAGCTTTAAAAATTTGGGAGGAACTGGAATGTCAGTGATAACTTCACACTGGATGAGATAAAGTGAATTATTATGCTCCCATTAGCTCTTCAGAGCACAGCCCATAACACATCTTTTTTGCGAGTCTGAGTCATTTTAGATCAGTTCCAGGGGATATTGCCACATTCGACATCAAGCACTGCCATCACATTTTTCACTCTTTACTGTGCTTTGAAATCCAAAGCAATCACAGAAAGGAAGTTCACAGGTCATACCCAACTTCAGAAGAGGGCATAATTCATCCTATGAAGAGCTGTTGGATGTTCCTGCTGGGCTGCTTTTGGTCCCCAGATCAGAGAGGTCAAGGCTATTTCGTTTGCTCTGCAGTTACAACGTGGTGCTGCAGACATACCCAAGCCTTCTTTCTTTGCTTAGCTTCAGGCCCTGCTTAGTAGCAGGATGGTGGCCATAGCAGAATACACAAAATTACAGTTGTTTTAACTGAAATTACAATGGCAGGCCCTTTATCAGGCTACAGAAGAACCCATGAAGGAAATAGCATTGTAACCTAGCTGGCCCTTATAGAAATACAGGTCAAGATTCAATGGATGAACTTTTAGCAAGAGAAAAATCACTTTTGTATGTTATGTTGGTTATTTTATTAACTACTGCCACTGATTACTCCCTGTGGCTGGGCTTCTTTCTCATTATTCCTGTAAGGAGAGATAAAATAAAGCCTTCAGGAAAATACAATGGGATAACTCTACAGGGAATACAGACATTTCCAAAATAACAAAAAATAAGACACAAAAAGAACCTTATCCCTGTCCCTACTGTTAGCTGATTTATCAAGCCCTATATGGTAAGTAACACTCAAAGAAAAATGGAAAACACTTTTAAAGGACTATTGTTGCAATCCCAATTGAAGTAAAAATGGTATCATTAAACATTCCAAAAGGAAAAGTTTCCAGCTGCAATCATACACCTTTTCAGCAATCTGAAAAGCTATTTAGAAGAAAGAGAACAGCTGACACTTCCCCATTGCTGTCCCTTGATTCATGTGTCTAGATGACTCATGATAAATAAATCCACATTTTTGAAATGGTCTTTTTTATAAGACTATGAACAAACTATATTACCATACCATAGAGATTTCAGAATTTCAGATAGATCAAAAATTTGTTTCCAGTGTCCCATCTATTTTGCAAATCACTGCACCAAAATTTTGCAATATCCCTCAGAATCCTGCAGTGCTCATTTTTCTGCTGTGCTTCAGTGAACATTTCACCAGCTGCACCTTTCTGCATCAGAATAAAATGAACATAGAGAAACCTTTCAAATCATCAAAACACAAAAATAATTTCTCTTTCCCCTTCATTTTTCTTTGCATCCGTTGTCTCAGGTGCTTGTAGAAACCATTATATGATCATCTGGCTGCAGTAGTTAAGAGATGTAATGAAGCCACAGTAATTGTAGGAGGAAATGCTTGAGCTGCCTCTCTCAGATTCAACACTTTCCTCACCACATCCTTGCACCTTTTTCTTAGACTGGACATATTTAATAGACTCCTCTTTATTAAAAAAGACAAGAAAATTGTGCATATTGTGTACTAGAATGCCTTGAAATTTTAATATTCCAAAAATCTATTTGCTGTTTCTTTCCAAGAATAATGAAGCAGGACCAGTGCAGAGCAGAGAAGTAGTGGCTAGCAGCTAGCAGCTAAGCAAGAGTCTGGAGTTGGCTGTACAGTTTTTATCAAAGCCAGGAAATGCACCAAGTCTGTTCCCACAGGATTGAAAAATTTAAAATTAGGAAGATATTAAACACTTAGTCACCCTTCTCAAGTGCATTCTGGTCAGAAGAAAGACATTATGCAAAGTATTATGGAAGAGCCAAGCTGGATATTCTTGCAGAAAACTCTTGCTGCGATCACACAACAACAGAGGCTTTACATGCACCACTCACCACAGTAAAGAGTCTTGCACAGGAACAGGCACTAAGGAAGGAGGCACAGCTAATGAAACAGCTCATACTTTGCCAAGGTCAGAGAAGACCAAAGCCAACAGGTAGCCTGAGCACAGCACTCCTCCAGGACTCTTCTCAGTCAGAGCAAAGAGTGTGAAAATATTCAGAATAAAATCTAGATGCATTTTCTTAATCAGATTCCTTGTTGGCAGCTTTGTTCAACCACTTAGTAACAGAGTCTAGTAATTTGACACCAATTTCTGTCTAGCCTCTCCTACAGTATTATTCTTTCTTTTCCCTCATAATCTTTCCCTAGTATACATCTTCCTTTTCCACATTTATTTAAACAGATTTTACCTTTTCTAACTCTTCAAGGCACTCTATGCTTATATTTGTACTTCAAAACTGCTCTGGAAACCAGTAGGATGCCAGTAGTCCCTAAATCCCCCTGAAAGCAGATAGCATGGTGAAATAACACCACCAACTGATAAAACACACATTCAGAGCAAGTGGTGTTGCATGCAGCCCTTACCACCTGGCTTTATCCATGAAGAATATCAGTAACTGGCAAATTTTGTTGGTGTCATTAAGTTAAACCTAGAGAATTAGCCAAGCTAGAGATACTTCATAGAAGTATGTAATTGGTGCCTCCCTCAGGGAGATATCTTAATTTGATTAGTGTTGAACCCACATTCTTTTCATTAGCTATTACCAGCCATGTGGGAAAAGGGCCTGCTGTGCACAGGTGGCTGAGACACCTCTTCATGGTTTCAGGACTTCTGTTTATGCCGGTAGAACAGTGGCATAAACTATTAGAGGCAAAAACGTGATTCAAATTCATTTTCTCTAAGATAGCAAAGTCATTTAATTTAGTCCTGTGAGATAAAACAAGAACTTGTAGTAACAAAAAAATCTGAGGCTGCTGAAGCTGGGCAAAGGAGCTCAGGGCTTTTTAACAAGATTCTGCTTGGAACAGTTCTGCTGGCTTGGATTTATAGTCCCAATGTGAGAGAAAAAAAGTTGTGGTTTATTTACACACGAGTTCCTTTCCTCTGTCCTACTTCAAGTGGTTCCTCACCACCATTCCCTCTTCCAACCTTTGGGTTGGAAGCCAGTTTTTTCCAGAACCCATTTTCTCCAATCATATCAGTACAGTCAACTCAGTCCATACCTCTGCTACAAACACAGTAGAAAATACCATGAAGATTAAGAAATGTATGCTTGCAGTTATATTCCTACTGAAAAACCCACTGTTCTCTGAATTTCAAAATAAAGCAAACTATAAAAATGCTTCCAAGGCAGAAATCATCACAGCTAGCCTGGTTGTCTGCCATCACAGTTCCAGGGAGTAGCATCTAAAATCTGACCTCAGGCCACGGTTCACATGTATTTTCAATCCAAATATGCAACTGTTTTCAAATTTGCAAAATCACAATATACCCCAGTTCTATACAGGCCTATGTTCAGGCTTCCAAACATGTTCTCCATCTCCCACAAGTTTCATACTTACAGTAATAACTCTGAAAAATTACTCTGATTCAAGATCTAGTATCTTACACTACTCACATGTTTTGTAGTCCTTCAAGCTCAAATTCTCCTTTACCTCTGGATGGATTACATCATTTCAACTGATAGCAAGAGGATCAATGTTATAGAAGAGAATTGCAGTGGAAACTATTTACAAGTCCAGATGGGGAGCTCAGCCCCTAAAGATGAAGCCAGACAAGTAAACTTCAGGTGCCTGAAGACACTGCAGCAGAACATCCAAGCTAATATTCTTTGGTGTTGCAATATTTTCACCTTGTGTTGCTTTAAATATATATATATTTATTTAAAAAGGTGTCTCCACACACAGCAGTGATTTTTGTGCAAAATGATACCAAAAAAAGTTATTTAACTGGAAAAACACTTGTTCATGGAGAGAAAGTGTTTGGATAAAAATACTGAGCAGCCTTGCCTCACGTCCTGCTGCAGGAGAACCCAAGGGGCCAAGAAAGTGGCCAGCTCTTACACAAGAGAGCGAATGAGCTTTGTATGTCTCTCTGGCTTTCCCTACCCTCCCTGCTCATTCCTCTTTCCTGCACTCACTTGTCTCCAGGAAGGGAGCACTGCAGGAAGAAAAAGCCTCTGACTCCCTGCAGTAGTTCCCCAGAAGAGGATTTATAACCAGGAAGAACTAACCACAGTGACTTTCAGGATGGAGCCAGCTGGGCACCACACACAAGGGAAAACAGCACAGGGATATTTAGGCTTCCCTGAGCAGGATACCTCCTTTCTTTTGCACCAGGCAAAGACAGCCTTTAGTGCTGTTTCCACCACAAGTGGTGGCACAGAGCCCAGACACTCATTTCCACTGCAGCTGCTGCTTAACAGATTTCCTGGCTTCAAAAATAGGTTTATACAATTCATTCAATAATTTCTATTAGCAAATAATAATTTATTAGGAAGTCCTAAGCTAAACAAACAAGGAAGTCATCCAGTGTGCTGAAAAATAAGCTCTTTCACAAAACTGAAGCCTCTTAATACTACTCTTCAGCACTAACCATTCCCCTCTCCCATTTTTGTGTTCCAGTCTACTCTTCTACACCACTGAGGTTTCAGGTACTCCACTGGGGGTAAATGAGGGCCATGAAGGCTTATCACTTTGTGAAGTGTGGCCTTGAGCTGTGTGGCTACAATGTCAGGAAAGAGCACTGGGATGTGTTTTAGTGTCTTCTGTGTTCTGATCCATCTGTGACAGAACTGGAAACCAAGCAGAGACACTCTCCACGGAACATTATAGTACTTAGGGTAAATACACCAAGGCAGAGAGCTGAATCGTGACCTCCTTTTGTACCAGGTTCTCCACTCCTCTTTTTTCCTCATTATGATATTTTTACAATGACATGTCTTGATAAAGGGAAAACTTTTCACACACTATTATTCTGAAAACTCACCTTTTTTCTATTACTATATAGTTGCCATAACAACTTGATGCAACATCTTCATAATCATTCTCTGCATCCTTTTTAGCATTGTAGTTGTCATGACAACAACAGGGATTTTATTTCAGACCTACCTCCCAACATTCTTAGATGTGTTTTTATTGCTTTGAATGAAATCAGACTCAGTCTCCACTAAAAAGACCAAAAGAAAATTTGATGGTGGGCCTAGGAAAGAAAGCATCTTTACAGAAAAATGTTCTAAAGCTGTTGTATACAACACATAACTACATCTCTTCCTGATGTATGCATGTTTACTTTACAAAAAGCTCAATGCAAATACTACGTTTGAGAATTTAACGCACAGAATAGACCTTATAAATATCCAACATTCTGTCTAGAAATAAGCAATAGCTATTGATTTTTTTTTTTAAATAGAATTTTTTAAGCTACAGCAGATATAAATAACATTAATCTAGAATAATTCCAAGCTTCAGTGGGGAGGAAAAAAAAAATTGCGCCAATCTGATATTACTCTATACTTTATGCAGTAGTGGAGATTGACACTTTTTTTATGAGATGGTTGTCATGAAATAGTGAGCTAATTTAAGAAAAGCTTCCTAGTCAGTGCCCCTTTTGCTGTTGAATGTCAGAAGAGAGTTTAAAATTATAAACTGAGATTTGTAATTTACAGTATCATGAGTAGTAAATTCACATCACTGATATAGCATAGACAGATCATGAAGTGAAAAAAACCTGTTCAATAGAGATGTCAGGCCAAAGACTGAACAAGTTCTTGTCTCTTTTCCACTGACAGCACTACAATCCCTGTTCCCTGGAACCTACACTACCTTATCACTCCAAGTGCTCAACTTTTTGTAGCTGTCTGAATTGTTAAATTCAAAGCAATGTTCATGTAATAATTACAAGCTGTGAAAAATTAAGATCAGCCCAAAAAGATTTCCCACCACTTCCTATCACACATCAGAATATGTTTTATGCATTTGCAGCCCTTACAAATGTTTTCTCAACCACAGGAAATGTTTTAGCTTTCCCTCAATATTTCAAGCTTCTTTTCCCACAATGTGAAATTCAGAGTCGTCTGAAGTGCAACATGTAGTGTCTAGGCTGACATAGATGTAATGATAGGAATGGTGAAGCACATGATTAGGAGACAGAGATTAGGAATTTTGGAGATATGAATCTTAATTTCCATTTTATTGCTTCTGTGAATTAGTATCATGTGCTGTATGCACATTCAGCTTGACTTTCTCTAACATTATCTTCAGTTCTAATAAGTCCTATACTCTGGGCAGCATACTCTGGAGCTACTGCTTCTCTCTAAACATCCAGCTTCAAAAGTACACAGCAGAAGCAAAAATATGAAAAAGAAGGTGGTTGTCTGATTTTTAGAAATATAGAGAAATAATTTATTTGCAAGAAAAATGCAGAAAAGACTGTAACACAGAGTAAAAGAAGAAAACATGAAAAGTAATGAACAGATCAAATATCTTAATCTTTTTCTTAGCACAAGAGCTAAGCAAAAGCCACCAAAAGTTAAAACACACAATGTTTTGACACTTGTTGGTGAACTTCATAGACTAAAAATTATCAATTGGGACAAAGAAATAGCTACAATTACCTAAACAACAGGCAATAAAAGAATTATAAGCCCTCATGCTCAACTGTTAACTGCAAAACATGTGAGAATGGAAATTTCCCACTGGCAGAAATTCCCATAGACATTTACCAGCTTATAGAGAGAGAGACATATAAAAAGGATGGGAATAGACAACCATAGAAAACAGTGTGCTCCGTACGAGTGCACAGCAGGCATTTGAGAGACAATCTAAAGAGAAAGTAAATTAACATCTAATTGTTTGGAATGGAGTGAGATAAACGGAATGTGAAAGTGAGTTAATGTAAAAATCTTTCTAGAGAACAGAAATTTGGTTATTTAAATCTGGCTACTTGCAATTATAAAGCTACTACATGCAAAATCTGTGCTGATCTATTAATTTCCAACTTACTCTCAACTCTCAAAATGTTCTTAACTGTTACCATTTGTGTCAAAACACTACAAAACAGCTTGTTTTTTATTTCTTTTGTGTGAATTAAGAATTTATTTAGGAAAGAGACTGACGTGAATGCTTCTTACTAAGAAATACAGTTTCTCTAATTTTCTCTTACAGGAAACATAAATGTTCAAATTCTTCTGAGTCTTGTGCTGGGGCACAAGGTATTTGATAAAAACCCAAAGTAAAAATACACTTCCATTCTCCTCTAATACATTTGTATGACCTTATTCTTCATATATCAGGACTCTTACCAATGAAAATCCAGTTTCTCTGTGTGCTGTTATACCTAGATGATAGTGTTTTTCCCAAAGTCAGTTTCCATTCAAATCATCAGTATCTGCTCAGACTTCCATTTACTATTTCAAATAGGTATTAACTACATTTTCAATTTATAAGGGTACAAATCTTCTTCAATCACTTCTGCAAATGAATTCATGTCATAGAATAATGGAGAACATTACGTCTCTTACTTTTGTACATTCAAATTTCAGATATGAGATTTTTGCATGAATATTTTTCATCTCTTGCCATACTAAATCAGGCTGTTTTAATCAGTGAAAAAAAAAGCCACCACCAAAAAAAAAAAAATAGAAGAAAGAGAAGCCTTTCCTAGTTTGTAAGTGCTAGCCTTTCTTCACAAAACTTCCTTATGAAATAAAGCTGAAACACAATTTGCAGCTACAAATCTTACATATTTTGAGAGCATTTAGAAATCAGAAGAAAATCTGGAATATCTACTGATATTTTCCACCCAGAGTTATCAGAAACCTGCTTCAAACAGGTTTGCAGAGCCTAGCATCTTAGAGTAGCTGGCTCTGAAACTGACTTTTAAAAGTACCTGGCAATAGTTTTTTGCATAGTTCTTGCAATACCAGCCCGTTAACTGCAGCATAAAAGATGATGGAGAAGGAAATTTATTTTTAGATAGATGTCATTTTAATTCCTCACATAACAAACAAAACTGAAAAATATTAGCATTTCTTAAAAAAAATAGCCAAATTTAGAAAACCTAATTATCCATAGGGACTTGCAAGTGTCTGTGCTTGTGGATACTTTCTGTATGTGGAAAGAAGAGACAGGACATCATGTCTAAGGATAAGAGGCTAGTTAGTCCTGCCTGCTGCAACACCTAGTCCACTTTTAAGTGCTTACTGTCAGAAGCCATACAAAGCAATTGGGGAGGGGGGCACACCATGAGTTGGTGAGTCCAGTATATCAAATGGTTGTAATCGTTCGACAGCATAGCTTGACTCCATGGTCAAGACTTTCTGGTTTTCCATGCCACTCTAGAATCTTCCTCTCAAACTTCCATCTTTGAACATGAAGAACAGCACAGCTCAGGTAAGAAGGGGAGAAGAAAAAAGGGAAAAAAAAAAATCACAAAGGCAAGCAAAGAGGCTCTAGAAAGCAACTTCTGCAGATTCCTGATCTTTAGAGATTGCTTAGGTACTCAACAAGTCTTTAAGAGCTGCCTACATATTTCCTGGGCTGTTCTAAATTGTGTCAGCCACAATAAGCAATAACCCTTTGCTTTCCAACTCCTCTGGACACCTACAACTCACTGGAGTATACCTCAATACAGGAAAAAATTATAAGTTACCTGCTTAGCAAATCTTTATGGCAGCTTTTTGCAGGTGTAGCAGCCTACAATGAACCAGGAGGTGCTAGGGGCTCACGTCAGGTAGTTCCTAAGTAACACTGCTTGACAAATGCTCAAACTGCTAGAGATATGAAAGCACACAGTTCTATTCCCACTCAACCAGAACAAAGCCAAACCAGTGATGTCAAAGGCCCCTAGGTTCCAGCGATGGCCAGATATGCTTTCGATAAATGGAGGCAGGCATTAGCATGTACTGGGGATAAGAAGAAAGAAAAGGGCCACTTTATGCCTGACAAAGACATTTAAAGAAAAGATGGCACATTTGGGACAGAGCCCAAGTCATTAGCCCCTATAAATGACTCCCCCTAAAAATGAGAACAGAAAATATAAATACACAAAAGGGGTAATGAAAGGATTGTTTTTCTGAGTCCTGACCCAGCGATCCTGAGTGATGTAGTCTAGGGAACCCTGCTTCAGAGGAAGGTTGGACTACATGACCTCCAGAAGTCCCTTCCAACCTTAGCCATTCTGTGATTCTGCAATCTGCTTCTCTGTGTGCAATGCAGACAAACCCTGTCATCTCCAGGCAATGTCCACAGCAGTGTTTTTGTCAATCATAATGAATCTTAAAACACAGCTCCTGGTCACATCTTCTCCCAGACAGCTAGGAAGATAAATTACTTTCTTAGAGTGACAGGCATCTTTCTGGGGCAATTTGCTTGCATTATTTGTAATAACGCAGAACACCACTGCATCCCATTACCCCTATTTCCATTGAAAACAGTGGCTTTTGCTGACAGTGAGCAGAGCCAACATTATTATTATTATTCAGAATCACACTCTGCGTCATGGCAACTGGGAACTTAATATCATAGTGCTTCTTTTTTTTCCTAAGAACTGATTAACTGCTTTGATACCAGCATTAATTATACCATTGGCATAACTGCAATTAAATTAACATGATCACAATTTACCATTAACCAATATCAAGCAATTTACTTCAGACAACTGCCAGTTAGTTATCAAAAAAATTCCCTCCAGAGACATGATTTGCAAGTTCAGCTGTTAATCTAATTGAAGTGCAAACATACTGTGATTACTTATCAAAACATGTGGTCCAGCAGGACACTGATGCCCTTTGGGCATCTTGGAACCTTCACTGTTTACCTCTGAGCAGATATGAGGGGAAAGGCTAGAGAGAGTACTATCAGTATCATCTCCTTTGGAAAAGCAAAACCTATCCCCACTTTTACAAGCCCCTGGCATGTTTTACTGTAAAGTACTTCCAGAGTTAGGAGGAAATGAGTATGACCTTGCTGATCAAAGACCATAGAGCAATTCACAGGAAACATGCTGTTCAGTATTTATTTTGACCCTAAGTCAAACTGAAAGGATGCTGAAATTTTATAAAACTTACATTCTTATATATGTGCAGAATATTTTCAAAAGCTAGAAAAAAAATTCTATCTCAGAATTATGTTTTACTGATTTCTGTTGGGAGTTTAGTTCTTTGGGGTTTATTTTTTCTTTTTGGAATTTTGTTAATTTGTAACATCCTTGGGGAAATTCCAGTGTCATCCCTTCTGCAATATACCTAGAAACCATCAATATGTGGATGAATACTTTCTGTTTAGAACAGTTTGTTTCCATACTTACCAAAGCCGTTTGTATTTTAACCTGTTTAAACAATCATTACTATTTTCTTTTTCTAAACCCAAAGCAACTAAACTTGAAGTATAAAAATAGAAAAATATCTGTTCCCTACAGTGAACTGACATGACTGTAGGAGTGGCAAAAAGTCCTGCCAAATGAGAGAGCACCTCGGTGTCCTGGGCCAGGCAAACAACAGACACCTCTGTAAGAGCACATCCATACCCCAGACACGAGAACTATCTGGCGTTTACTTGAATATGCAAGGCACCACTGCAAGCAGAATAAAAAAGTTATACCTAACCCATTAGGACTGCAAGAATTAAGAGTTGATTTGTGATCTCTGCGGAAAAGAGGAAATTAAGAAATGGAATAGTTTTGTTCCCCAAAATATATTTGCAGGTAAGTAAGCTGGTTCAGAGCTAGTGAACTCAGACACCTATTCCACAGTCCTGCCCTTTAATATTTTTTTCTGTACAATTTTCAAATATTTACAAAAGTCCTCCAGTTTCTTTCTCCTGCTGAATATCACAGCACAGTAAGACACATTATAGATATCAATACAGATTTTTATCTGTTGTAGATGGTCACATTATACAAGTATTAGTCTAAAATTTAGCACAAAGAGTAGGACTGGTTCTAATACAGTGTAAGAACTGTTTAGAGAAGCTAGTTAAGATGCTGTTTTCACTCTTCTTTGAAAGTTTCTGGAACAAGACAAAACCCACCTACATTAACAAAAAACCCAAGTAGAAGACAGAGTGGCAAGATGCCTTTCAAGTTAACTAAATACATTGCTACTCTTTAATAAAAAAATCCATTTTGATTGATACATTTTAGATGTAAAGCAAATAACATGACACTGCTTAGTTGGCACAGGCAACAAAAGGAGGCATAAACTCCTGAGGTCTGATTATTCATCCCAAAGGATTTCTGTTTAAAAGACCACTTAAGTTGAGCTTTTGCATTTCACTCACCCTAGAAGAAGGAAAAGGCAAATGTGTTCAATAATGCTCTTCATCTATTTAGTATAGTCAGTCTGAGAGCACAAACTCATCTGTCTCAGGTGAAAAATTTAAAGACTCCAGTAAAAGCTCTGGAGAAATAATGGACAGTCCATAAACTGTTCATTTCTCTCTTATACAATCAAATATTAATGACAGAATAAAAATATCATTATACCAGTTCACAGGAATTGTCAAGCTTCATTGAGGAGAGGAGGACAAAACACATTACTATTTGAATGTGATGGATACTATTCAATCATGGCTAGTAAGTGATGCTGTAACTCGACATTAGTGCTGTTGGTACTTAAGTAGTAAAAATTAATTTCAAAAACAGTTGGCTATTTTTGCATCCCGGACAATCTCATTTAGGACATTGCACAAAAGTTGCATCCACGGTGAAAGCCTTGGGACCATGGCCAGACTAACCATAAAGACAGATACAACAAAACCCCTACTCCATGATTCACAGGAATCTATTTAGTATCTCCAGCATTCATAACACTCTGAAAGTACTGACTGCACTTTGAGCAACTTTACAGCTGACCTTAGGATCAAAAGGATCAAAAGGAATTACTCACTTGAAAATGGGATGCTCAAACAGCTGTTACTTCAGAGTGTAACTTGGTGGGAAGTCTCGTTCAGGCTCTGTGTCTGCTGAAACAAGCAAAGAGAACAGACAGATTTAGTGTTGTGTACTTGCAGACATGAATTGAGAGCTTATTCTGCTAAGTGGTGTCACTGAAGTGAACTCTGTAAAGTAAAAAGTTGATCTAAAACCTTCTGGCTCTTCCCTGGAATTCTTTCCACTAATGATAAGAGACGTCAGTTCAGGCCACAGCTTCATGCTATTAAATACACCTCATCAGGACCAAAATTGGATCAAAAATATGTCAGTACAGACAGAAACAACTGCTACCTCAACAATATTCAACTCTCTGTAGCTGAATGATGTGTATTCCTGCTGTGAGTTTTGCAAATGTTTATTTAGTTGTCTTTTTTTTTTTTCTTTCAGCATTAACCAGTGTGTCACTTACCTTATCTTTCATCTAGCACACTGGCATGAAAAACAAATAAATACATGTCCAAGCCTTCAAAAAAATTCTTCATTTTGCTTTAAAACAGAATCCTGCTTATAAATTAAATGTTTTTTCCAGTGACTGCCACCTAGGACAGGACTGGCAAAATTATTGTCCCAAATAAATCAGCACTCTGAGACAGGTAATAATGGTTTTTACTGTTTGCCTTCTTCAGCTCTCATAACCTTTTATTTGTTGCATTTGTTCTTGGGCTGTGTGTGACTATTAAGCTACTTGTTAGCAAAATATTTTGATGCTGGTAATACATTCTTCCTTGTCTTTGACTGGTCACACTGGGGTAACATAATATCTCTTTGCTCTCTCATACAGGTACTTTCATAATAAGGAAAACCTGCAAACCAACAGTGGTTAACAAATGATATGTTGTAATTCCCCAAGCACCATTGTAAAGACAAAGCAGTTTCCAAAAACATTCAATAACAACCTAGCTACGCGATCAGCTCTTCAGGAAATGAGTGTTCAAAAACACTTCTTATATCTAATGATCTTGCACTTCAGAAAGCACAGCCAAAAAAAAAAAAAAAAGGCAGAGGCCTTAGCAGAAAACACAGGTGTAGTGTAACAAACTTACATGACCTCTTCTGCTCTGTACATGTTATGCTGCAAAATGGTTAGAAGTACAGAAAAACAGGGAGTAAGCAATCTGAAGGCTCATTAAAGTTTTTTTAAAGGATGCTGACTCACAAACTCATCCATCCTTTTGATTGTCACAAAGGATAATAGTGTAAGAAAAGAATCAGGAAAAAGAGGGGGGGTTGTATTTTTCTGTTCATAATTATCATCTGCTCCAGCTCTTCAGTATGTCCAGCACAGATTTGCACGTACCCCAAGGAGCTTGTCATTTATCTAATAAAATGTGAGATTCTTGCAGTGGCAGTGGAGCTGACTGGGGCAGAGATCCCTAAGCAGGCTCCATGAAGTGAGTGTGGCTGTTTGTACAGCAAGACAGTGCCCACCAAGAGTTGAGGCAGACAAGATCCAGCACTGAAGCATTGCCTTTGGTCCAAAACTGCCTCAGTCAGCTCAGCTCACTGGGATGTGAGTGTATTCTCAGTCTGAAGGTTCTCTTTCGAAGAACTGGGAGGTGGCAGGGTTTTGTGGGTTAGGCTTTTTTGGTTGTTTTTAAATCCCTTGAAATGGGCAAGTTCCCTAAGATTTAGTGGGTTTAGCTGAAGTGCATATAATCATTCAAGGATGCATTCTGTTCAAAGGTGAAATAGCTTGCAGTCAATGCAAAGGGTATAGGATGCCTGGGAGGCGTCTGAGACAATAGCAATGCGTGACATTGGTCAGTAAAATCTATCTTTTCAATTAACATTTTATGTACTGGAGGCTTATTTAAGTTACGCCAAACACTTTAAAAATCTGAAACTCAGTGATGTGTCAGAAAATACACACTCTGATATTTTCAAGCTGTTAAAAATCACTGGTCCAGATGTTTCCTTCCATTTTCTGCCATAAAAGTGAAGCAAAGTCACTTCAGTCAAGGGAATCAGCCCACTTCTGCACTGCTGAAATGGAGATCAGGATTCCACTCATTGTTTGACATTAGCAAAGAGGTACAGGAGGACCCATGCTTTTTCAAAATAATAAACAGTGATGAGCATGGTGTTCCATAACACATCTATTTTTATTTTAAATGGTTTAGCCACAGCTGAAGAGCTTGGAGGAAATTAAGCTAGATCAAAAATCCTATTCATGCTTTCCAAAATTGAATGGATAGTCTGTCATTTTACTTAGGCAGCTGTTTCAATTCCATGCTTATGGAACAGTGGTTTTCTGATTTGTTTCTTCCACTAAGGGCTACTGATTGTGTGCTGTACTTAAAGCCTCTTCATCTTGAAGAAAACTTATTGCTAATACATTGTGGGATGCCAGAGCTACTGTTGAGTGTCCAGTAACTTTAGCAGTTCATTAGACTGAAACTAGGAACACACAGTGGGTGGGACATCTGCCTGGAAAGCTACAATAGCATCAAAGACACACACAAATTATAATAATGACTCATTATAAAGTCTTTGTGCCTCTGGAAGAACACACATATCACAGCTTGCCATCTTGTTATCATTAAGAATGTGAAAACACTGCCTGAAAGTGGGTGAAATATATATTCACATAAATAACCATATTTATAGGACAGGAAAAAAGTGACAGTTAAATTATATCAAAGTAAAGGTAAAACACAACACTGATGAAAGCAAAAAGCCTCTTTTAACTATGCACACAGATCTTTCAAAAAAAAAAATCCCAAAGCAGCTTTATTTTTAGAGCAAATATGTGAACATGGGAATCCACTATTTTTAAGGGTTGAGTAGTCATACAGTATTTAGTGTCCATAGGAAAAACTGTGTTGTTTTTTAGACTATAGACTTTTTCCTCTTATATGATTAGGACTGTGGATATCCCATCCCTAGAAGAGTTCAAGGCCAGAATGGATATGGCTCTGAGCAACCTGATCTAGTGTAAGGTGTCCTTGCCCATGGCTGGGAGGTTGGAACTTGGTGACCTTTTAATTCTCTTCCAAATCCAAACCATTCTCTGATTCTTTGATTTTTGCTTCCTCTATATCATTATATCTGTTGTTCAGGATCCTCCTAACGTTGCATTAAGGTATAAATTTTACTCCATATAACATGTTTGCATTCACAGGGTTGTCTTTGCCACATTTGGAAGTACATTATACCATGGTGTAAGAGTTTGTAAAAGTGTGAGCCCTAGTCCACAACTACCAGCACAGGATTTAGAACAAGTTTGTATTACAGAATGGATTAATGGTGAAATAACAATTTTGAGAAACACTTAGATGGTAGAAGGTTCAATATTTAATAAAAAGCGGTAAGAAAGCTTTATTGACTGGAGGTCAGAGAGAAAATTCTGCCTTATGCTTCCCTAGTACTCTACTCCCACACTGAAATAAATCCAGAAATAGAGGACAATGGAGTCAAGACCACTTCAGAAAGAATTTGGCAAACATATACTCTGTCCTTAGCCAGGTCCATCCACTCTCAAGATGGAGAGAGTTAAATTCTGTGAGAACACTTTCTGGAGGTTTACCCAATATTGTACTTTGCTGACTACAGATTTTCAAGGGATTGATTTCTCAAATATACTGAACAAAAGAAAATGCTGAAAACAAAAAAAAGTTATTAACCTAAAATTTTATTCTTTGAAGCAGCTTACACAAAACACCCAGGTTTGGAAGTGAATTGCTAGCCTTCGAGGCACCATCTACAAAACAAAGTTCTAGCAGCGGTCTATCATCTCTGACTGTGCCACACCCAGAAGATAACATCAAAGGGCCTCCATCTCTGCTGATGATGATATCCTATTAACAACAGAAACATTTACAGGAGTAGGGCAGCATCACTAACAGGTAGTGAAGACAACCTACTCTCAAAATAATCCTTACACATAATGTTGTGGTACTTCCTTGAAAAAAAAAAACAAAACAAAACATCAGCTACAAATTTTAACAGATGAACAGTAGCGTGAACCAGGATCTCCCAACTCTCCCAGAAAGTTCTCCAAAAAACAGAGTGGACATGAAGATGTTGAAATTGCTGCCAGCTGCACTGGTGTGTATGAATAAATACATGTCCTGGGACAGGGGTAGTCACAGGATATTACAGAAGTGAAATAGCATAAATGGTTTTTATTTTTCATAGATATTGGCAAGTGGCTAATGGGCTTGCCCACAGCTAGCATCATGGACACACTTGCCCGCATCTTAGCCGAGGCCATTTGCCAGCGTTCAGTATGAACCACTGCTTATCGCTTTCACAGCTACTTTGTGCTGGCTAAGTGCCTCTCCCCAGCTGTCTGCATGCTATCATGAACACAGTCAGCACAGCGAAATCACAGTGCACACAACGGTAAACCCACCGGCACCTCAAGGGCAACTTTTGGCAAACATTCCCTTTTATATTAATCCAACTTTTCCTTCAAACACAGTTGTGCTCCGTTTGTTCACTGGCTTTTCCCATCTAAATTCCTCTGAATAAACTGTGCACCAAATAAGAACTGACAACGAGCCGACATCAAAAGAGATTTAGTTCTCTGGATTGCTTAACTCTTGAGGGGAAGGTGCAGCAAAGGAGATGCATGGATTCCCTGTACAGCAAGGTTTGAGGTTTTTAAGAAAATGTTTCATGCCAGTGACATTATAAAATTTTTAAAAAGTTTTAAAAAGAGAGAGGAAGGGAAAAAGACAAAAAGGGGAGCTCTGGTGCTTTCTTAGGAGGGGAAGAGAACTTACAGAAACAAAGAACAGGAATGAATACTTTAATGCCAGGCAACAAAGAGGTACCAAAAAGGAAACCAATGAAAAAAGAAAAAAGGCATAAATCTGGAGTTGCCTGGTCCCTGAAAAGGAAGCATGCAAACCAGAAGGAGAGTAAACAATAAATTTTTTACCAGGCATATTTCTTCACCAAATTGGTGAAGGACACTAAAAGCACCAAGGATCACCTACCAACCACTAGTCTGCAGACACCACTGAGACCTGCTCTTCTCACTCTCAAGTGCTGCCATGGCAGTACAGAGCCTGCTAGCTCCCCACGGCCACAGTGCTGCAGACAGGACTTGCCTTCACTCTCCCAGCAAAACGTGGGACATCCAGGGAGCACCAGGGCACCCCCAGGCCCAGGCAGGTCACCTCTCACAACCACATAGCTTCACCTGGGGCCACCCTGCAGTGCCCCGAGGCCACGTCCGCCTACAGGAGCAGAGCTGCATAATAACCCTCTAGTACCACATGCCCTGTTCAGGCTCTGGGAGCCCCTGGGACCCACATGGCTGCTGGTGCCCACAGGGGCTGTCCCAGTGCACAGCCTGCAGCCAAGCTTCCTCCAGAGGTACCCGGCTTGTTCAGTGTGCGCCCACATGGGGATAACACCAAGGCAGCGCAAGCAGGGCTATTGGAAGGCTCACTGCTGTCGATCCACGCTCAGATATAGACACAGCCTGTTCAAGGAAAACATGATTCGAGCCTGCAGAATTCACTAGAAGCTGTGGACACCAAGGACCGTTGAATCCAGGCCTTGGATAGGAGGCATATAAAACTCCTTTCAGGCACTACCCCATCACACTGACATCGACCCCTTCTCCATAACTTGGAGGTAGTTTAAAACCTTGTCTCCTTCTTTCTGCTCATTTCTTTCTCTAGAAGTCAGAATAAAAGCCAGGCACCTGCCTCTGCCTAGAAGAAAATTATATTTTTATTTATGGAAACTTATTTTCTGACATACTCCACAAAGCCCAATATTTTCCCTCTTCCAAAAAGCACCTGGCATTTTAACCCAGCAGTCCATGATATCCACACATATCGAGGATCTAATTCAGACAGAAGAAATTGATTTTTCACCTTAATCTCAGTGCATTTCATAGAAGGAGATAAGGGGGGGGTTTTATTGGCAGCTTGACTGACCACTGCTGCCAGCAAGACTGACCAAAAGTGGGATCCCAAGGTTACAAAATGAGCAGTAGCTCATCACAGGTTGCTTATAACCTGAGTTGCAGTATTTTTCTTATCAATCTTGCTGCTATCAGGTGGCCCAATGCTCTGCTACGGGGAGCAATTACTGTTACTCAAAGTAATACTGCTTCTTGGGGGAAATATAAACGTAACTGAAACCTAAACAATATGCTTTGCTCTTATGCAAATAAGTCTGGCAATAAGATAAGGAAAGACAACAAAAATAACAGTAAGAAACTGGCAAAATCATAACCATCTGAGAAGTTCCCCATGACACATCTGCTGTTCTTTAAATGAGACAATCTGTTCATTGCAGGAACTGCTTCCTGAAATCCAAGTTTTCTCTTCTAATACCAAGCACTTTCAGCATTACTAAAGCCTCATTTGTTTCCTGGCCCTTCTTGTTCTGTTTTTATGAGATGCATTTTGATAGCCTAGAACAAAAAAGCACTAAAAACTTTGAAAAGTTCAGTGCCAGTTTCCATAAAGCATTAAAATAAACTTTTGTGGTAACAGCAATAGTTAACGCAGTCACAATCAAAATGATATTCAGTAAAGAATATAATTTCACAGCCCTGTAAAACCAGATACAAATGTGAACTCCCTCAAGTGAGACTTATTCTTCACATTCCTTTTTTCTACCTTTTATTGTGTTTCCAGATACCGTCCTCCCTTTTGGCTTCCAGCAGCACTCAACAATAACGTAAAATTACTGTGATGTTGCCATGCATTAATAAAGCCAGTCCAAATCACCTTATCCTGAGAAGCTGACCAGAGAAGCATTCCCTTCCTGTGATAGCAAAGTATTATTTGTTATGCTCCCAAAGAGTCAGTAAACAAGGTTCCTTATCGTTAGAAAAGAACCTCTAGAGAGAAGACAAACAATTTTATGAGGACACCCCCATGTATACTTTCATATAACCTACACAAACTATTCCTGTCTTCTCAATTTTATTTCCTCTGTGGGATCATTTTATTTTTTCCAATAGAAAATTATGCATTTTAATATCTTTACTTTTTGTCATTAACAGGAGAACAGTTATAGTTTGAGGATATTTTCAAAAATGCAGTCTTTAAATAATATTAAGTGAAAAAAAATTAAATGGATTACAGTATAGGAAAGACATGGCTTGGACTAGGTAATCCTTTTCTCTCTTACTCAAAGTTTATTTCAAGTAACAGTGCTATTACAGGGATTCCTCTTACCTGCAAGGTCAATATGAGAAATTCAGGGGAGTAGTAATACATTTCATTAACCTGACCATTTTTTACAATTAAATAAATATGTGTCATCTTTGTTTACTTAATTTCCAAGTAGAATTTTCAAGTATTCCTTTCATTCATTATCTTCTGCAGCAAAACTCGAACTCTCTTCTAAGAACAAAATGGTCAGCCTTCCAGAAGAGCAGAAATATCTCAGATGTGTGTGCAAGACCTCTTCTTGGAGGAAGAACTTGGACCCACAGCACACTGCACAGGCAGGAACCCTACCTAGAGCAGAGAGTTGCTCTATTCCCTATTTTTCATTAAGTACATCACACAATGCTGAGCAGCTCCCAACAGTAAACCCTCGGAAAAATTCCATTCTGTTTGTGTCAGGCAAAGTCTTGAAATACAACAGAATTCACATAAATTATTATCTAACTGCTACTGCTCTCATTTTAACTTTAATACTTCATACTCAAGAGTCACAGAGAGTGGGCAGTAAGAATGGCTGTTTCTTTATGGTTAGGACATTTGCGTAATAGTAAAGCACATCACTATGCCCATCTTCAGCAAATACTTGTCTAAACAAAGCAGAAAACTCGATGGGAGAAACAAGAAAAAAATCACCCCAAAACACACTCTTCTTAATATGGTCTTCTTGAAGACAAATTTAGGTGCAGTCCAGAACAGAAAATATTTTGTCTTGGCATTGACATCCTGAATGCCTTCATCTACAGTTACTGGATCTTCTAACAGCCTTCCAGGTCACAGGGAACGTAGTTTGGTTCAAAAGTGTTGTTGAAGCAGATCTTCCAAGTATCCCTCCTTACTGTGCTGTGCTTCAAATTTGGCAGAGATTTCAGAGCACAGAAGCAGAAAAGCCTTGGAAAAAAAAAAAATGAAACACCGAGCCACGCAAAGACATTCTCCAGGACCTCACCTGATGCCTTACAGTGACTAAGTGACATTCAGTCCATGTATCAGCCTAGGAACAGACCAAAGAAAAACATGCTGAAACATATAGTGCAGATGTTAAGTCCTCACCATCAGTCTGCTTTCCAGTTCTGCTTCTACTGTGTCACTTTTTTTTCTACTGTAGATGCAAGATGAATTTACTTTTCTGGGCAAATTTAAACCAACATTATGAACAGTTTCGAAACAATAAAGCCTGCACATTTGGATTAATCTTCATATCTGCCGGAAAAGGTTCACTTTTCTAGATCAACTCAGTGGCATTACCAGAGGTAACTGCATAACCAAATACCAACACAAAGCCAGCACCCAGTAAGCTTTGAGTAGTCACATAAGATTTACAGTGACCCAAAATGGCCAGATCAGTTTGGAGTGTGTAGCAGCTTTAAGAGCCTAGCAACTTAACAGGCTTGGTGGCTTAGCTAGTCTGAAGAGGGATGGAAAAAGGCAAGTGAGTCTAAAACAAAGATTAGTTGATCATCGTACATGCCAGTTAGCAAACACATCACTAAATACAACTAGAGGAAGCAAGATTTAGTGCTCCAAGCAAAACAGAGCAAAGACCATATCTAATAAATTTTACTCCTACACAGTTTTCCTGTTTAGTGAGTAAAAAGACATACCAGCTGTAAATCTACTGTCCCACCAGAGCTGCTTATGTCTCAAGCAGTAATAGTCATAAGCAGTTGAAAGTGCAGTAGAGAACATTGTTGTTGCTTCAGGTGGTAACCAAGGAATCAAAAAGATAAGTTTTTCTCAGTGGATTTCTAGACAACACAAAGAAAGATAGCAAGGTCTTTCTTTGCGTTTGCTTAACCCATGCCTGTTATGATCTGACTAGTGAGAGATGCCTCTGCCCAAACTAAGGTGTAAACAAGACCACATGCCAAAGTTAATAATACAGATTTCATTAAACAGTAAATGTGAGGTAGAGAGAGATAGAAAGAAATAGAAAAGTGGGGGAAAGGGGAAGACAGAGAAAGGTCAAGCAGAAGATAGTCACCACCCATGGATCCAGTGACATCCCACTGGTCCTTCTTCACCCTGGGCTTCTTGGTGGTGGGGGTCTCAGAGTCATTCTTCTGGCGTTACTACCTTTATACAGTCCAAGTTCTGTGTACCCACACGGTGGTAGCAGACGACGTTCCCATAATTTAGGAAGATAATGTGTATGACCAGTTGCTTCCTTTGCCACAGTGGGAATTTCTGTTCAGATGCAATAACCAGGATATGTTAACCACCATCTTGCCCCACGAGGCCTGGAATTAGCACCATTCTGTCACAAATTCCTGCCTTCCGTGCTTATTGCAAGTTCCTGCTGCAGTGACTTATCTTATAGCAAGTTCCTTCTGTGGCCTTGACAGTGTTTGAGACAGGCAACTCTTCTCTTTAAGTCCTTACAATGTTGGAAAGTAGAACGAGTCTTGAAGTTGTCATCAGAAAAATCAGAGATAACTTAAAACTATAACTAAGGTTGAATTCCCCATTAAAATAATTGAGAATCAAAAGAGAGCTGATCTTTGCTGGTGTAGCACAACAAAACCTTGAAAAAATCTTAGGAATCATTTTTAAAAGCTCTGAAAATGTGTTACTAAAGAACCTATTCTTTTCAGCATTTCTAGCATTAATGCCACTTCATGTAAAGTAAGAAGAGTCATTGAAAATGTTAAAAGTAATGCATTATCAAATGTTATTTGCAAGCTAACCAAGAAAAAACAAAGTCCAATATCAGAATTGTATGTGACCCAGAGTCCATCAATAGTCCTACTTACCAAATATGTTCAAAACAGATTAAACTAAATGCATTTTAGAACATCTGCTAAAAAAACCAGCAGGTAAGAATCTTGGAGATGCCCTTTGTGAAATATTCCCTCTCCATTTCATTGTGAGACAGCACACAGGCACTCATGGTGCAGGTACACAATACCACACTCAATCAGCTCTGTTGGCCAACTGACACTGAAAGGCTTCAGTCATTGGCACATCCATTTTCTAGTGAAGAGCCTCATTGTATCATGTATGGCTTCAAATGAACTATATCTAATTACCAGCTTTTCCCTCCTGCAAAACATGAAACATGCAAATTTTTTAGGATTTGAAACAAAACCGTCCCATAATCATAACTTCCAAATGAGCTGCTGAACCATATATCACTTATGCCAAAATTTTGGGGTTTCTTTTTTATCATTGTTTTCCACAGCCAAATACAGTGTCTTCTTTTAACGTCTTGGTTTAATATTACTGGTAAAAATACTTGTTAGTTAAAATTGTACCACATTCTTCTAAAATAATTTTCCTGAGAATAAGAGCTTCTGAGTCATATTTTTATGGTGGGTTTTGCATTATTTGCATATAATTTTGTCTCTCTTACAGAGTATATTCTTCCCCATTTTGCACGGTATTCTTTTCATTTAACTCTGGTAGTTAGATGCAAGCAGATGCCTAAAAGTCAGCCTTCTTTACAGGCTCTGGGAAAAAATACAGAAGACCCCTAAGGTTGATTCAGTTTATCTGGACCACCCACTTATTGCAGAGGGTGATTCTTGTCTTCTATATTTCTGTTCCTGACAAGCAGAGCTACTTTCAAGAAGCTGGTCAGACAAGATGAGACCTATTGCTAATGCCCTACAGATATATCTGCATCATCAGCTAGCACAGTGCAACAGGAGTGCACCTCTAGGGCAAAACACTTGGTGCTGAGAAGCACACTTCCACACTAGGTATGCTTCAGGGAGAGAGGGAAAGCTCTGTTTCAAACTTACTGTAGTCTGTCCCCACTGGCTGAAAGCCCATGAGCAGCTGGAGCACACTTAGGGGTGCTCCTGCACACAGGAGTTTGGGCCTGGCAGTTTAGTTTCATCACACCAGCCTCCACAGCCCAGGACTGGTCACGGTGAGGACCCAAAGCAGTAAGTGCGAAAACCCAGGGGGCTCAGTTTAAAAGCACGTCCTTTGTCCAAACTAAACTGCTAATATAGATATATCATGAGTCAGTATTTGTGCACTTTGAAATGCACTTTGGGCTCTTTTGTTTTTTTGGCACATTCAGTAGGTGCCCTGCATCCAAGGCAATTACAATCCATTTTGTAAACTGCCCACTCTCAGTATCAATGCTGCTTTTTGACCCTCATATTGGATTGCCCTTCATTAAAAGAAATGTTTTGAATTAATGCCCAGTACCAGCTATGCCACCAGCTCTGCCACCCCTGCTGAAAATACCTTACTAGGCACTTCTGGGGTTACATCTGACACCTCCATGGTTTTTTATATACCTGTGGTGGTTTAGAATACCTGTGTCTAATCTCCCTCTCTTGTGCCACAGATGACTGATTTAAGAGACAAACAGCAAAAGAACAAAAATATTGTTGACAGTGAAGTGAAAAGCTGCTGGCATGAGTTGAAGAACAAAAGATTCCAATGCTTCCATTTTCTCAAACACTTTATTCTTGCCTTTGACCTTAATGAGGTTTTTTTCTCACTATTCAGGTTTTTAAAGCCTCTGATGAATCTGAGGGTAAAACATTTTCATTTTCAGTAAGGAATAAACCCAAACACAGTATGAGGCAAACTAAATTGAAAAGTACTCCCTGGGAAGAAAGTAAAGACTAATAATAGACACACTGAATCACCTGATGGTGAGTCTCACTACAAATGTCACTGCTAAATCAGGCATCCTTTGTTACCATAGGGAAGGGATTGCATGGAAAATTTAAATCTCACAAAGGGAACCATTGATTTTAGAAGATAAAGATCTACTAATAATGAACCCAGCAACAATATAACTTCACAGATATTTAGTAGTATAAGCTGCATGTCTTGTATCCTTTGGGAACGCACAGCCAGCCAAAGGTCGTTCTGTTTTGTTATTCATATCAGCACATTTCACTTAAGAGGCTCTTCTACCAAACGTATTTGTAGAAATCGGTATTTTGCACATGAAAGGCAAACACTAACATGTGCCTTCATTTCAGGAATTTGAAATATACATTTCAAATTTCCAACCCAATTTCAGTTGGAAGCAGTTGAGTGATCAGGAGAGATAAAGCAGTAATTCACAATATCTTCTATCAGGAGCAAAGACAGAATTGGTATTTATCTCTCCTCCCAGTCCCATATCACTATTAGGAAAAGTTACCGAAAGTCTAATCTCATCACCAGAAATAAAGGTTTATCTGTTCCCATATCCCAAGCCTGCACTATCACTTCCCCCATGGCTGTTTCTGGACCTCCCTCTGACCACCTCCACAGATGAGGAGAGCATGGTCAGAGATCATTCCTGGCCACTGAACTACCTGAAGTGAATTCACCATGCCCAGAAGGCACATGGAGACGGTGAGCCATTGAGTGTCCCCACCTTCATATGCCAGCAGCTCCCTCCTCCTCTTTCTATATCATCCCTTGCACCCGCAAGTCAAAAGGGATAGAAATGTCTAACATAGAACTATCCTCCTTTTTATACACAAATACCTATGTTTCCCTGACAGCTCTTTGCCCCTCAGGGGCTCCTCAGTACAGGTCACACCAGCCCTCAGAAGCAGCAGATCAGACACATATAACAAAGTACCATGTAAATTATATGCTTGCATCCATGTGATGGCTAAAACCACCTCTGCAGCACAGTCAATGCCTTGAACTTAGGTCAGGTTAGACTGAGCCAACTGGAGCAGCAAGCTCAGCACAAGGCTGAAACACCTCTCCTGGAAGCTTAGGACATTCCTGGTGAGTACCTCATGCTCCTGCGCTCTCGGTCAAGACAGCTAATTTAAAGTTAACTTGGATACACCCTGCTGTACAGTCACAGTAGCACCTGTGCAAGAGTAGAAAAACCCTAGATAATTTGTCTTTCCTGGTCCAATACCCTACTGCTTTGTATTTTGTTACTACATAAATGATGAAAAATGATTACGGAATATTCCAGTACTATCTGAAAGCATTTAATATATAATACACATCTCCACACAATTCATGTGAAACAAAGCTTTAAGCACCTATTATAAAGATTCAAGGGAAGCTGGAATTAAATGCAGAAGTTCCAACACAGATCTCTGAGAGGCTTTATATCAGTTTTCCATTGATATTAGTGTGTAACTCCTAATTTACATCGGTGTAAGGAAGGACACATACACACCCAAAGACTATAAAAAGACCAAGCCCATAAAACAGGAAAAGAAAGAGCAAATTATATCAACAGAGGAATCCATTAAGCTGCGTATATAATTCCTGAATTTTCAGCACCCCACATCATAAATCGCTGCACTTATTTTTATTACAAAACATTTTTTAACCAACAAAAATTTGCCTTATTAAACTAAACTAGAAGTTTGACAACTAAAATCTGTCAGAATAGTACCTAGAGAAAGTTCTTTGGCGTTCATGTTTCACAAGCAATTTGAGATTTGGCCTTGATCATCTTTAGTATTGAGGCTTTTTGCTGAACTGTACCCTAAATTCTAAACTCAGAGCTTTATAAATATTACAGAATTTTTTTAGTCTATTTAGTGTCACTGTCAGCTCTGTCAGACTACAACAGTCCTGTCTTCACATACAAAATAGCAAAGCCAGCAGGTGTCTCACATACAATAAAAAACAGTGAATTACTACAGAAAGAAAGTATATTGAAAAAGAAACAGCATGATTCATATCAATTTTTTCCAAAATTGCATAGAAAGACATTTTCCATCATCATTAGAACATCATGCTAAAGCTTTTGGGACCTTACTTAGTGTTCTTTCTACAGACTACCATAATGTATCCCACAACCCTTTCTTGCCTCATATCAAGCGAAAATGAAACAGAGAAAGTGACATGTTCAGTGCCGTCACCCCATTTCATACTTTCCACAAATACACAGAATTGGCTTCAGTGAGTGGTAGAAGTTTCAGTCAGTAACTCAACTGAGCATTGTAGTTTATCTGGACTAAAAGTACAAAGATATTATGCCTTTATACTCAGTGAATTTTTAATCAAATCTCTGTAGCTGTTATTTCCAGCATCTTTCGTTTTGCTTACTAAGAACACTAATTGAGGTTCTGCACAGCAAATGTTTTCACATAGTAAACATTTGACTCAACATTTTATATATGGTGAACTAGTTTCAAATATATATGACAAGAACAAAAACTGTTCATGAGCATTCTTCTAATTGCAGGCAAGAGCAGTTGTCTCATATTATATACTATGAATTATTCTTATGTAATACATATGGAGATATTGCTTAAATTTTGTCCCAACTGGCAGCTTGGGCCTGAATTTGCTGTGCAAGTTTCATCTCTCAACAGACTGAAGCTGAATAGCAAATATAGATCTTAAACTTGAGGGGAAAAAAAAAAATTTCTCCAGGCTCTAGACTGGAAGACACATCTTATTACAGAAACACAAAAAAAATATGCTGAGATCCAGATTTTAATCTGAAATTCTATATGGCCTGAGAAGACATACTTCATATTTGGGGACTCCAGTTAAATTTTAGAGAGGAAAAAACCATGAACAGATACCCTCCTACAATCAATCTAAGGGCTGAAACATATACCTGTGAACCATGTCAAGTGGCACTAACAGCAGGATATATTCTGTGGGTTTTATTTCTGCTACACATTCATATTTTGTATCCAAATCAGACATTGTGTGAAGAAGTATTTTGATAATGAATCTTGATTCCAACACATACTAGTCAGTAATACTTCACCTCTTCTCAAAAGTTTTCAACCTTATGTCAAAAATTGATATATGTCATGAATAATTAGACTTATAAGACCTCAACAGTTCACTGTCTATATGATGTGTGTCATCCTAGTTATCCTACCCTATGGCTTCATTCTGCAGATATTCCTTATAATGTCAGATACTTCTCAAAGTGATAATGCTGCCAAAACAGATGGGATTACTTACCTAAGAAATGCAGTGCTTGAAAGCAAAGTACTGAGGATACATTAGGCTCAGAGAGACAAACTGCATACATGATAAATGCTAAAATAATATGAAAAGGCTTTGCAAATGTGCAGTAAAGAACAGATGCAGCATGCTGCTCCAGGAGACACAGCTCCCATGCCCACAGAAGGGGGGCACCTTGGCCTCTGTATCACCTTCTATTCCCTAAATCTCCCCAGCCTCCTGACCTGACACCCTGCGGTGGCAACGCGTTTCTCTGCACACCCACAGAGGGATTAGCAACATCACCCCCTAGACTATAAACTGTTCAGCTAAATACCTAGCACACAAGGTAAACAAAATATTTTCTTTCACATTTGCTTCCATATAACAGCTTTCACTTTTCTTTTCCAAGCAGTTAAATATCTCCCAGGGGACATTCACATCACAAAACCTTGAGAGCGAAACAGAAGGTATGCTTAGCTCTAAAGCTAGGTCTATCTGTGCAGCAGATCATTACCACCTCACGCAGTTTCTCTCAGAGCATTTGCTCTAAAAAAAATAAAAGTAAAAAAATAAAAGTCCCCGTAGTCCCTGTTCTCACCTTGCAGTAACCTTGTAACACAGTCTTATACCCTGCACTTCTGGATCACACACAGCCATCTGGACTTTTGTCTTCCTCTGAGCTCAGTCCCCATCCTGGGCCACCTCACAGTTGTTAATTAGTGGCACTCTCTGTATGCAAAGTACTCTGCCCATCATCATTTATATTATAAATGCCTTTTCCCCCCTGACTCTCTGCTATGTTCCTGCTGCTAAATGTCCTTAATTTCAAATTCTTTATGCTAGGCTTTGCCTTTAATAATACTTGAATGAAAAGCAATTTTAAAGCAATCCATACTGTCAGTGGTCCCCTCAAGCAAATGTGATTTCTCTTAGCTATGCTTTCATGTCTAGGTTAAGAAGTTTAAATTGAGTAATTAAAAAAAAAAAAAGGCAAACTAATAAATGTTTAAGGTCAATCATTGAACAACCCACAGTTTTAAACATTTCCCCAACAGCTGCCCCTATGCTTGTGAGTTCTTGCAGACCATCACCTTCCACTCCAGCCTACGTCAAACATTACAAGCTTTAACATGTAACTAATGTAACACAAAAGGGAAGTTTTAGCAATGGGAAACGAACTGAAATGAGTTAGTAATGAAAGCAACAGCTGACTGTCAACACATTCTGTTCTGATAAAATTATATCAGCATGGTGGCATCAAGGTAAATGAGGCTTTTTGAACAGAGGAATTAGGCAACCTTGAGAAATCAGCCAAATAAATCAAAAGTTCTTGCAGACATAACCAAGAAAAATATTGAGAAAGCATATTTTACAGGCAAGATCCTAAACTTGGATCCAGAAAAGCAAGCTTTAGGGTTTCTGAGGTTCTTAAGTATCCATGGCATGATCCTCAAATCAGTTGCTTTGGTAAAGACAGGTTCTTCTGAATACAATAAAGTTGAGACTTGTATATCCATATTTTCATCACCTCTTTCCTGTTTAATGGTGGACCAATTTTAAAGGGCCTTCTGGTTTCCAGTGCTTCTGTAAGGCTTGCTTGGTGGGCTGGCCCTACACCATGCAATGCACAAGGGGGTTCCCTGTGTCTCCAGAGGGATTCCAACTTCTCCTCCTGAAACTTTTTGAAGCCACTGGAAGGCATATAGGACAATAGAAGCTCCTGTGCAGAGGATGAGGGAAAGGCCTTTCCCAAAGCAAAGTTCACCTATTCCTTCACATCCCTGATGCAAAGAAGCGGGTTCAACAAGCCTCATTCTCCAGGCCTCTCATTTTTACTGCCCACCCAAACACTGGCCTTTCCCACTACTTCTTTCCCTCCTATGGCATATGCAGTCTCGGTACCCCCCACGCAGGGCAAACAAATTCAGCACCAGCAGCAACACTGAGAAACGTGGAACATGTTGCAGAACATGTTCCAGCCCTGCCTCCAGCCCTAGGAGTTTGCTCCACAGATGGTGCTCCTCAGCCAAAAGCAGGATGTGCTCATATGTGCTTGAGCTCAGTGCTGCATGTGTCAGAGCCCTAGAGCAGCATCTCTGCCACCATGGCTGGGACCCAACCTCACCTTCCCATCAGACATGAAACTGCTTTCGTGAAGAAGATTTACAAACTTGTTTTATTTTGAAAGAAACTTATTTTCTTAGAAACAGAAATTGGCATCCCTCTGGAGACACGGGGAACATCCCTATTCACTGCATGGTGTAATGGCAGCCCCGTAGGTAAGCATTACAGAAACACTGGAAACCAAAACACCCTTTGAAACTGGTCCATCATTAACCAGGAAAGAGACGATAATAAGGATATGAAAGTCTAAATTCTGAATGCTTTCGGAAGAAATTTGTAATTTTATTTCTCATGGAGCCCCAAGGCAAAACATCCAAGCATTGCCAACACACTACCTCACAGAAAACCCCCCACATATCCCGAGCCAGCAGATAACAGTGTGCCCACACTAACTCTTACAGCAAAATAATTCATGAAGACATGCAAGAAAAGTGCTCTGCTGAAGTTTTAATTCCTTTCTCTTGGGCACAGACAAGTGTAATGATACAGCACTGCAAATTAAATATTCTAATGCAAATCAGGACCATTTCTGAATGTCACAGTGACCTGAGCAGCCACTCAAAATAAAATATTGCCAAAGTTCCCTAAACCAAAGGATAAATCTAATGGTGCTCACGCACACAGAACGGTAGAAATAGATTTTCTCCATCTCATATAGAAATGCACAAATCTTGAAATGAATTCCTCTGAAGGAAATGAGATGGCTAGCAGTTATGCGAGAAACTAATGGGAATTTTAATAAGGTACCAAAAAACCAAAAAAAACCTGTGATGGACACAGCTATTTGATATCTCTTATGCTTCATTCTGAATTTTAAATAATTAATTTTAAAAACCAAACAAACAGTAATTGGGTTTTAATAATTGAGAGAACACCAGATAAGGAAACAATATCCAATAAAGAGCAAAGGAAATTAAGAAGTAATGGAAATAGTCTTAGAAGATTCAGATAACTTGAAACCATAGTTCAATATATTTAATTTTTTCCTCCTGGGACTTCACACACCCTCATGTTCTTGCTTAGTTTCTCTTTATGCAAGGCTTCAAGATTTTTGTATCCTGCAGCAATACTGTAGTAAGTTCTATGATTTGCAGTAGTTAACACTGCAATAGGATGGGTTTGTACTTACTAAGAAGCAGTTCTTCTAACAAACTGTCCTCCATGATCAGCTCTGTAAGATGTACAAGTAAATTCAAAAATGCACTCCTGCAGATTATACCTGTGACAGCTCTTTGAACAGCAAGTCACCTACCACTGCCAACTAAGCTTTTGATGGGAAGAGAGTACCTGTATACAAGCAACAAGCAGGTGTAGGCAAGTTGTTTGTCAGCATTGGTTCTCTGTTATACAACTGTGTTTGACATGCATAAGGCACTGATCAGAGCAATGTTCACTGATGTACAAGAATTAGTTTTCCCCTGTCTTGTAAGCTATATAAGGATATAGGTTGCTTTATATATAAGGACTATGAGATAAAAGTCAGTCTACCGTCAGCTTTTTTCATCACATGGAGGTCTGAGGTCTGAAAGGGTCCTGTGGATTTACAAAATTTGAAAGCCCGACTATTTCTAAATGCATACAGGAATATCACAAGAGCCTTGTATGGGGAACTCACAAGAGACCTCAAGCAATATGTCTGGATTCTCTTAGAAAGAATAAATACCTCAGCTCATGCCAAAGCCTTTGAAAAAAAAATTGCAGTGTTTTTCCTATCCCTCACTGTCCTACACATTTGTTTATTTAGAAAAGTCTAATGCGAGATTCTCAGGTATGTGGTATGTCTCTGATATGACTAAGCCAGGGGCAACTGGCTTAGCACAGAAATCTCTGTGAATGTATCTGAAGCTCCATCTGGGCAATAAGCCCATTGATGGAGTCTCCAAGCTGCTCCCTGGGAAGGCTTCTGCTCCAGAACACTCCCAGTGATGACCAAAAGGGCTACGTGTCTGAAAGTTTCCCAACTGCGTCTGCAGCACAGTTCAAACCCTAACAAGTCACTCATGCTTAGCAAAGTTTTTAAAAAGTACAGCCACATTTCGCTTCTGCTTTATTATAAAAGTTAGCCAAGAGCAGTCCTCTCAGTCATGGGTGAATGCATGGTCTGCTGAGCTGAAAGCCAGCAGGATTATTGTGACTGCTGGACTAAGTCAACAAGCACATACAGGCATTCAGGTTCCATAGAACTAACAGGGGCAGGTATCCAGATATTCCTTGTCTCCTCTAAACCACTGCATAATTTTTATTCTTGGAATAGTTGTACCTCACAAAGCGGAGTGTATCTTCTCTCAAGATGTATTACTACAGCTCTGAGCATCAGCACTTAAGAGACCTGTCAGGAAGCAAATGAGAGTCAACTCAGTAGTTAAACTGCTTAACCAGCTTCACTGGCTGACCCTTCTTCTTTTCTCATGCCAATGCAAATCAATTTACTCCAATTATTTCTAATTTTTACCACTGTATCTGAGAAAATAATCTGTGTTGTTCTTCTCAGCAGATGCCCTGAGCTAGATTTTAGCCCACACAGCACATCTCTGCAACCCAGAAAGAGTCCTCCACTGTGCACAGCGACTTGATTTCCTCTTCTCCTACCAAAAGGGAAGGTGTGAATTCTACTATTTCCTAGAAGCACACACTGTAGTGAATAATCTAAAGCTGTGTACTACTGAATCACAGTCCTCAGAAAAGCTAAAAAAACCCAAACTCACTTATGTTTTCAATAGCACATATTGTGGAATATTTAGGAGGGTCTTTTCCCTGTGATTTATCTCCTTAAATAAAATTTTCAGGTTGTTAGTACAATTTATCATTGGTCACCTAACACCTGGCTATCCCAGGTAATGCTATCTGAGAAGTTAAGCAATGCAACCTTTAAGAAACTGAGTCTTGAATGTCCTTTGACCTTTGCTGAGAATCATTTTTCCCCCTTAGGAGTGCTATTTTTGAAAGATTAATCAAGAGAAAATGTAAATTTCAGCCTGCTCCTCTCCCTGCTATAAAGTTGGAGATACTGCTCCCCACTGCACTACAAGAGTAGCACAATCATCTAGCTGTCACAGAGAGAAGCCAGTACTCTCCGTTCTGCTCTCCTACCTTACATTCTGGTTGGAACCAACAGAGTCAGCAAGCAGAGCTTTTGATGTGATGTCAGCATTGGCAGCTCTCCTGTTCCTGTGTTTACTTGTGTGGGTTTCAGGCAGCCAGGGAGATCACCAACAGCAGAAGCCATGAGTCCTAAATACTTGAGGACCTTCTTTTCATGCGTGCTTAGGAAGACCTGGCAGCCATCCTCCTTCCTTCACCACTGCTGCCAAGTCCATGCTGGCTGTCAGACTCACACCCTCTTAAAACAAGATTAAAGGAGTAAAAGCGTACCCACAACCACTTTGCAAGCTGTTTAGAGCCCTGCAGTGATGCTGGATCATCGCCCTCAGGCATCTCACATAGGTTCTCTACTGCTCTTCACTCTACACTGATGATGCTTCAAAAACATCTCTGTACTGCCCTTTTCAAGTTCTTATCCTGCCAACACAGCCATTAGAAGCCCTAAGAGCTAGACTCACAACCCCAGCGAGGCCCAGGGTTTATTCTCATTCCTGAGCATGGGTCTCCAAGGTCCCTCTTGTCTTGCTCCAGCCCTATTAGTATTTTCTACCCAGCACATACATTATGAAGCACACAGATACAAATAAGACAAGTTATAATTCTGCTTTCTTGACAAGATCTGCCTCTTAAAGTCTCTCCTGGTAATAAGCAGAAAAAACTACTGCTGGAAAGCACTTGGAGAGAAATAACATCAGCAGCACAATGTAAATAATTAACTAAACCACTCTTTTAGATTACATTATGCAAAGAAGAATAAATCATCAGACAAGCATTAAATATTTCATGGAAGTTATTGTAAAGCTGAAGAATCAAGTGTCCTTCTCTATCATTTCAGAGCATGCAGAAGTCATCAATACATTTAAGAACTGCCTCTCATCCCCTTTGCAGCACTGAAGGAAATGCATTCCCTTGAATTCTATATGCACTGTTTTCTACATCCAGATTTCTAGAAGGCTGATAATAAGAATTTCCTTGGTGGGGGGAGGAAAAACACAAAAAGAAAAAAAATACTGCCACAAAAAAGCATCACAAAAAATAAAAACAAAACCACAAACCACTCCCTACAGAGGCCTTTTATGGCCTCTCAAATTGGGTAGTCAAAGATTGAGGCATACAAAATTGCTGGTAATTTCTGAAAACACTGACTCACTAAGCTAGTAATGAGCAGTTGCATTGCTGAGTGACTATTGAAACAAAAGACATAATTCACCTCCCTCAGTGATACTTATTAGCAATAAATCTATCCTCTATAGAAAGAAACAAGGCAAAACCCAACCCAACTCCCTATTTATAGTGTTGCCAAATGAATATTTAATGTGGTATCATCAGAATTAATAAATAGAAAACCATGGAGCTCATCCAGACATATAACTTGCTCTCCAAATCATTAGTTTTTCAGGAACAATGGATGCAGTAAGCGTCTTGTGATTTTTGCTATGATACATTTTCTCTGAACAGGCTGATAAATTCTCAGTACTACCACTGACTTTCCAAAACAGAAAAGAATTCCTGCAAGAGAGATCATCTAGAACTGAAAGAGTATAATAATTTTACTATTTATCCAGTTTACATTTACATTTATCTATTTCAAAATACATCTTTTTCAGGTTTCCTTTTGTCACTTGTGCTCATTACCAATCGCAAGTCTGCTGGAGTTCCGGCATCTCTTGCGAAGCTTTTCTCCCCTTGTCAAACTTCAGCTGCTGCTTTTCACCCCACACTGAAATTCCAGGTCCTCCTCGGGCCTGATGAAACAAAGGCAGTGCCGTTTCTGGAGAACAAGCCAACGGGGCTTAGAGCACCTTGACTGTGCTTTGCAGCAGTACGTGTAGGAAGCCCGAAGTAACTACTAATTTGAATTGAGATCACTATTTGCACAGGGCCTGGACAACTTCAGTTTCTAATATCCAGCCTACATCAAACAAAGTCAGTGGGAAAAAAGAGTTAGAGCTCGGAAAACACATGAATTTTTTTGCTGGCAGAGTTTCTACACAAAAACAAGATGTGACCAGCACATTGTATTTCTAAGCTTCTGGCATTGTTTTAACTTATATAACACATGCTAAAGCCATTATTATGGTATTTTTATTTCACTACAAGATCAAAATCAAGCAAGTTGTGAATGTTTTCATGGGAATAAAAGTGATTTTAAAACAGCAAGAGAAAATTTTGACATCAAAGTAAAAGCTTTACCTTTTACTTATTTCCTGAGAATTTTTGATGGTGGGAGAACTTGTGAAATTGTGCAATATGCAAAATAATAAAGTCTACAAAAGTACAACACGTGAAGCAGAGATTGTCGAGGAAAATTAGTTTAAAACACACTGGCAGTATACATGCTTGCTTATAATAACCATACAGATTCACAGTCTAAAGCCTAGCATACAGACAAAACCCTATTGATATAACTCTTTCTTAAAAACATGAAAAGGAGATATTTCACAATGTCTCAAAAACTTTAGCAGTTGTGTGGAATCAACACTTCAGAGATGGCATCAAAACACAGGCTGAGTTTGGAGCCAAGTAGAAATAAACACAGCAAACGATCCTGTTAAGCCCAGGTGCCACAAAAAATATGAAAAAAATTAAAGTCTCCTCTCATTAATATCTAAATGAGTGAACACTTGAGCATAAACTCTGTTAGTTCAGCAGTTACTGCTCCAGTAGACAGCTTCATGGCTGGATTGGGGAGGTTGTGGGTTCTAAGACAGCAAGTGGCACTGACTCACCCTCATTCTAGAAAGGTGTTTGACTGCATTTTATTTCCAGTTTTTTCTCAGATTCATCGATTTCCAAAGCAAGATACTGATACCAAGAACAGCCTTTAGACACAAAATCACTCACAATAACGGTGTGATAAATGGGCAAAGCCTTGCTCCAAAGTGTTTACTTGTTTCTTCCCTTTCTCCTAACTAGATAAGCCCTATTGCTTTCTACCATCTGATCTTGCCCCCTACTCTTGGACAGCCTTTGCAATGCTGAAATCAACAAAATATTACATCTGCAGTTCATTATAAAGCCTGGTTGTGCCAGTTGTACTGGGAGGGAATAGGTCTGGTTTTCTTCCCTTCCCAATTTAGACACGAATAGGCAGCCAGGCACAGGCCAGGCCAGACTACACAACATCATATTTCACCTGAGCTAATGGGCTATAGCTAGTGCCACATGTGTTTTGTAGTAGGGCCAGATGCATTCAAGCAAAATGCATTTTGGTTTCTGGTGCTGCTTGTTTAACTGGAGTTGTTATTCTCACTCCTCCTAAAATAAATTAGTCAAACATTATTTTATCCAGTATCTAGTCAACCTCTGCTATGCCATAATCAAAATATACCAAATCAATACCTTTAAAATTTTCATTTTATTTGTTTAGCCTATAAGAAGCTCATCAAGCTTCCCTATATCAAATCCAGTAGCCTGATTAACAAATTAATCATCATCATCACCACAAAACATCCAGCATAGCACAACACTATTATCCTGCTTTTAGCGAGCAAAACAAGTCCACATGATCACATAATGAAGCACAAGCAAGATACAAAGCACTGAGCATATTATTTGCTATTATTCTGCAGAGAGCATGTGTGTTCAGTTGTCTTCCAACCAATGAAGCGGGGGTTTTGTGTCTGACTTGTTATTCTATAACACTGCATAATTCTAACAGGAAACTTGAGATTAAAATAGGCAAGCAAGGAACTGGACCATTTCCCAGAATGTCCTCTGAAGGCAATCTATCCTTCCTAGCAACTAGTTAGCAACCAAGAGATGCTTACTGTGGATTAAAGAATTAGCTAATAAAGCAAAAATCTAATCAGAAACACTACTGCCATTTTACTGACACGGGACACATTTGAATTTTTTTTTTTTTAAAGCTCTGAAATTCCTTTCATTTAGTCACAAAGTTAATAGAATAAGAAGGAATAGAAAAATAAAAGCATGACAAAGATGGAAGAAATATAAGCTACTAAAAATCTTTCAAGGAACAAGAAGGAAAGATCAGTAATTTTTACCAGATTAATGGCTTGGCTAAATTTAAAGTAGTCAAATGCCTTTTGCATTTGTGGACACTGTAACAACTCACCCACTTAAAAGAGCTGGGACAAATTTAGACCTAGTTCAAGCAAGCATAATTCTCCTTAAGTTAGAACATTCTTGTTCACTTCTTCCAAGGACAAATCCAGGCTGTTGGGCACACAAAAGCCAGAAAAGGTGAGTTAGGGATTACATTTTGAACCCTAAAATCTCACATTCTACTCCATTTTTCTAGACAAGTGCCAGTGCCGTCACAGCGAAATATTGGTTGAGCCATGTAATGCAGTGCAGAAGAGCAAAGGAATCACCACAGGAATAAAATACATTTTTTCAGATCCTATAACACCTATATTACCCTCCGTTATTCCACTCCATACACTAGAGCAGTGAAGGCAAGGATGTCAGTCCAGAAACCCTGACTCTGGGTTGAAATGGGATAAATACTTGAGATTTCTAGGTAGACCAAATAGTCTCTGATGCAAGGAAAATTTCAAAACAGTTTCAGATACCAGTGACAAAATTCAAGAAGTGCCTAATCAAATAGTCTTAAGGCCAAAGAATTTGCCAGGTACCCTCTAAATTTTTTTTTTTTTTTAGTATGCCAGTATCCCATGAAAGCTCCAGAAGCTTTCTTTGAAGTTTTCCTTCACTGTTTCTTCCTCCCATGTGAAAAATAGAAAAATAATTACTGACAAACAAGAAGGCTACATGATCAAACCCAGAGAGTTCAGGGAATTCCAGATTTTTCACTGTACACACTATATGTGTGTTTTCCCACAGTTCGTAATGTGCAGTGACCACTAACTGAAAGATCAATCTGCATTAGATTTCAGGGGGTTTATGCAAGCTTGTAGACTTTCAAGGAACTTTACCACATGTTTATTCAGTTTTAATAGGTGGTTGAATAATATTCATTACAAATCCAACATTTCCCTTTTGGTCTTTCAAAGTATTGTTATTTTAACTATTTCCTTTCAGCTTTAAAAGGGATGATTAGTTTAGACTATTACATACAAAATCTGACATATCAGCTATTTGCAGCCCTTTGGATACTAAATACTGTGATTTAAAAGCTTATAAATTGTTTTAGAGTAATTATTTTTGTCTTATTTCAACTGAGAACAAACATCAGGCTTCTGGTATGTTACTATTTCTTCTAGACTCACTGTGATATGAGCCAGTGTTTATTAACAGTCCTAAATTACCAGGTAGGATGTCAATAGCTACATATTTCATTCATTTTCCAAAAATCTTAGAAAAATTGTACATTGATAGAAATAAACAGCTTAAAATTACAAAACATGCCATCACTACCACAAAAATATAGGACACATGAGTTTATTGGTCTGTTGCCAGACTGTACTGAGTTCTGGCTAAGGTATCGTGATATCAAGAAATATCACAAAGCAAAGATATTTTTTGGAAAGATGAATCCTTTCCCAAGGTCAACAGAGACTTAGTGAAGAGTTTATGGGATTCACTTTAAAAAAAAATAGAAAAATTAATAACCAAAAAAAAAACCACCAAAAAAACAACCCTAAGCAAATCAAAAAACCTTTCAGCTTGAAACTCTGTCCAGAGTTGATGATTAAAGCCAAGATCTTCACATTCTAAGTCTAATCTTTAGTCTAAGAAACTTAACAACATTAAATTCTTTTAAGGGTTTTCCCTTCAGGCAGAATTAAAATGTTAAACCCTTGTTCTAAGCCAATACAGATTTGTGATCATTGTTGATGCTTTGAAACTAAAGCACCAAAAATGCTTATGTTCTCCAGCATCAAGGAAGCACCATTACTTCAGGAAGATAAGAACATATATCTGCACAGGAGGCCAATTATTTTTATCATATAAAAAAAATTAAATTCCCAATTATTTTTGCAGCAAATATGTTACATATACTAATTTTTCCAAAGTAAATCTGGAAAATTTATTTAGTTTCTTTGTTTCTTACCCATTTTTCAAAGCTCTGTTGGTACCTCAGCATCTTTCACATATTAGCTCATGCATTTGCAAAAGCTTCTGCATTTAGCATCATCTGCATATTTAACTAATATGTTGTTTACCTGACTTCTTGTATGATTAATAAATATATGAAGGAAAATGCACTCAACATTTATTTCCAGAGGATTATTGGACATCTCTCCACAATCCACTGCTTCTTCATTTTTCAATTTTAAAGGATCCCTTTAAACCAAATTTGGAGTTAGGACCATAGTGAAAACCCAAATTTTCATTCAGAATGGACTTGTCTGACTACAATACATTTCATTTGAGTTACCACAATTCATCTGTAATAAGACTGTGTTACTGATGAAATTTACTCCTGATTACTTCAGGAACCAGCCAGGGCAATCTGAGAGTTGCTCCAGATTACCTTCACGAATTCATCGAAGTTGACTAAGATCTCTGAAGTTTAAAGTTTTGCAAACTGGGAGGAGAACAGGAGGGGAAACACCAGTATCACTCATTCACCTGTAAAATACATTGGAATAAGCATGGATTTGGCAAAAGCATTTAGATTTCTTCTAGGGTATGAAAACAATGAGAACATAAGAGTGAGTAAGCATGCAAGAGGTATTGCAATGGCTTTTATTGCACGGAAAATAACTAGTATGAAAACACAAGCAGACCAGGTAAAGTTACGCAGGTAAAATCTAAATTGATGTACTACCAGGTTGGGGGCATCACATGTTAAGAAACTTCTAGTCTGCTCAGAGGCAAATCCATCAGACAGCAGGAAGACTGTTCTGAAACCCAGAAAACCTCATTCAGTACTTATTTCCTATGGTCCTGATATATTGCAGTACTGCCTTTCCAATTAAAATAATGAAGACTAATGATTTACAGAGACACCTGACAGCTAGGAAAGAACAAATTATTTTAACACCTACACTATTACATTGACTCCTGTCGGTTGTGTGTCACACGCACACAACCAGCCTTACTGAAAACAATCTGACATAACACAAAGAAAGGAATTCTACACCTAGGGGCCAGATACTTTGCTATAAAATTCTGGAACTTTTAATTAATAGAAAAGATTGCCAAGTTTCAGAAGGCTAAATAACCAGAGTCACATTTAAATCACAGCTCTTAAAAATTGATCCATTATGGACTGACCTGGCTCTGAATGTTCTTTTCCATGTACTAATTAAAACAAGTTGAAAGCTTATGGTGAGCAAGGCACTGGAAAAGCACTAAAAACTGCTAATCTCTCAATCCCTACAAAAAGTTAGCAAATTATCTTAATTGACTGCTGCCCCAAAGCTATGCTGGTATTTAAAATGATAGCACAAATGTTATTCCAATAACACTGTTTAGCAGAACCACATGCCACTGGCATCATCCCAAATAATTTGAGATAATCACACTTTGGGACGATTCAGAGAAGTAGTAGAAGATGCAGCTCCTCAGGTCAAATCTCACATCTAAACCCCATCCTAAGGCAAATAAAGACACAAATTAGCCCTTATGCAGCCCCCTTTTCTCCTGAGCATGACACAAACCACACACAGAAAAAGAGATCCACAGCAACAGCTGAAGGATAACCGTGCCAAGATGATGAAAAACAAGAGTTCATACTACAAGCAGCCAAGCTCTTTCAGCCAGAAGGCTCTCCATGGGGAGAAGCACTCAGCCATACAGCTTCCATGAAGCCAGTACGCCTCCAGCAGTAAAAGCATCCCAGCGCACCCATAGAAGGCTCACACCAGAGAGATTGCAGTGCAAGCACTTGCACTCACATGCACCTCACTCTGCTGGCCGAAGGGGAAGAATAAGCAACCTGTCAACTTGGCTTTCAAACAGTTTGCAATTAGCCATTACCCAGACTCTAGAGGGCCTTTATGCTTTTCATTGCCTCCTCTCCATTGTGCAAACAGAAAGAGAAGGATGAAGGCTCCTATCTCCCTTGCTGAGCTGAGCCTAGCAAATACCCCAGAACGCTCTTCCCAGCAACTGTACAAGAGCAAGTGTTCAAGAACAAAGGCTTTGTTGAGACAAATCAGTCACAGAACAGAACTGTTAATTCTTTTTGTATCAAAAATAGTAAACTTCAGAATGACACTCTCAGACAGGACACTTGCCAGAAAATTATTAGATTTAACAACATACAAGAAAGTGCATCACAGCTTTCAACTACTACCCAAGAGCCTCAAAGAACTCAGTTCAATTGAGATGACCACAGAGGTATGGCAATGACAAGTCTCTGCCCCAAGAACTCCATTTCTCCCAGCCATAGCAGCTCAGCCAGAAGTTTAATCTTGCACATGCAGCACCTAGGTTTCACATGTACCCCTCCAACTGAGTAGAAATACTAAAACTTATTAGCCTCCTTCCTCTACACACAGAGATAAATTAGTAGGACTTTCTGAGATTGTAGGTGGATATATTTAGAATCAATATCCTTCTGAATTGCAGAAACAGAAATAAGAACAAGAGTGATGGTTCCCTTGGGGCAGCCTCTTACTCATCACATCAAAATGGGTTTTGCAAAAACACAATCAGCTCTGTCATAATGTGATGGTACAGGACAAGTTCAGGGTTTTTTTTCACTACATAAGCTAGCCTGAAGCAGCATAAGAGATTGTCAGCAATGGAAAAATAGGGTAAAAATACACTTCCCCTGCTCAGAGGGGCTCTGCCATTGGAAATCATCTCAAGCAAAACAAGAAAGTAACTGCAGGGTTGGAACTGGCCTTATCTGACAGAACATCAGAAAAAATAATCCAGGCAACAATCAAGAAAGGTGTCAGGATTTGGTAATAACAAACCCTTGACCGGCACAAACTTTTTAGACAAGAGAAAGCTGTATAGTCAACCTACCTGTACTTTAGGAAAGCGTTTGATATAGTGCCATGCGAGACCAGCTAAAATGTAGAAGAGAGGAATTAGTGTGGTGTAGCAGGGACTGACTGTGAGGAGTTGTGCTGAAAAGCAGAAGGGCTGGAAGTGGGCTAGCAATGAACTTTGATTCTTTAAGGTAAGTGAATATAGTGAGCAATATCAGTTCCAAGACTGAGCCTGAGCAATCTTGCCACAACCCACACACTTTTCTTTCTCAAGCAAATGCTTGAATAAAATCTTTCATGTGTGCCCCAAAACTCAGCAAAATTTCCCTTCAGAACACTTAAAAAGAGAGAATATTAAAAATTGTGTTCCTGTCACTGTCTAGAAATCTATCACTTATTTTGCTTATTTTTGAAAGCAGACTCTATACAGAGACATCATAAGTAACATAGCTAAAATGTTTATATAGCACAGGAAGAAATCACAAACTCTGAACTACCCAAGGACTTCAAGGGTAGGTCTAACTGAATATTGACAGTTAAAGTAAAGCTAAAAGTATTTAGAATTACTACTGAAACGTTTTAAAAGTCTTTAAAGTGAACTATTAATTCCCCAGTATATTCTTACTTTTCCTTATTGTTTCAAACCATACATGTCAACCTCACAGGTAAGCCTAGATGATTAATTTCTAACCAGAAAAAAAACATTATTGCTAAGAACCATTATACTATTTCTACAAGCAAAATCAATTTATTATAAAAGACACAGAGTAGAAATAATAGACAAGGAAGAAGTTGTTAAACTCAAAGCTTCACCTGTTCTCCAGACACTCCTTTAAAGACTAAGTTTTAACTTAGATTTAGTGACAAATCATGTGTTAAAGACAATTATCTCTTTTTCATCCTCTGTATTTACTTATAACTTTTAAGCTGACTTGACCTTTTCCTTTTCCCACAGAATAAATGAAACACATTTTTCCTATCACTTAGCAAAATAGTTAAGTAATCAGAAACTCAGCAGTATGTTTTTTCTGGCAAGTGTGGCTGTTGACACAAGGAGCTAAGTTATCCTAAGTGCATGGACAGAGCATTATGGGACATGTTCTCACATCTTTTCTCAGACCCAGGTCTCTGCAAGACGAGTTCTTAGGTATATGCCCTGACTGGCATGCTCTGCTTAAGACCACAAGTTCTAGAAAAATTAATCCATGTACTTGTATGATGACATTATAGATTTACCCAGATCCTGATCCAGCAAGGACATGCAGTTGTTTTTTTGGTGAGCAAGTTGAAATAAGGGCTTCCTGTACTCCAAAGGCTGAAAATACAGGCTCAGTAAAGTTCAAGTGATGCACACAGTCAATATCTAATCCAGAAGTCCTGGACCCATTCAAATTTTTGAGTAGTTGAATTGGCAGAGCAAATTAATGACATAAGTGCTTTTCATTATGTAGCTCCGCAGTTTTGATCCTTAGTAGGTACCCTTAATCCAGACTTAATGTATCTGGGAAAGACAGTCTTGAGACCATATCCCACAGAATTTACAATGATCTTGGGCAAGCTAAATTTTAGCCAAAAACCCTGCAACAGCAATTTTCTCCATCAAACATGCTTTTTCTTTTCTGTGCCAGACAGACCCTGAGGAAGCCAGAATGGAATTTTCCATCAGTGCAAGAAACCTCACAATTCTTCCTCAAAACCTAGGTCTCCTACCCACTCCGCCAACAGCTCAACTGTCCAGTTGTATAGATTCTGTTTTCCCAAAAATATTCTGTAAAAGCCATGGGTCCACATGTTTCCCAACAGCATAAAACTGGATCTTAAGCCTTTCTGACTTTTTTCCCACAAATCAGTGTTTCAGAGCATCCCCCAGTTTTGAGTCCTGCCAAGCTGCATGTATGACAACCAGCTAACACCATGTCCAGCACCTTTGGGATGCAAGAGAACTGAAATACTAGGAGCACAAAACAGAAACTGTTCAAAGCTGATCAGTGAAGAATTCCCACTACCCTGGGAAGTCTCCTGCACCGGGCTGGGAAATTAACTTTTGCCCTTCTGCCCTACAGTTAATCCACAAGACAAAAGACTGGAGCAGAATAAAAGTGAGGACCCTCGTGCATCTGTGTGCCAGTGATGTACCTCCATGAGATGTCCTGGCAGCACACACTCAGTGGGCTGCAGCCAGTTCCTCTGATTTCTTCCAACTTCAGAATGCAGTACAGACCAGCAGGATAACCCAGGGATGTTTGTCTGACTTAAGTTTTCAATGGAATATCTTTTGGTGCAGCTTATCAATTTATCTTGTATTTTCAAATTCCAAAATTTCCAGTGCAAGGGAGTTTTCAAGGTTTAGTGATATTCCAGATTATGCATCTCAAATATCCTTATATATAATTAACTACTATTTTCTGCTAGTTAAAAATAAATTGGCCATGTATTCCACTTAAAGTAGTTCAGTAGCTGTGCAATTTACATAATTTTAAATTACACAACCAATAACATACTAATTATTGTACTTTTCTGTAATATTTGAATTTGCAATACAAAGGTCAAAGGCTTTAATTATTATAAAATCAAGTCTTTCAACTGCTGGTTTAGAACATGGTATAATTATGATAAAATCAAACTACATAGTACTTTCAAAAGGTGGTTAGGTTATACTACAGTAGATGTTTAAAAGCTATGCTGATTTAATCGCGAGTGAACAAAACTTTATTAATATGGACATATTAAGAATCTGTGTGCACTCTGGAGGCAGCAATATATTTTATGGTGTAATAGAAACTTTCAGCTACAGTACCTCAAACAGTATGTTTTTAAAATAAATGCATTTGGCATAGGAAAATGTTTGCTGTCTCAGAGACTGACATTGCTTTTTTCAACTCCTGAATAATCCAGAGCAGAATCCAGGGCTGGTCGTCTTGTACAATACATATCCTTGGCATCTCTTCTTAAAGCTCTCCCAGGGACAGGCAGAGCTTAGCAATTGATTTCCATGACAATTCTCCCTCTCACTCCTAGTTTCCATCTATGTTTATATAGTTTTAAAAAAAATAAAAATAACTTTAAAAAATAGTATATCAGTGAGTGCTCTGCACAAGCTGATGGTTCAACAGACCCACGAGAGAAGCACAGACAAAGGTCACTCTCTCAGGCAGCTGTACCTGTCAATCCACTTTACATGGGCAGAGAGCGCCAATGAATGACACAGGGCAGGACCCCCAGAGAAAAGGGCTCCTGTGATTTGGGCAAACACAGTTCTTTACACTGAACAGAGAGTTTATTATGTTATTTCTGTTGTTATTATTATATCCTGATTCGTTATTTCTGGATTTATACAAGTTTAAGACCACGCCATTTACACTCTGAAATTTGGCATTACCCAGATTTCCAGCCAGCTGATTACTCTTAATTTTTGTATTTTCCCCATTTCTTTGAAGTTCTATTATATCTATGTGTCAAAAACATGCATAATACTTGTGCTTCTTTCTCTGTACATAAACCTTGTTACATCTGGCTGGTAAGCCTTGCAAAGATGTTAGTCTCTGCAGGAACAGGGATAGTTGTTTTTCCTAAAAGTGTTGAAACCAACTACCCCCCAAACACGTTTAAAATCTCACAGACAAGACAGGAAGGTTTTTTACACAGCAACAGTCTAACAGTTGAGTTGATTTTAATTATTTATGTTTAAGTAAGAGGGGTTTATTAGTGCTGAAAGATATTTTTATTCATTTCTAAGCCACTTCTCACCAGTAGCAATTAATGCTGTGAAGTACATTCTGAAATGGTTTCTACAAACATTTTAACCAATTTTCTAGCAAAATTTGGAACAGCCCTACCAAAACAAGCAGAGAAAAAGCAATCTCATTCAGACAAGTCTTAAATATTCATCCCCCTACTCTGAAGTATTCCTTTAAGCCACTTTGCAACATTTGTATTGTGTGGATAAACACAGATTGCAGTGCTGTTTACAGCTTTATAACCATAATGATGTCATTCTAACTTAGAAAAAGATATTCAACTGCGAAGTTAACTGCTTTTCTTGTTAGCAAGCCTTATTCTAGTCCAGTGACTGATTGTAAAATAGTAGTATATGTTGAAGTTAAGCTCCATCGTCAGCTGTAGACTCATTTACCTAGGCAAAATGTACAGCCAGGAATGATGAATTTCCTTCTGCAGCACTGAAGGGAACACAGTGTTCATTCCCCGTGCTTGTAAGGCTCCCAGTGACCATGAACACATAGCCTCCTAAGGATAACTTGGCTCTCAGTAGAAGAATAAAACTATCAATATTATGAACCACGGCAAGAGACTAAAAAACCCACACCATTAGTGTCCCTGGTCCAGTTCCATACAATAGCAAAAAATTTATTAGGTAAATATCACAGCTATCCCAAGTGTCATCAGTACAGCTGCTTACAGCAGCTTTAATTCAGCTTCAGAGTTCAAGAGCTTAAGGCACAAAATCAGGTCATATTTAAATTATTCAAAACAGCAGTAGTCTAATTTGTGAGTTTGCTTATTCCACAAACTTTCTGATGCCATAACTAAAGATTGCTCACACCTAGCAGAGGAGAAAATGCACGCAGATGGCAAGACACCAACAGCCTGACAATTGTTAAGCTGATGTTCTCTGTTGCAATACAGAAAGTGAACAACCCAGCCTCATCTTTGGAGATTATGCCCTACAAGAAATTTCACATGTGACTTTTCTGAGCAATCCTGCTGTGCCCCTGAGGCTCAAGGACTTAAATTGCAAATTAGGAGGGCAAAATATTATCTTCATATGGGCCAAACATGTACAGACTGAAAGATACTGTGTCAGGCTGATAGCCACAAAATTAGCCTCCTAAAAATAAAAGCTCTTTTTTGCTCTGCACTGCACTTCATATTTCTTCTTCAAGAGGTACAAAGAAAGTTTAATCATCCTAAAGGCTGAAAATAAATATTTTCAAACACTGGAGAAACACCACAGAGCTGACTAATCTTTTCAGAGTGAAGGAGCATCTCTTCAATAATACAGCACAATTAATACTTGCCATTCTTAACCTCAGTAACCTGACAAGGGAAACTAACACCTTTTAGCCTCATGACTTCCTTTTTACTCATCTGTCCTAAAGCATTTGAGCTCCTTACTGCAAAATAATGTCACTATCTCATCCAAGCTACACAGAAACAGTTTCTAAGAGTGAGAGAGAAAAGAAATTCTCTTTGGATAGCCAACACCATAAAAGCCCACAAAGGGCTGCATGTGGGGGGTGTAAAAAGAAACAATTCTCCAAGGCAGATATCCATTGGCCACCAGGCATCATCTTTTTTAAAAAATAATTTGGGTAATTACTGACACTCTTGTTTTTCTACACATTGCAGACATACCACCCTAGCTACCAAATTAGGCAAGTTCACTAGACATTTCTGAAAGCTCTGAAGAGCACTTGCCCCATAATAACATACAGAACACATTTGCTTGAGAAAGAGGGAATGTAGCAGTAATCAAGGCCACATGAGATCTTTTTCCAAAGCTGCCTTGTCTTAGGGATGGGTAGTACCACTGAGAACATCTTCAGTCTCCCAACTATTTGGGCAGAGTTGCAAAAGCATGAATCACAACCTCCATGAATTTTTAAGGGTCCTTCTGAGAGGAACACAGAAAATATTATCCTCATTTTTTTTTCACGGCTGCCCTTAGAGCTAAGGAAATCCTTTGCAACAAGGCCTCTCCTCTGACCTGCACTAATGCATTCAAGGGCATCCTGGGAATTTAACATTAGTCCTTGGTCAGTAGGTACAGAAGACACCCTACCCACAAAATCACAATGAGAAAGCCAGCTTTGTGACAGAGCAGCAACCTGGGTCTCATTAAAACAATGAGAACTTTTGTTTAATTAGTTTAAGACACTGACAATCTAGGTGGTATGTGAGACTATGAAGATATGTAGTAATCACTTCTCTCTCTCCCCATCAACCTGTCACTCTGGCTTAATTGTTCAGTATAACCAACACGTTGCTTTCCCAAGAGTTTCTAAATAAACAAAGTCTATTGGGTTTCACATAGCACTTCTTACACTGACTTGTAACTTCCATGCCTTGACAGTCTTGATTAAATTCTCACCTGCCCTTCTCAAATACAATTTTAGTCTGTATCATGGCTATCCATCTGTAACAGGCATAACAGGCTCAGCTCAGCACTACAGAATTATCAATATGTAAGAAGGATTTTAAAGAAGAAAAGCAGAACTAAGAACACAAGAATATTTGATGAAAAAAAGCCAGTGAGAGGTCAGGACCCCAAAAACCACACCATGTGCTCTCTGGAAACAAAGGAGTGTTCACACTGTAGTTGTGCTGTCCAGAACAAGCATATCATTCTGCCATTTAGTCATATGTGTATGAGCGTACATTTTTAGCCTAAAAGCAAAACTTCAGTACACAGCAAAAATGTATTTTGTTTCCTTTAAGACCAGAAATACTTTCAGCCCCTCACACTTTACCTCCCTTACAGTTATCTGACCTTTGGATCATATTTCCTCAAACATTCACATACTTTCTAGCAAGTGGAGTATGATACTGCTAATTTGTGTCTTTATTAACTCACTTTGTCCTTCTCATCCTATTTTCAGCAATGAATGTGATTCATTTCAATTAGATATTATTTCTTAATGCCATTACTGTGTGCTTACACCCATCTGAGGTAATTAGCAAAGATAACTTACTGAAAACATTAAGACATCAGGAACACAAACAAAACATACACATAAGTGATTGAGGGGGAAAGAGTCAACAGTCTGCTCCAAGGCCAGGTTCCATCACAATAATTACTATTGTGACCATTACATCATCTCTTCTTATCCTCATAGGGAAGTTACATAAAAACAAAACTAACTTTACGCATCTTTTAAAGGCTTAGCTGTAGAAAAACCAATACTTACTTTTATTTCCAAGATCTGAGGAAATTCAGATCTCCATCAGATATACACCCAAATTAACTTAATCAAGCAAATATCACTTTATGAAACACTGTATCAAGTGATGCACTAAACTTCTAATATTGTAATAGCTACAATGTACCAATCTTTGCCTTCCCTTCAGTTTCTGTTTTCACGGTTTTATCTAGAAATACAGCCTAGCCTGCCTGCCAATATTAGTTCTTTTTATAGAGACGCTCATTGTCACTAATAGCACCATTATCTTCTGGAACAGACTTGTTTATGAAATGGCCCTAAGTTAGAGAAAGATGGTGCATCTCACCGTCAGTGTATGCAGTGCTAGGATGGGATGTGAACTTATGCACAGAATATGACCTCTGGAGGTCCAGCACCTCATTCAAGTGAGATAAATGAGATAAAGTCACGCAGTGTTGACAACAAAAGTTTAAAAATTTCCAAGAATGGAGGCCTCACAATTTCTCTGGGCCCTCGTTTCAGTGTTTTGACCACTCTCCTGGTAGTAAAAAAAAAAAAATCCTAAGCCAACAAACACCTCTTACTATCCAAGTGGGCTTTCCTGTGATGTAATTTAAGCCTGTTGCCTCTTGTCCTAATCCTGCATATCCACAACAAGCTTCTGATTCTATCTTCTCATTCTGGCGATTTTTTTCTTTTTTTTTTAAAGCAGCTATTCCTGCCTGGTGAGCACAGACAAGGAGAGTAATCAGGCCGATTATTAACCCTTTGCAGATTTTGCAATTGCAATAGATTAATAAAACCAATTACTAGTGGGTCAGTCAGGGTAACTACAAACATATGACTCATGCTGAGAGGGACCAATATATATGACATATGTCACAAATGAGGTGAAGAAAACTTCCTATTAAAAAAACCTGTGTTGCCCTGTCCCCAGAGAGNGCTATTCCTGCCTGGTGAGCACAGACAAGGAGAGCAATCAGGCCGATTATTAACCCTTTGCAGATTTTGCAATTGCAATAGATTAATAAAACCAATTACTAGTGGGTCAGTCAGGGTAACTACAAACATATGACTCATGCTGAGAGGGACCAATATATATGACATATGTCACAAATGAGGTGAAGAAAACTTCCTATTAAAAAAACCTGTGTTGCCCTGTCCCCAGAGAGGCTTCACCTGGCAGCCAGTGAGGGCAGAGAAAACTTCCATGATTAGACTGTGAGCAGCTCCCCCTGCCCCTACACACACACACACGCGCGCTTGCTGGTGAAGGCAAGTACCCGGATGCCCGCGAAAGATGCCCGCCAAAAACGGGCCTGCGAAGCCGAGTTGAGGGAGGAGTTTGGGAGCACATAAAAGCAGCTAACCACAACACCACGAGGTCTTTTTTGCTTTGGGTCGCTGGGGGGGTCAGCTTGGCCCCTTCTTCTCCCGCCTCCGTGCCCTCTTCCCTGTGGTCCTGTTTCCCTGACCGTGCCTGCTTCGCCCGGCTGTGCCAATTCCAGAAACTAGCTTGTCACTGTGAGGATCTCGTGCTCCGCGGTCGGCGCTGCCTGCATTCGGCATTTGACTGAGACTGCCGTCGCTATTGTGGTTTTTTTCGCCCACTGTCCGCACCCACCTTCCAGCCGCCATCCACAGCTCGTGGCCGCCGTCCCCTGTCTTCTGTTTCTTCCCCCCCTCCTCTTTCCTCTCTCTCTGCTCCTTTTTCCTGTTCTCCGCCTCCCCCCTTTTAATGAGAGCACTTAGTTGGGTTTTTTTGTTTGTTTGTGGTTTTTGGGGTTTTTTAATTTCAATAAATGGTTCTCAGGTATAATATTGCCGTGTTAGTGCTTGATTTTTTACCAGAAAAATCTATCAAAAGAATCCTTCCCGTCTCCCCTTTTTATAGCTGAACGGGCCACACACATTCATTGGTGTTTCAGAAGAATTACAAAGAATTAAACAGCTAGACTGAGAACAGTTTCTCTCCCTCTCACCCTGGAAAGAGTCTTCTTTCTAAGGAGTATTTAGCATTAGTAAGAACTTTTGCCATTATTTTTAATAATTGTAGTTGCTCAATGTATATACTCCTACTCCACCCAACGTCTTCTAAAACTCAAAAAAAATTTCCCAAATTCTCAAATTTTACTTGCAATTCATACTTTAGAAAAGCCTTCAAATCCCCAGTGAGCCAGATGGCCAGGCAACCTACCCACCATCAGATCCTCCATGATCCTCTTCCTCACTCCATTAACATTTCCCAAATTCCCACTGTTACTTACATCCATCCAAATTCTTACCCATTCTTCCCAACTCCACTGCACTTACAGTTTGGGAAAACTGTGCTAAGCAGCCACAACAGTTCCCAACTGAAGATAACACAGCTTTTCACACATAGCATATATATAATACTTGATATGTGACATGGTAGAAAGCTTTTACGGTTCCATGTCCCACTCTACTTGCCTAAATCCCTTAGGCCTTTACCCACTTTTAGGTATGTAAGACAAGTATTCCCAAAGTTATGCTGAACAAACCTTTATCAAGCAACCTTTGACATCAATGAGAATACAATCATTTGGGCCAACCACAAATTTCCCATGATACATTTGCACTGTATTAACCACTTTTTCTAGTATTTTTGCATTCAGTCATAATTCATGTGTATTTATGGAGTTTTTTTTATCTCAGCTGTTTAATTAGTCCTAGTTTCTATATTTAGGGAGAAAGACAGCTGTCATTGTCAAACTAATAAATGTACTGGTCCCACATATAAGCCAATGGTATTAACTACATTCTTTTTTTAAAAATAGATTAAGCTGCCCTTTTAGGAGGATATCTACATGAAAAATACTACTGTACAAAGAAAGTGTCTTCCATTCCAATTTCTTACTTCAAGATTTCCATTATTGGAGTAGAACAACTCCTTATTTGACACTGCTGTTACTAAGTTTCCATTTATCTGATGGAATAGTCACACTTCAGTGTACCACACACTTAGCACAGCTAATTAGACACCATTTGTTCTGTCTCACACAATAGCAGCAAAAATTTCTATTATATTTCCCTTTATGTTTTTCTTTATTCCTCAGTGAGGTCACCAAGATTTATAAATATGTGCCTGAAAGTAGTATCAACTTACTTCCAATTCAATTTTTTTTTTTAATTTTTCTTCATGCCCCTAATCTTTTGCATTAATTATGCAAGTTCTTCTGTTCCTCAGGTCACGCAAATTATGCTTACTTGCTTCTGTTCGGCATTTACCACGGATTTCTGTCAGGCTTCTAACTATTACATTAAAATAAATACCCTACTACCAGATCCATACATGTATTTACGTAGTTAAAATGTAATTTTCCAAATTATTTCAGTTATAAGCACTTTTCAAAAATGATATCCACTACCAGTGGATATATTAAAAGACCATGTCTTGCAATACAACAAGTGTATATAACAAATGGTGGCTAGTGAAAAGGAAGTAAAAATCTCATTTTCTCTTGAAATTACAATAAACTCAACTCAAATATTGTTGTTTTCTACATAGCAGTGCACTCAGTTTGAGTACACTCATCTCAATACCCAAACTCTCTCTGTAACTCCAGTTACACCAAGAAGCTTCTTAATCACATTTAGCCTACATTCCAACCTCTATCCATTTCCTTTTGCTAAAGGAAAGCAGCCATTTATCAGTCCTTTTTTAAATTTAAAACACCGTTGAAATTCATTGGGCAATCCTTCTAAAAAGACCAGACACAGAATTGCTTCAGAATCAGGCAGACCCTCCCGTTCCTCACATCCTGCAGTGCCACTGAAGCCTTCAGAGCAAGAGCTGCCACCACGCTGAGCAGGCAGGCTGCAGGAAACGTGCGGGTGATGGACCCTGCACAGAACACTGAGCAATTTCTATGGGTCATATAAACACAGAAGCAAAAACTGAACAATACACAAACCCAGCTAATGGTATTTTAGGAAGAGTGGCAGGTTTTGGCAAAAGTCTCCAGCTCTGCTACACCACAGATTTTTTTTTTTCTGCCTTGAGCAGGCCCCTCGATTTCCCCCCTTGAGCACGGCTCCTCAACAGTCAGCAGTTTAACTTCCATCAAGCTTCTGTTTTCTACAGAGTTTCTGCTTCTAAGACCTCTACCAATTGCCCTGTGCAGCTTTCAGATAGGCTGATTTGTCACTCCCTTAAAAAATGTTGATGCTCAACTTCAAGAATGCAAAAGAGCCAATTTTTGCTCCATTTGCTTTATTGAAAGATTATTCTTCAAATCAAGTGGGCATTCTGTTTTAATCAGCACAGACACTTCAAGAGAAAGTGTCAAGCTGATAGAATTGCCTGTAGCACTAGGTGAGTTATGGGAGGAAGGCACCACTCCAGATTACAGTTCCACTATAAATTCCTAGCTGGGCTGGCATCCTCTCTAAAATAGTATTAGAGGACAGAGACAGCAAAGATTGTGACTTCAGCTCCTTTCATCTTCATTATAAAGGTCTCTCATAATACATCTTTTTGACATTGTGATAAGTTTCAGTCTGCTCCCCTGGATGCTTCACACTTCACTATATTTTAGGTGTAGCACCTTCTGATCACAGCCTAGATATTTGAAGGATTGTGTTGCTCTTTTTGGTCCTGGAAGGCAATCTTGACCTAATCATACACTGCCCCTCCAATTAGCAAAAGCATCAGATGAAGACATTTGTCAGTGTAAATCTTATACACTGCATTATATAGCTGACAGAAAAGATCACTCAGTCTTTTATTCACTTAAACCTAAAAAGTTTGTGGCCTTTTTTTTTCCTCTTCACACCATTAGCTGGAAAATTCAAAGAGCAAACTCACAATAAGTCAGACCCATGAGCTTCCAAATGTTAACACGCTCCTTTTCATCACAGGATTTCTTGTCTGTTTTGCAGGTGAAAGATTACAACACTCAGTAAGAAATGAGGGGATGAATAAGAAGATTAAAGACAACAGTGTTGCAGCCTCCTGGTCTTCCTTGATCTGCTTTAACATGAATCTTAGAACCACAGACCTCAAGACTCAGCTAAGGAACTGGGTAGCAAACAAAATATAATCTCAAGCAACCTCCCTCAAGCAGAAATCTTATTCCAAGGGTAGATTACATGAAGTAGAAAATTATTAGAAAGACTAATCCTAGCTCTCAGCACCAGTGTTAAAGAAAGCCCAATGAAAGAATATAGCTTAAAAAGGCAATTACCAGACGACTTTCAGCATCACTGGCTTTCTGCAAGTGTTTTCCATACTGGCAGACATTTAAAAATAGGCACCTTAAGCAGAAGCCCTAGACCAAGACTAGGTCTCCTAACTTTTCTGCAGACTCAGCTAACAATCTGGAAACTAGCACTGAAATACTGGAGCTACGTAAGCTTGCTGTTAGATATATATTTTATATATATTAAGGTTGAGAGCAAAGTGTAAGAAGGAAATACAAACCCGGACCCAAATGCAAATCTTCATTGGCTACATCTGTATTACTGAGAAATTCAGCACAACAGAAAAAAAGCAGTAGATGGAGGCAGTCAGTGCTACAACCCCTCTTCAATGCTTGTTTGAGGACCCCATGGGCAATGTAGTCCATGCACTGGTTCAGCACCTAAGCTCTGAGTTAAGCATGGGGGATCATATGGGATACTCTCAGAGGGAATGCTTGTTGTGGTTTGTGGGTTCTAGCGGTGGCATGGCAGGCCACAGCCTTCCCAGAGAGCGCTGCGGGGCGTCTTAGGGAGAACAGCTGTGCCATTTCCTGTAGCCCTTCCTGGGCGGCCCGCTCGGTCCGTGCTAGACTGCAGGCACCACAACACAATGATGATAAAGGAGGTGAGAAGGCTCCCCACATGAGGACCTCAGAAGATCTTTATTCCATGGTGACTCCCAGAAGCCTAGAGCCAGTATACATGCTGGCCCCCAAAGGCAGAGGGCCAGCACATGGCATGGTGCTCAAGGCAGGGGGAGAGAGGCTGGTGCCTCGCTGATCCCCTGAGGCAGAGAAAGCTCAAGTCACATGGCCTGGAGCCAGTTTCTCTGGGGACGAGGGGGGCAGAGAGTTCATGGATTCTCAGGGCATAGGGGCAGCACATGGAGGGGAGTGGGGGTAACAGGAGAAACCCGAGGAAGTGGTTAGGACCTAGGGACGGGGAAGGGAAGACCATGTGGGAAGAGCAGGCAGTTCATTAAGAGGAGGAGGTACAGCACCACAAATGCTGGCATGACTGTCTTAACCAGCAAGCACCAAAACCACTCTGCAAATCAAACTGACCTGCACGGAACACAGAGAAAAACAGATTAGTTTAAGAAATGAACAAAAATCTGAAGAATTTGTGAAAGCTCAAGGGTTATGACCATATCAAGTATCAAGTTACTGGCTTGAAAGTACAGCCGTTCCCATTGGCACCTATAAAGTATGAATTCTGAAATTACTGTAAAATTTTTTAAAGCAGTTGAGTACTTTAACTTCATTTCTTTCAAAGTTTCCTCTTCAGATGAATTCTCATGAGAAAGACTGTTCTTTCCAGAACAGTTGTCAGATGCAGGACACAAGTTCACGCATTAAAATTTTATATGCAGCTGACACAAGCCCCTCTCCTATGTCCTCCCCATAACTCATTCAATAATGTTGAAGCAAAGACCCAGTCAGATGCAACTGAAATTAATTCCATGAAATCATTTGGATTTGTTTCCCTTTGGAGCTTTAGAGTAATGCAAAATATATCATTGCAGTGGATAGCTGAGACACACCCTTTAGTTTTGAAACTGTAACCATGCAGAAATGTTTGAACTCACTTCACAATATCTACACTACGTGAAGATAATTTCTCAGTGCAATACTTTTTATGGCAGGCAGCTGCCTGTCACTGACTTTCAATGGGACCTAGACATTTAAGTTCCTCTGAAGCTTTTAAAAAACCTACTTTTGAAAGCCATATTGTTAAAATTCCTAGAACTTATTCACTTCTAGCAGAATCCTATTATCCTCACCTAAGTTGCTTAGTAGTGCACAAATTTAATGTTAAAAAGTCAGACTTGGTTTAAAGACAAGTCTAGACAAATTCGTAGGAATTAATAGACCTTAAGTTCACCAGACTTTTCTTGGTCCTTAACCTCATTTTCCAATTCCTCTATCCAATAATCATTCAGTTGTTTCAGACCAGCCTCCACAGACTGGTGTGGAGCAGCAAGACAATGTCTACACATGACTTCAGGCAATTGAACTCAAGTCTGATGATAAGTATGGCGAATCTATGCCCAAATCCTCTACTGCCATGTGCAGTAGTCCCATTCAGACATTAGGTGACATGCTAGTGCTAGCAACTCACTTACTTCCTTTACCTCCACAGTAAGCTGGTAACCAGTTTCCCTAGTCGTCCTTTGACAAACATATCTAAACATATAAATTACCTTTTAAATTCAAACCCTCAAAAAACACTAACTTGCAACTCTATTCTAAAAAGCAAGTTATGAGCATATGTTCACTGCCTACAGGTTCTGTCCTCAAATTCTGAAGGAATGAGGTGTCCCTGCTCATGAGAAATGAGTGAGTCCAGAGAAAGGCAACACAGCTGGTGAAGGGTCTGGAGCACAGGTCTGATGAGGAGCAACTGAGGGAGCTGGGGTTGTTTAGCCTGGAGAAAAGGAGGCTAGGGGGGACCTTATTGCTCTCCACAACTTCCTGAAAAGAGGGTATGGTCAGTCTCCTCTCCCAGGAAACATGTGACAGGACCAGAGGAAATGGCCTCAAACTGTGTCAGAGGGTGTTTAGCTTGGATATTAGAAATAATTTCTTCACTGCAAGATGGCCAGGCATTGGAACTTACAGGCTCCCCAGTAAGTGGTGGAATCACCATCCCTGGAAGTGTTGAAAATGCATCTGGGTGTGGCATTTGGGAATATGGTTACTGGTGAGCATGGTGGTGGCTGTTAATAATGGTTCAACTCAATCTTCAAGCTCTTTTCCAACCTTAATGATTCAATAACAGTCACTGTGTCTTTAGTCAGCTTTCTTTGAATAAAAGTGTGATTAGGACATAGCTGTTGTTCGTTTTCTACATCCACAAAGTGCTGCATGATGTGTCAGGTTCCCTATAACAGAGTAACTATTCAATGATCCAAAGAGACTGGACCTCAAGCACTGGATCCCAATGCTCAGATGACATACAGTTTAAACCACTTCCTTCAGGATAAGCATATCAAGTAGCTAAAGCAGAATGCAATATCCACCAGGGACCAAGCCTCGAGCTTTATGTTCAATCCTGGCTGCAAAGCTTTAGTTTTCTGACATCTGCTTTGGATGGGCCAGCTCTGCCTACCCTTTAACTGTTCATTTTTATTCTCTGGTATTATTTGAGTTTTTCAACAAGGCAGGCATACACACCATCTTATCTTCCAGATGCCAATCTTATCTACATCAACGTACTTTCTAGCATCCAACTTGCTTTATCTTATCTTTAGTGTGACTTGTCTTCTACTTGTCACAACCTCTTTCTGAGGTCCCAGACAAACGACCATATCCATCATGTCTACTGCCTTTAATCCCCATTGCCTTCAGCTTCCCCTTTGGAAGCTGAACACAGAGTTTAATCACTGTAAAATCATGCAGCTACAAAATTAGATATCATAAATATTAACTGCATACTAAAATAATTGCAAAGCAATGAAAATAATTAACTACTGCTGAAATGTATTTACCTACCAGGGAATCCATTCAACTGGCAGCTTGGAAAACAGCATGCTAGTTTTCCTGTGGTTCTTTCCTTCAGAAACAACTCAGTGTTACATGTTCAGGTACCATACAGATGGGGTTACTGATGTGCAACTGCTTCTGGCTGCTAGTAGCTGTCAACTTACTCATAGAGGTTATAAGAGAAATTTCCATCAGCGTAAGTTTCCCACTAGTGCACACTTCCATGCTTTTCATGCTGCTTTCTCACTCTCTTTTGGAAATAGATAGGCCACATTCATTTTTTCATTTCTGCAGGTTTTTTAAAAGTACAGTTAAGTGGCTAAGCTCTTGGGAGGATGAACTCACAGCAGATTACATGGTTCTAACAAAGTGGAAATTGAAACACTGCTTTTGTAATAACATTTTGAAGAGGTCGGTCTTGCTACTTTATGCACAAAATTCCCACAAATAAAACATTTTAGACTCTTTAATCTTCTGCGATACGTGAAAAAATGGAACTGCAAAAACTTTGCTTATAGTCTGTTTAATATGAAGATCGTGTTGAGAAGGTTTCACCAATACCATAAGCTTTTAAAGTTTAGAAAATAACCTATTGTTCCAGACCACACTGAGTATTACCTTTTCTTAGTCACGTTCAAACTTTGGCTGTGAGGCATTAATAAATACTTTTAAAATTTTATACACATAACTGATGAAACAAACTTAAAATTTGATCTAGACACCGCTAGCTGCAGTGAAGTCTCGATCAGATTCTCGATAAAACTAGACTTTAGCACAGACAGAAGATCTTTATTGACTAGAATACCTATTTGCATTTATTATGCGCTAAAGCTGGAGGAATTTCTTTTTCTGATCACATAAGCTTGGAAAAAAAAGTTGCCTTTCAAATTTATATATATATATAACCGTATGTCCTTGGACCATTTGGCTAACAACAGCTTTTTAAATATCTTTTTGCATGCTGGATTCATCTTTGCTTAGCATCAGAAAGCCTCCTGTAGTCCTATTAAGGTGTATTAAGAGTTAATAGAAGACTTGTAGAGAAAGGGGGGAAAAGCTAATACAGTGTCTGAAATTAAGGGGGAAAGACAAAAAACATAACTGTCATCTGTGAACTCCTAGCCAATAATCTCAGCTGTGACTAAAGAGGTCAAAGAAATGAAATTCAGCTGTCTGCACTGTTTAAGCAGAAGTCTGAGGGCAGGAGTGGCGTGGACAAGCCACAGTCCAACAACCAGGCCAGAAAATACAATGCCTCAGGGACAGACTTGAGCATCACGATTCCAATTTCTCTTCTTGTCCCACCAGGCTGTGTAGCAGAGTAAGCAGTGCACAGCTCATGCTCTCTGGTATCCCCCATTCAGGTAATGGCATTATGAGAGCACAGAGGAAGACCTTTACTTTTGCTTGACACATTCTTGCTCACAATTCATCTCTTTCTGTTACCACACAGCTTTGAAAACATTCTGAAGATTCTTTAATACTCAAGATGTTTAGTTGTATTTTTCTCATTAATGTTTTATTTCTGACAAGACTTTGATGTATTTGATATTTGCCAACCAACAATACAAATAACAGAACCGTTGCTGTGTTGAATAGATACTGCACTGTATTAAAATTCAGACACATTTTATTCCTTTAAATATGCAGCCTCAGTTGCAGAACCAACCTTTGCCTTTATCCAAATGAAAAGCAGTCTCTAAGTATTTGTGTATTCTAAGTCTTCTGAATTAAAGAGTATGAATGAATGATAACACAGAAAGATGGTGATGGAAGCAATGAGGCAGCAAAGCAAATGCCTTTGCCAGATTTTTGTTAATATGTATTTATTCCAGCACACTTATTGTGGCATGCACACCTAAGCATTCAAAGCGATTCTTCTGAATGATTAAACAAAGAGAACATATCTCTACAATTACTAAGCCAAAAGGTGACTTGAGGTTAGGTTTCCCCTAATTTCTCTATAATGCTGGTTGAAAGAGATGGTAAATGGTTTCATGAGTTCGCATGAGGAGGAAAGGGCCCTTCAGAGCAGGACTGAAGGGGAAGTAACAAGGCAACAAAAGACTAACCTAGCCAGAGGCACGTGCTACACTTTAAATGGCACAGCCAAGCAGCTCCACTACCATGCATTTGTTTGGAGTTAAGCAAGGGTTTCAGTGAGGTGCTTGAAGCCGTGACACAGAATCTTGAAATCTTTACATCTCCTGAGGCTGTGCGCATGCGCTCAGCTCACCAGCCATTTTGAGTGCTTCTCACGGCCAAAAACCAGAGGTGCGTATGGTGCACTCCTAACTGTTCCCTCTCAGGGATTTGCCTCCTTCTCCTTTTTTTCTTAATCTAAGAATAACATAATTTAGAGTCCAAGTTGGTGGCTGTCCTTTGCACATCTCATAGACCCTCTTTGAGTATGTGAGAGCATAAGGCCACAAGCTGGCATGAACCTAGAATTTTATAAATCTATTTTATAAACCCATTTATTAAGCCTTCCTGTAAACCTAGAGTTTAACTTTTCACCACATGCCTCACTGCTCAGCTAACAATAGCTACAAGCTCAGGGAAGCAAAGTAGTGATGGGCATGTTTAAAAAGGGGAACTTACTTTCACCATCTGATCCATCCAATGCAAAGCATCATTTTGAATATACCTGGTCTTACCTTCTCCCAGACAGGCTACTCCTGCCGTCCCACCATTATCAAAGCCTTGTTACATACACTCAATACAGAGTTCAAAAAGTGTTCTAAGGGCAAATGACATCTAATATTTGAAATGTCCTGTGGTGATTCATTTCCTAGGGAAGCTTTTCACTGTGTTTACTAATAAGCTCATTAAAGAAGGCACAGAAGTCCTATGAATGCAAAAGAAGAATCATTCAGATGAAAAAATGACCAAAAAATATTAGAACCTGTATATACTGCTGATTCAAAAGGACAAAGTTCAAAATAAACTGACCTAAAAGCAAAGGTTTGTGGAAATCACCACCATGCCCCAAAAAATAACCATGTCAAGACACACATTATGTTCTGTTGATCTTGCCTCTTGCATGACAAGCAAACTTCAAGACCACAACTTTAACACTTTTAAGAAGAACATAGCTGTATGCCACACAAAGGAAAAACAGAAGCAAAGATAGTGATGAAAGCCTGAAAAATAAACAGAATAATGCAGCTATTTTTAAGACAGAATTTTTATCACAATCTTATCTAGAAGACTGTGACTGTTCTTTCTCTCTAGAAATATTTATCGTCTCATCCACATGAAACTGAATGTAATTTTTAACCCCAGCCAGCCATTAAGCATCATACAACCACTTGCTTTCTCCCCACCCCGAGAGTGGGAACAAGAGTCAGAAAAAAGTAAACTTCATGGGTTTAAATAAGAACAGTTTATTAATTGAAACAAGATATAATATAATACTACTAATAATAATTGCAATGAAAATGAGAGAAAGGAATAAAGCACAAAAAAAGCAAGTGATGCACAATACAATTGCGCCCCAGCCCACGCTGACTGATTGCCCAGCCAGTTCCTGAGCAGCAATTAGCTCCCTCCCAACCAACTCCCTACAGGCTGTATCTTGAACATTATGTTCTTTTGTATAGAATATCCCTTTAGCCAGTTCAAGCCAGCTGTCTTGGCCATGCTCCCTCACAGCTTCTTGTGCATCTTCTCACCAGCAGGCATGGGAAAATGAGGAGTCTTCAGTTTAGAATAAGCTCTACTTAGCAACAACTAAAACATCACTTTTATCCACATTATTCTCATACTAAATCTAAAATACAGTGCTGTGCCAGCTACTAGGAGGAAGGTTCCTAACCTCAGCTGAAATCAGACCACTCAAAGGAGGAAGAGGTCACGGTAGATATATGACTGCCACTATAAAGAGATCTAGTCCCTAAAATATTCTTTGTTAACATGGGTAAAGCAGCACCAGGAAAAGCATTAATCCTTCCAAACACCTCCCACAGTGCTGGTTGCACTCAGCCACTCAGTGATGAAATGCTGCTCCAAGGTGTAATGTGGCTGTGTCTAAGAGGGCAGCTGTGACAGGCTTGGTCCCACTGCTTGGTTTAAGGCTCACCATCCCTTTCTCTATGGCCCAAAAAACCAACCATATCCTGGGTAACATTAAAAGTGTAACCAGCAGGTCAAGGGAGACTATTCTGCCACTCTACTCTGCTCTCCTCACACCCCATCTGCAGTGCCACCTCCAGCTCTGGCATCCCCAACATAAAAAGGACATGGACCTGTTGGAACAAGTTCGGAGGAGGTTCATTGAAATCCTCAGAGAGCTAAAGCACCTTTCCTATGAAGAAAGGCTGAGAGAGTTGGTGTTGTTCAGTGTGGAGAAGGCTCTGGGGAGACCTTGCAGCAGTACCTAAGGGACTCCCACATGAGAGCTGGAGAGGGACTTTTTACAAGAGCATGTAGAGATGGGACAAGGGGGAAAGGCTTCAAATTGAAAAGAGTAGGTTTAGATTAGATACTATGAAAAAATTCTTCACTGTGAAGGTGGTGAAGCACTGGAACATGTTACCGAGAGAAACTGCGGATGCCCCACCCCTTCAAGTGTTGAAGGTCATATTGCATAGGGCTTTAACCAAACTGGTCTAGTGAAGGGTGTCCCTGTTTATGAAAGCAGCTTGAAACTGGATGGTCTTTAAGGTCCCTTTCAACCCAAACCATTCTACAACTCCTCCATTGTAGCTTCTTACTCGTAGGAACCAACTGAAACCTCTGAAATCCTCTGGGTATCCATGCTCATGAAATACTAATTTGATTATTAAAATAATAGTTAAACAGTAAGAAAAGAAAATAGACTATTTCAGTTGGAAGAAATCTACAGCAATCAGCTAGTCCAACTGCTTGAGCAATTCAGGCTGACCACAACTTAAAGCTCATTTTTAAGGGCGTTGCCCAAATGCCTCAAACACTGACAGGCTTGGGGCATCAACCACCTCTCTAGGAAGCCTGTTCTAGGGTTGCACCACCCTCTCAGTAAAGAAATGCTTGCTAATGTCCAGTCTAAATCTCCCCTGGCACAGCTTTGAACCATTCTCACGTCTCCTATCGCTGGATACCAGCAAAAAGAGCTCAGCACCTCCCTCTCCCCTTTTCCACAGGAAGATGTGGAGAGCAGTGAGGTCACCCCTCAGCCTCCTTTGCTCCAAACAAGTCCAAAATCCTCAGCTGCTCCACTTAAAACAATGCTTACAGCCCTTTCACAGGCTTTGTTGCCCTCTTCTGGACATATGGAAGAAAGTCCAAGACACATAGAAAGACAATGATCTCAAACACACCATATATCCTTTAACAATTTTTCTTAATTTGACAAAGCTCTGGAAAGGAGCAACTACCAGGTCCTAGACTCTTGCCCTTGAAAGCATAAATCAAAAACTTACTCTGGAATTATAGTGTCAATCTGGGTTACACTGAATTTATCAGAACTGTAGAGTTTGCTGATAACTTTCTCTCCTCTCAGAGCTCTGGTTCTACTGAAAGCTCATTTTGTATTCAGCTTGAGAGTTTTTTGTTTTGTTTTACATCTCTCCTCTGGCTATACTAAATCTTCCTTTCAAGGTCAATTTGCTTTCCCAGCAATAACTAATTTAGCATCACAATACCACAGTGAGCTATGCAAAAATTATCTTCTCTATACTTCAGATTAGGATTCAGAAGCACAAAGAAACTTTCCCATGTTCACATAGGGAGTCATCAGGGAACACAAACCATGCATCTCCAGCCCCATTAGCTGCAAGACCACAATCCATTTCAGAGTCAAGAATACTTGTGCATTTATTTCACTCATGAAACACATTAAATTATTATGGTATTTTTAATGATCTGATTCTCCTTCTTGATCTCTATCACTTAATTTCTAATCTTATTACTGTCAAGCAGAATTATTTTTAATTAAAAATAATCCATAATCAAGGATTATGGATTCCATAATCAAGGTATTTTTATTGATTTGATACTCTATTTTCTAAAAGGGCCCAAGTACCTCTCCAGACTTATTTTCATATTTGGACATTGCAAGATTTTTTCCCTATTCTTTACATCCAGTAGCATTAATGAATGTTGTGGCCTTTCTACCAAGAGAAAGACTAATAGAACCAATGTATTCATCTGGTTTTTATGAAGCTCATCATAGTTTTGTGTTTTATGTCTCGAAATTTGAGAGGGCTCAAGGGTTCAAAAGTTGCTAGGTGGGGTTCATATTTACATCCCTACAAAAAGCACAGCCAAAAACCCCTTTGCTCTAGAAAGTCTAAAAAGACATGATTTCAATGAAGTTACTCCTCTGTCCACCACAGTCTTCTCTGGTACTGAGACCCACATTCATTCATTTTTATAAACATAAAGTCAAAGTTCCCAAATGCAATGCAAATTTGCACTTTCCACTCTTCTTAAAGTAAGGCAATATCTCCTCTTCTGCAATTTTTAACTATCCTAAATTGACTTGTATCCTTACAAAGAGTTTGTTGAATCTTCTTAGAGACAGTTGAGCTTTAATTGTTTAGGCTCTCCATCTTTCCATACCTAATACTAGGAGGCCATGGAAGCAACGTCACCTTTTCATTTATTACTTGAAAGTACTTAAATGGGCGGAAAAGGAAAAAACCACACAACAAAATCCACATAAAAAAAGTATCAGAGTGATTACCTTAAAATTACAACAACTCAGCACCCACTTCTCTGGAACTGCATTAGGATGGATAATGACTCTTACGCATGGGTACTATGAATTGAAATCTGCTGCCAAAAAGAAAGAATAATTAGCCCAGGAAAAAAAAATCCTTTTCTTTTATATTATTAGTTCATTTTTTCACATCACAAAAAGCAACAGTTCCATGTTCCTGCAAAGTTCCTGGGGACTGTAGGAGGAAAAAAAAATAGTGATGGAGAAACTACTGATTTTTGGCGTGCCCTTGTGGTTTTGACATTGAGCGAATAACTGCTGATGTACACACGTTAATATCACACTGCAGAGGTCAGAAGAATAGAGTTTCCATTTAAATTTTCCAGTTACATCCTATTTTCACACTGACTAATTTGTCCCCTGCTGACAGCCAGAGACAGCACCAGCTATCATGAAGTAATTCTATCAACGGCACACAAAAAATGTAGAATTATTGGACAAACATCTATCCCTATTTTAACAGAGCATCCCATCTCTTGCAGACAGCTATGCAACTCTGCATTCAAAGTCCTTGGTGGTACTTGTTGCTTTTCCATTTTCCCATCACGGACACTCAGGTGGCCCCTGTTGGGGTAGTTAGTAGGCATTCCACACACTGAGATTTTTCAAGGTGGGACTTCCAAATTGAGATAAAATGAAAGACTAAGATATGATTGAGCTTGCATCTGACCACAAAGAACAAATTCTATGTTTTGACTGATCCAGAAATCTGGAATATTCAGGATTCAAATTCTTAGTATGTGACTCATGCTCATGTTTTCTCAAAATAGTATTTAAAGGTGATGGCAGGGGGAAGAAGAGGAGAACATCTATATGACATAAGATGAAAAGAGACAAGGAGAAAAAAACACACAGGGAAAAAAAAGGTGACTTAGGAGGACAGACAGACAGGTATAAAGATTGAACTGCTCAAGAAGAATGCTGGCTTGTCACCTATGAAGTACCCAATACCATGTGCAGAACAGGCTTTTGTGTATTAGGTGAGGAGCACTAACTTGCACTATTCCAACACGACTGCATGAGACTGTCAGAGCCCACTGTAACAATGGCAAATATTGTTTATCTTCTTCTCAAAGTAAAAAACTTCACTAAAATTATTAAAATATTTTAATAAAATAGAATAATTTGACATAAACATTATCTATTGCCATCCATTTCCTTTTTTTCCAATTTATGGAAGCAGTATAGTCTCTCCTCTAAAACATTTTTACCATTATCCCTCAGTGAAAACTCTTTTCCATCTGGCTGCATACTCACGTGTGAATACACATGTAAAATAATGGGTTGTCTTCATGCCCATATTTTTATTATTTAAGAGTTGTCACATTGAAGTGGTGTTTTAAATCAAAAGATGGTGTATTTCTGACAACCCTTGGCTGACATATATCATGCTTTATCACATTATAATGGACAAGAACATAGCAGGACATGATTTATTGCTGCCAGGATTCGCATTCTAAAGAATGGCTCCGTGAAAACTTTCAAAAAACATCACTATGTTGACAGAATTTGCTTCCAGTTTTGGGGGTTTTTAAAGGCTTATTTTCCTGTCACAATCTGAAAGAAGCTAAGTATCAAGAAATCAAACTCTACACCAGTAAATCAATGCTCACAAGTATCCACAGCGTCAGCTGTCTCTAAAATTCCCAAGGGTATGCTCAATAAGAAAAAGTCTATTGAGATGTAGGAATGTTTCATACCTGAAGAACTGTTACTAAAAATTTTCATTTTCAAGAAGCTGTATTAAATGTACAATTACCAACATCACTAATAGCTCACAAGAAAAAGTGACCAGTGAAATTTTTTACATGTGTGGCCTTATTGTACACACACACCCCCTTCTCCTTCCAGGCATAGAAGGAATTATGAAACAGATAACCTGGAGCACTTTCATCTTCTAGAAAGACAAAAAGATGATGAGAATAAATCAACCATCCCACAGGGTATCAGTGAGGATGAAAACCCACTGGGATTGGAGAGTTCTGCCAGTACAGATAGTCACTGAAGCAGTAAAGTACTGATTTCAGCTAAAGCTAACCAGAACACCTTTTTTGTACCCTTTGAATTAAATAAGGTTCACAGGCTCACCTAAACACAAGTCTGGAATTTGACATATTCCTTCTTCCTATGGTGTCTTGTAGGAGAAATTCTTGGTGTAAGAGCCAACATAATTTGCTAACCTGGATGTTCTCACTTAAACATTTACTTCTACTGGGTGGATTAAATTCTCCATCTTTGGAATTGTATGAAAAAATGAGCACAGAATGACTATCAGCTACATGTCAACAGCTGAACTGATGTTGGCCAAAATACATGTAGCACAGTGCTTCGGCAACATACAGTAGCTGTACAGGAGGCACTCTAAGAATTGGACAAGTATACAAAGATACTTGCCTGGATAACCACTTGATTCAAGAAGGTAGAAGAACTTGAAGTTTTAGAAGAACTTTCTAAATCACAGAAGCACTAAAATTCCATTTTAAGGTTTGTCATCATGGATTTTCTTATATTTATGTAATGTATTTACCTTTTAACCCATGTCAAGATTTAGGATCAACAATATCCTCTACAACACTTTATGACAAGTAGTTGGGAGCTTCTTGGTAGCTTAAATCTGACACTTGCTGTTTTAATCTCTTTCTCATTCTTACAAAAGAATAAGTGGACTGGATTACTTCCTCTATGTCTCCCATGATAACATTAGATAGAAACTATAGAGATTAAATAGACTTCTTTCTCAAGGCAGAAGAAATTCTCCTCCATTTAACCATTCCTTTAGCAAAGCTATTCTACATAAATCTGAGCATCTATAATGAGCTGCATATCTGTTTATGGAAAAAGCCAATGCCTGTGAGACCTTTTCACCTCCGCTTTGCTGCAGGACAGTTTCCATTTTCTCCTAGAAACACTTGATCTTGAGGCACGAATCTGAAAAGGAATAGGTCATCTTGCACAAGACATCTCTGTGTTTCAGAGCTGATGGGTTAATGCTAGCCTCAACCTCTATTGCTTTAGCGGTGACCCCCCCAACACCTACAAACATGGTGAAAGCAGTTTCTTGGGGGACAGACAGTAAAATATTGGTCCCTTCCTTCCAGTAAGCTGTGATCCATTTAGGCAAATTAGACATTACTTTCAGTCCCTACCCAGGAAATATCTGATGGCATGTTATGGCCCAGCAAACGGAACTGAAAGGAAAATACTTAGCACACTGTTAAAACTGCCCCAGAAAAGTGTCAACACATTGGACTTCCTTTTTTTACCTAAGGAATTTGGCTAATTTGTAAAGAATAAACATTCCCTTGCTGTTATTTTTTTGCACTCATTTATATGTTCTGGGGATAGTTTGTGAACAGGTACAATAATTCTCGTTGGTTCAGATCATATTTCCAAGTACACATTTGCTATGTGTTTTCAAAGTCATTTTGGTCCATCAGTGTCCAAATACATTTCATAAGTGAGAAATCTCACACCTCTAAATGTACTTGCCTATTTCCTGAATTGTTGACAGATACCCAACTGTATTGAGAACACGTACGCGCAAATTGAGTCTGCCAGGACCCAAAAATCTGCTATTTCAGTAAATTCCATTAATTGATTCAAAACACACTAGAAATTTCAATTTTTCCTTAATCCTTTGGGGATAACTTGTTTCTGTAAGAAACCACTCAAGGAGTTAAAGTTGCCTCCCACAGAGAAGAGCAGAAGCCAGTAGTCTAATTCAGCAAGGCTGATCATGCACAGATTGCTAGCCTTTCCTCTGCTCTAAGAGAACTCAGTGGATATATCGAGGACAGAAGGAAAGGATACAAATCAATTTTCATCCCACATAAAATCTTTAAACCTTTTAATCCCATTTAAACAAGCTTCCAACTGTGAATGTCCGCCAAGAAGATTCAAAAAACTCTTTCTGTGCAAAGATGCAGAATTAGTGTTTCAATCAAGTAGGGACAAGAGAACATAAATGAGTTCCGAGGAATGCTTCAAGCAGTGGGAGAATCTTATCAACGCATAGAAATAACTGATGGGAGGGAATGACGAAGAATGAGCCAGACTCTTATCAGTGATGCCCACTGCGAAAACAAGAGAGAGTTGGCACAGATTGAAACGCAAAGTTCTATCTGAATAGAACAAAACCCTTTTTGTACCATTTGGGTGGTCAAACACAAGTTGCCCATAGAGGTTGGGAGGTCCCCATCTGCAGATACACTCGAAAGTCAATCGGGCAATGTTCTGGGCAACCCGTGGTAGCTGACCCTGCTTCAACAACAGGGTTGGACTGGAGTGTCTCCAGAGGTCTCTTACAATCTCGACCATTCTGTGCTTCTGTAGTGAAGAGATAGGAGGACAAAGATACCTCTGCTGTAAAAGCCATAGTTAAGCTGCACTGGCAGCATGTAGCCAAGTTCCAAAGATCCCAGGGGTGGAACAGACCCAGCACTCAACTTTGATTTGATAACCCTTGCAGCCAAGCAGGGCCATTCTAAGCAGGACTCTATGCCACACAGGCATGAGTACACAGCCTTAAGTTGCACAGTCCACTTAGAGATCACCTGCATCTGTCTATGAAAAAATAGTGAAAATACCTCCTAAAAGAAAGCCAGCTAGGAGAAAAAAAAATTAATAATTTTCTTCCCTCCCCTTTGTTCTTTTTTTCGTTGGTTGGTTTTTTGCAGTGGGAGGGGTTGTTTATGTTGTTTTGTTCTAATATATGTCAATAGAACCAATAAGTCCTGCTGCATTATCCTGGGAGTTTCACTGGGAAGGTGGCTCCTGGTTCAAGACTTCTCAGTCCGAAGGCTATCTTGCCCAGCTAGCTTTAGCCTCCTCAGCAGCTTCTGCCACTGCAGAGCTTTACTGCATTTTTTCTGTTTTTCTGCAGCTTGCTGAAGAGAATCAGCAACACAATCAATGATTTAAAATAAGAATGAGCTAGAGCTAATTTATAGCATGTTTCACTCCTCCCCAAAGAGACATGAAATGGAGAAAAGCAGCTTACAATACCATATAATTTCTTATTATTTCAGACAGAAAAGGAGATGGTTTTTTTAGTCTGAAAATTTACCCCTTCCAAATAGAAAGGAATAACTTGAAATAAAAGTATTCCATTGATATCTTTGATACAATAATTTCAAACACACACCTTAAACAATTTAGATATACAGATATTATAGATATTATTCTTATTCTATAGTTCAGGTATATTCTCTGTTACTCAGGTTCATTCTCTGTTACTCGGGAATCAGCCTCCAAACAGTTTTTCACCTAAAATAAAGCTCCAAGTCACTTCACTGGTCCTCTTTTAATATACACAAGCATAGTCCCCACTCACTGAAAATCTCAGATATAAACATTTTAGGTCCACGTGTAGTTATTCCACTGTGCTTTTAATGTTTCTTAACACAAATATATTTCCAAGCAAATATAAAATAAAATTTGCATGTGATTATTAGAAGAAAGCAAACAACAAAAAAAAAAAAATAAGCAGTATACACACAAAGAATGCCACTGCTCTACTGTCTGGATGACTTCAGAGCAGGAACATTTTTTTTTCCTTCAGAAATCCTGTGTTTAAACACCTAGATTTACAAACTATCACAGCATGGCTAAGTCAGTTTGCATAATACAGGCTACATAGAGATTTCGCTCTGGGGTTCCACTCCTGGCCCTACAGCCACTGCCCTCTGTTTTAAGCCTACCATGCCTCAGAAAACTCTGTGTTATTTGGTCTTTCTACAAGGGAGAGAGAAAAAAAGACCACACAAGTTCCCATTCTAAGCTACCATCCACCTAGTCTTATTTAACTGTTACAGTTATTTTGATGCCCAGATTGCAAAAGCAACACTAGTTTTAAATTGGCTAAAACTTGGTCTCTAATAAATGACATGTTACCCCTTAAAAACTTTGAAGAGTTTTTGATCTATTTCCTTAAAATTTCCCTTAACCTTCTGCTACTCCCCAGAAAATAAGAGATGATTCTCCTTTACAGCTGTTCACATTTGTTTGCATCACATTTACTATTGCGTGTACTAAATGCATACCCTAAGGACTCTGACACACTCTACCCCAACACACACACACAGATACAATTTGGCAACCAGAGAGGGGTAAACAGGGTTAACCTTCCTCTGAAACACTGAAAACTGGCCAAGATTAAAAATATGAGAGGTGAGGTGTGCTAATCCTATCAGAGGCATTGAAGCCTGTCAAGCATTAAACTAATCGTCAGCTTTCAGATCAAGAATGGGAGAGTTTGAGGCAAAGCAGCTAAATAACCACTGAGCTCCAGAGGCAACAGGCAAAAAGCTTGTTGAGCAGTTAAAGGTGGAGGAGACACAAGGGGCAAAGGACTAAGTAACTTCTGAAAACCAAGTAGAGGACCAGAGAAGGTACAGGGAGATGAGGAGTGCTTTCAAGCAGAATAATGAAAGATAAGGCAAAGACAATTCTGGAGCTCACACTGCCTGCCAGCAAGTCAGCTCCCTCAACCATGCTAAAGCTCTGGCATTACAAGCTCAGTTTGTCCACTTTCTGGAACGCTACTTTACCACAAATGATCTCTGGACTTGAAAGGCAGCAACCTTTCTCCAAGCTGCCCTACAACTGACCAAAAGTGAAGAGGCTGAGCGCCTGTGCAGCTACAGGCAGAATTGGCTTAGTTGCACCTGTTACAGAAACTGAGCGTGCAAGTTCCTACGTACACCAAGCATGTAGCGTGCATAAACACATTGTCTTGAGATGTTTTGTTGTTTCCTATGACATGCAGACCTTATTTACAATAAACTGGGTGTTTTAATAGGGAAGGGACAGACACTGGGTGATACAGCTTCCTAGAATCAAGACTGCATCATAAGTTCAGGTTGCATGTGAAAAAAAAAAAAAAAAGTAGAAATTTTGGACAAGTATTCCTTATTTTGTAGAAATTTCATGTCTTAATCAGTCAATCTGAAAAAAGTTGAGAAGGTTCCCTCCTGATTTTCTGCATGCTGGGTGCCAGCACTGTGTCTTACAATTTACGCTGTTCTAAAACTTCATGCCACAAGTGAGCTCTGCATGTAATTTTAAACAGTCACCTACTAAAACCTTTATATTATATATATATTATATATATATTGCCATGAGGGTCTCCCCCCTAGTGAAGGTGCTTTTCTGTATTCAGGTGCACAGATATTTAAACATACCTATACATACTGGTTCAGAACATTTGTACACTTTTTATTCTGTATGTTTCTCCTTGGATGGCTGAGTCAAGCGTGATGGATTAGAGTTGCTGTTCAAACACAAAGTCATTCAATGACAGTCTGACAGAGGGCATTTGCCTAAAAAAGTACTCCGTGAGCTGGCATTTTGGGCATTACTGCTTCAAATAAATCAGCTAAAGCATTTTCTCTAGTTTTTCTCGATAACATTTTGTTAAAACTTCTACATACCACCTTAAAACGTTATCTTGATTAAATGCTGTATCTGATGCCTGAAATTGAACAGTAGTTGAGACAAAGTAGCAGAGTGCTATGTATATCATGGCCAAACTCTTGAATGTTATTTCTGCTAGTTAGCTATAAGCCCAGCATAACCACATCCTCTTTTATATGCTTCGCTAATACAAAGTGACACACGAAAAACCCTGACCAAGACAGCTGTTAGCACAATAAAATTCCCTGTGTTTTAAACTACCAAGATAATGGCTTGAGGAGGCAAGCTGAACTGCCAGCCAGAAATTACACCTATATCTGATACAGCTTTTGGTGATTATCCGTCTGCATTGCTTTCAGCCGTTTCCAAGAAGATAGAAGTGCTCTTTCATTTGCATTTTCTTTTCCATCCTGTTTCAGACAAATAGTTACTAACAGTTACTCATTGCTTTTGGAATCAGATCCTCAGATGTGAAGCAGCTCTTCAGCAAGGCTGACTCTGACAAGAACTATTCAAAATATTTTTTTATCTGAAACACAATGTACCTTTTGCAATCCACAGTGGCATGCCAATATGCACCTTAATCATTGTCATTTACAAAAAACCTCAGATTGTCTGATTTTCAAGACTCTTACAGAGAGGGGGTAAAAAATCCCACAATGCAGTAGTAGAACAATGTATAAAGATAAAAGAATATCAGAGGATTCAGTCTCTTTTTTAGCAGCCTACTCCCAAACCATTATTCATTCTAAATTTTGGTGAGTTTCCTAAAAGTATATATTTTTTAAATCACTGCTCCTCTAAAACCAATATGGGCCATGCTTATGAAATCATGGCTATTACAGTTGAGCTACACAAAGAGGACTTCACTACAGTGAAACTATTCAGTAAGAGTTTGAGAAAACTTAATTCAAATATCAGGAATATCCACATTATAAAAAAAATATAGTATCTACCTACAGCAAAGGCAGCTGTTCTCCTCTTGATCACTCAAAGATAGCTACATTTAAGTTTAGTTTGTGTACATATAACTAAGAGCACAATATACACTACTTTTTGCAAAGCAGCCCCTTGTAAGGAGATGTGTATAAATTGTACATGAATCTAATGAAAGCCATCTCAGAAAGCCCAAACTGTTGACATATCCAAAGTGGCAAGGGCACACACCTTATGTTTTGAATGGGAGAGAAAAGGGAACCTCAAGTGTGAGCACTGGAGCTGTGGCATCCTGACCATCCAAGAGGTACCTATGAAGGCTATTCATCCCGTATTGCCACATGAGGCACTTGAGACAGACAGACTAGAGCAGTAATCATATGATTTAGAGTAACCCAAACCCCCTTTTTGCCACAGCACAGGACAGATATTGCAGTGCAGACTGCATGAACAGAAGATGCATTTTAACCTGCCTGTCAAGTGCAAATGTCCAAGGCCTAGAGTCAATCAAACTACGGCCAAATCCCACACAGCAGGTTCCCAATCCCAAGTGCCTGCTGGAGACTTGCTCTCCTTGAAGAGGCCAAGAAGAACATGTCCTGTCCTTGAACCATAATGTTTCTCCCCATGAGACACTGCAATGTGTAATGTGCACAGCTTTGCCCGAGCTAAGATAGTGTCGTATTCTGCCAAAGTGTCACTGGAGTCAGTTCATTATCTGTGGTGGCAGTTAAAAAAAAAAAAAACTGAAAGTTTCAGCTAAAAGCAACAAAATTGAAAGCAGTTTTTTGGGGGGATAGAGAATTCTTTAATTTAGGGTTCCCTCTCACCCCTGCAAAAGAAAAAAGTGATTTGGAGAAGCAACCACATATTCATAAAACAATCCTGCATTGCCAAATCTTTTGTGGTAAAAAAGGCTCTCAATAAATAAAATGCATTCAGCCCTAAAGATATAATTTGAAACTGTTTCTTGCAAGTGTACTAGCCTTACTAAAAGTATGCTTTAAGGGTAAACATATTAGAATCAGAAAGGCTCTAGGAATATGGGATGTGCAATGACCGATTTGTTTTCATGGCATCTCATCTCCCAGAAAAAAAAAAAAAAAAAAAA
>VXAZ01009369.1:1379297-1460669 GCA_013399875.1 Gymnorhina tibicen
AAGACACCTTGCGGAGAAGGCATGTTACAATGTTACATTGATTTAGACATCAAAGACTATTTTTTATATTGCCAATGAAATTCAAGATTAGTATAACTGTGGATACCTAACTGTGATACAGCATCTTATAGTTCTAGAATAAAAGACTCCTCATTTTCCATGTTTTGCACAAGTTAAACATCACTCCTAAACCACACAGAAGAATATTTTTCTTAGAGTGTGATTCTTTTCCTAGATATTTGCCTAGACTAAAGCTGTGATCTGTCTTTTCTTTGCCTTCAGCACTACAAATCCCCACCCAGAGTCCAGCTTTCTCCATAGCTGCACAGCACAATTTTGTAGGTATCCTGTTCCTTGAGCTCCCCCAAGCAAACATTCACATACAGACTTCCACAGAGGCTACTATCTCGGGATATTAGTCCTGGAATCAATTGCTTTGGTCCTCTCTATTTTGCCTTGGGCAGTAGTTCTTTTATGTACCTTACTGAAAAATACCCTTTTGTTTAGGTCAGACTTCTCTCCTTTAGTCATGGCCCATCAGCTGCCATCAAAGGTGGGAAGCTTCCACATGCTCACAACTCCAAACCTCCTCAACTCAGTGTCTGTGTAAAAAGTGAAATGTCTAGAAGAGATTCCAATCTACCTGGACAGAGCATGTAGGTTCAGTTTTTTAACAACTTGGTATCTGCCCTACTGCATTCACATCTGGTTAGCCTACAGTCAAATATCACTTAAGTATTTAGGTTAAAATAATTGTATAACCTTTTATTTTAAAATCCTGTCATATATAGACCTCATCTATTGAGATCCCAAAAAAGTTGTCATTGAGTGCTGATACCAAAATATACTAGATTTTTGTATTTTATACAAACATTTTCAGTCATTTATAAAGACTAAATGGCAGAAATATTCTATAATTTTCTATTCCAAAAGGATTGCAGGAATATGGGTATCACTAGGTAACTGGTTGAGCTAATTAAAGACTGTTTTGAAAGGCAGGAATTGCCTTCAGTTTTCTCTGAAGCCAGTAGGAGTCAGGGAGAAAAAGCCACACATCAAGACCAAATTATACTTGAATTCTCCTCTTACCTCTGTTCATGTTGTCTGCCAAAAAAAAAATGTGATGATATGCTATTATTCAGTGATCAATTTTCAGATTAAGGTAAGTGTTACAGAAATCTATCCCCTCCATTTCTAAGCACCAGCTATAACTATGCTACATCAAATGCATCTGCTTCTGTATAATTCTTTTTACAGCTGGCATTGCTTAGGCATAGCCTTCTCAGACAGCAGGTTTTCACCTTAAGCAATACCATCCCTTCAGTTATCTTGTGCTTCCTTTCGTCACTGTTATTCTTTCTCTAGTCTTTTCATCCTTTGGATGAAGAGCTTTCAAGCAAGGGCTAATCTTTGCTCTGTGGGGCACAGTTCGCAGACTAACATGGTTCAACCTTATCTCCAAAAATCAATATAATTTCTCAGACATGTTTTTCCTGCTCTTTTCCCCTCTGAATACTTTCAACAGGGCAGAAGGAATGTGCTGTCCATATTGGAATGAAAATGCTATTCCCTGTTGTCTCAGTTTTAGAGTCTATACATTATGAAAATCTAAAATCAATTATATTTTATAGACAGTTTTAGGAGCCATTGAACTCTGAGAAATAATTTAATTAAATTCCTAATAACAGGAAGAAAACACATCTCATTATAAAACACTTTCCCAAACTCTAGTATTCTCCTACAAGCTGTATGAAGGATAAGATTCCAATCACTGTTTCCCACAGAAATTTAGAAAGGCTATAGATCGCTCCTTATCTTCATTATGGGGAAGCAGACACAGCAGATTAGTAGAAGATGAGGAATTAAGTCTAAATAAGTACATCTGTGGCTCAGAAGGAAAGTGTATTTCAGTAAGCTTACTAAAGGACAGGTGTTTAACAACATTGAATATTGATTTTATTTTCATAGTCCCATGGAAGTCAGTAGAATTTTTTATGGTTTTTTTACACACTAAAACTTAACACTAAACGCTTCTAAAATTGTCTTTAAATATGCATGAAGAATTTTAAAAGGTTATTGGGAGAGTCAGATGCATTAGGGTGAAGTATATAACTGTACTGAAAGCTCATTCTGCAAAACATTTTCAGATTTTGTGTGGAATACTGCGTCATCCTTTCGTTCAATTTTTTTTCTTTTAAAAGAAAGCTTTCTGGGCTGAACTACAGGGCAAGCATCACAGTGCCCTAAATCATCTCTCTTGCCTGGTTTTCCTTTTTCCCCAATTAAATTATATTCTTAATTCTCTGAGCAGTCATAAAGTGCCCTAGGGGCAGTTACACCAGAGTGTAAAGTACAGCAGTCTTTGCAGGCATGACAATGTCACACCACATTTTGTCTTCCTGGACAAAGCCTCAAAGAGTTTAACGGGAGACAGGCTGAAATACATCCTATCCACAGCCAAAAACTTGAATCTGTCTTTAAATACCTCTTTCACCTATCACACCTACTCATAACAAAATACATATTCATCAGTGTTGCTCTTCCTGCTCAAATATGTTTAAGTATAGGTATAACCCTTAATTTAATAACATACCAGGTTTTAAAAGCATGCTTAAAGGAACTTATCCTTACAGGCTTGGAACTACAGGTAGATCAGTGGTGGGCACACACCACAGGCTGGATAATGCAAATCTAATCTATTGTAAAAATCCAAGGCTTTTGCTTTACCTATTAAACTGTTTTTATCTCAATCCACGATTTCTCACTATTAACCTGATTCTCTCCCCATCCCACCAGGGGGGAAGGAATTAACAGCTGTGAGGTGCTTAGTTGCTGGCCAGGGTTAAACCACAACACTGAGGAATTATAAATACCTAAATAAATATAACTATATTCACTAACACTGAGGACACACTGAGGAAGATTAAGAGTTTGGTTCCATGATATTGCAAAGCACAAGCTATAGAGCAACACTGAAAAATTACTTTATTTACCAAGAATCAATCTTAAGCTAAAGTATAATTCCCACTTGGAACCATGAGGTCAGTAGTATATATTTATAGAATTGTAGCCTAATTAACTACTGGCAATTAAATCTATAAATAAATGGAAAAGAATAGATCACATTTTGTTTAATTGCCTTAATTAAAAGCTGGAAGCTAGCAAGTCAGACATATTGCCTGCTTTCAGTGAGTTAACATTGATAAAGCTTGCTATGAAGTTAATATTCTTGATTCTGGCACATTACCACACTTGTTATTCATGAGGAAGAGATGCCCTTGAGCCAGCTATCATGACATTATTCATAACACATTAATCATCTTCTAGGTGCTTAACAGAAATTGCCGATTCAGCAGAGTGCAGTTTATTTAGGTAATCTGGAACAGAGCTAGGATGGGGGAAAAAAAAAAAATCTTAGCATTTGGGTTTCAGAGATTTTAATGCTGCAACATTTGCCTTTAATATACTCCCCTCAGCTAAATCCTGAATGCTTAGAGGTGGGACAGCAAAAATTTGAAGACACACATTTGCATTCTTGACCAGTAACCCCAAAACATAAACCATGTCCAAGCCAATTTCTAATGTCTTGGACAATCAACATTCAGTCAGTCTTAAAGAAAACAAAGAAACTTCCAATTAACTTGAAGGTTTCTGGTGTTATAATTTAAAGTTATTTTGTTTGCATTAAATGGAAACGCTGTGCTGGATAAGGTTAGCTACTACAGCAAAGCTACTGCACATCATAGCCTTTTCAGACATGCACAAAAGTATTGTTTTTATGACTTAATGTTCAAGCTGGAATAAGGCTCCAGAGATACTCAGCTGTCATGCTCTGCATGCCATTATGAGGAGAGTGAAAAGCAAATGAACCAGTCATTTGAAGGGTAGATACAGTGGGAAATGACTGAACACCCATTAAACAAAGGAAGAGAAAGGATCTAATGAGACTTTGGTAGTAATGGTCACTGCAGAAGTTCATAAGGGGGAGGAGAGGAAACAACAGGTCAAGAAAAAAACAGGAGGGTAATTTATTCAGCTGGCAAGCTCTGGGGCCCTACGGCTGCAAGACAGCAGCTAGAGAACCTAAGTGTGTCTTTATTTTCCTTACAAAATGAAAACATCTGAATCAGGATACAGATTAAAATAAAAGCAACCAACTTGTCGATTGTAAAGTACAGCTAATAATTGTGCATGTCACGCACATAGTCAGGAGTCAAAGGAATATGCTGTTTTCTATGACTCATCAGCAGTGGGTACAGAGACTCTTGTAAACATCATCAAGCAGAATTTTATTCATTCTGAACTATACTTTAGGGAGTTTAGTGGACGCTGTTAAAATTCTTCAAGCAGCAGTCTGGAAAATCATGCTAACAAATAACCTACCTTTGTAATAATCGTCTGTGCACTGAACATAACAATAAGTCACAACAGGCTGTGCATCAATAGGCTATTGGCACACGCTTTCAAAGGCATTCTGAGGACCAAAGCAGAAAGCTGAGTGCCTCCATCGAAGAGCAGCACCGGCAGCCTACTAATGCACACCCTGGCTTAGCTAATTGTTATAGCAACAAGGCTCATAAATCTCAAATTTTGGGTTCTCAAAAATATTTCTCAAAACACCTAGAGGTAACATTCATCTCTCTCTGAAGACAGTGGGTAAAAGAGAAAAATAGATACCTTTTAAATGTATGATTTCTCTTGAGGGATGATTTTCAAAAGGCAGTATTAGTTTAGATACTGTTATTACAGGAAACGCTTCAGAGCCTATGCACTTACAGCTTGAGACTGATAAGGGCCACTATAGAGGCAGGAGTTTTCTTTGGTGGGTTTTTTTCACCTCTGACAGGGAACAAAAAACAGAGTTGAGCTGATTTACCCAAGGTCCCAGAATAACCTAGCAACAGGACAGAGATGAAGCTGGTTCTCCACATAACTAGCCATATAACCAGTGAAAAATAAAATGGGGGTAGATCAGCAGGGTTTCCTAAACCTTTTATAACCCTTTTGTCTTCCTCATACAGCTAATTTCCTACTGAAACTGAACACTGAGAAAACAATTTCTGGTGGCAAAACAGGGACAGCTTAGTAAGGAGGGGATACTGCTGGCAGAGACAGGAACTGCGTTCACTGCAGAAACCATTAACTTCATAATCCTTAAATTTTGACTAAAAAGTTGTATTTCCATTAGGAACATAAAGAGCCCCTTGCTTTTGCATGTAAGCAACACAATGCAAGAACAAGATTAAAGGCAGAGGATTACAGAAAATGCAAGAGACCAAGTTATTTGCTTCAAAGAGATTCACACGCAAGCAAGCAACAACCAGCATCCAGTTACCATTGTAACAGAGAGAGATAGTGCTCATAGAGACTGATGAGGTACATTTGAAACTGGGAATTTTCTGAACCCTCAGTAATTCTCCATTTTCCTAAAACAGGCTGCAACAGACAAAACTGTCACATACAGGCTTGGTCCAGGACTGGTAGCTATTTACCCATCTTATCTTCTCACTGAGGACCTGAATCTGCTAGGTAGCATTTCTTTGGAGAAAAAGGTTTCCACAGAAAATAATCTCTACAAGCAAGTTTGCTTAGACGAAGGTGGGTGAATTCAAGAAAGGCATCTCAGAGGCATTTATGTTCCTGGGGGGTTTAAATGGGAAAGTTTATGGTAACAACTGAGCTGACATTTGTTTAATAAAATCATCTATGTAATAAGACAACCAAACAGAAACAAGCACATTGTATAAATACATCAGATGATGTTCTAAAGAATATTAAAGCAACTTCAGCCATTAACCACAAGATTTGAAAAAGAAACAGGCCTTAAAAGCACTAAGGAAAGTTGAGTTTAAGTACTGGGAACTTCTCACCACAACAAACAGACAATAAGACAGGCTACTAAGGAAAATGCTGGAAATGGTTATGGGCAACACTTTTTCTTAAACAGCTTAAGAATAAATAGTTCTGGTTTGCCACAACCACAGAAAGCTAACCACATGGCCTCTCTATCTCAACAACACTACACACAATTGTCTTCCCCGGAGCTCATCTACTGAATGACGTCTGTTATAAAACACTGGCTTCCCCTGTACTTAAAAAAAAAAAAAAAGGCAACCCAAACAAAACTAACACACAAAAAAGTTGCACAGTGCCACCACCTGCACAGAAGTTTGCACTCAGGCAGAGCAATGTCAGGTTTCACTCAGACCCTTCAAGCAAAACACCAAGCATTCTAATTATGCTGCTTGCTTTGAATTACACTAAGAAACTATTCTCCTGCATCAAGGAACACTTTGAAAGACAAACGAAAACAGAGTCACCACTAGGCAACATTGTGATCTCCATTCCATGTTTCAGGCAATCTCTCCTACTACACAAGAGTACTCCCATACACGAAGCAGCCCAATGTTACAATTACAGCTGATTATATTCATTCAGCTCTCATTCTGAGAGTACCACAATACTGCTGGTGGCCCTCTGGCACCCACAGGGAGTTCTCATGGAGCTGACTAAGATGGAGATGGTGGGATGGACTAAAGAGATGTCAAATATTCACCAGAAGATAGAAACTAGGTTTCTGCATCACAGCATCACAGCCTAATGTCATCTTGATTTCCTTCTAACAACACTCCACCAGTTTGCTATTTGCTCATCCAACCATGTACATTCTTCATTTAGTTTTCTGGCTGGCTACTTTTTAGGGCTTTGCCCTCATTTGACGCCATGACAGACTACATAGTCTCTTTAAGCAATGTATCAAGCTGTAAGATCTGTGAAAAACTGCCTACAAAACCAGTTGCAGAAATAAAATGCATTCTGTTCCTCTCACTGGACCAACTGGACCGTTACTGCAATTCACACAATCTGATCAGATGTTCCACTCCATTGCCAATTGCATATTTCATTGATAGCACAAGTTCAGCACTACATCAAGCAAATTAGGGAGGTAGCAACCTCTCCTCCTGACCCTGTCCAGTTTACGAAAAAGTCACTCCAGAGGGTGAGCCAGCTGACCACAGGTACTAAAAAAAGAAAACCACAAGGTAGATGGGAACCACTTTCATGGCTCAGTATCACTCACAAACTTTACATAGGTAACAGAAAAGGAATAAGGAGAAGGCAATTAAGATCTCTCATCTACTCCTTTTCCCTCATTATGTCTTTGCCTTTTTTATTTACCTCACAGTTAATTTCTCGTTTTCTTTTTTTGCTTAAACAGAAAGCTAAAGCTACACTGAAAGTTTCAGGTGCATCTATCTTTATACTTTGTTGTTGAAACTGAAAAAAACAAGAAACCAAACCAAGCCAAAAACCTCTGAAAAGACCTTGGTGTCTTTTATTTTCAGTATAAAGTTTCTCCAGGACTAAAAGAAAAAAAAAAACACACATCACTTCTAGGGAAGAGCAACAGGAATGCTTTTCTCCCATGAGTCAACAGCTTTACAGGCAGGGTGGAGAGGAATAGAAAATGGGTCAGTTACAAGCAGTCTTAGTAAGGATACTGCCTCTAACTCTGCTAGAAGCTTCACTCAGTATGGCATGAGGAAGGAGGCACTTGGTGGGAGAGATCTGCCCTACCCCTGGGCATAAAGCCACCCAGACCCTTTGCTGGGAGAAAGCAAGATACAGGAGTTGACTATTATTATCTTGAAATACACAGAGAATTAGGAATTAGGTAGCAACAGCACCTTGGAGTGCACCTACTAGAGAAAATCATCCTTCATAGTTTTGCTTATACATCTGATAATTCTCTTTTGGATAAAAGGAAAATTAAGCATTTTTAAAAATACTCCCAGCAAAGTGCCCCACATTAGCCACTTTTGAGAATGAAGATAGCAAGAACATCTTCCAAGTGAAAGGTTTTCACTGTACATTAGGGAAAGTTTTCTCCCCATTGTAAAAGGGTTCATGATGAAAAAAATCAATCAGCCCTGTAGTGGAGAGATTATGAGGATTTAATCCCAGGCAGCTGTTGCAACTCTGAAATTATAGAAGCAGACACTTCTGGATTGATTACCTCATTTCTTCATCTGGCAGCACATGGAAGTTTCACTCCAACCTGTTAGATGGCTCCAGGCCTACCAGTGCTTTCTAAAATGACACTTCCTCATCTCTTGAGTTTAAAAACCCTACGGCCTCCCTATCTGCCTAGAAAGCCTGAGGCAGGTGTAATGCAGTCTTAATTTCGCTTTAAGGCAACATCATTCTATTCTTTGCCATGGAACAGCAGCATTCATTATTCATTCACCCACTACATATGAAAGGACATGGAATTTCTGCCTGGGAACCTTAAGGGCATCAGGGAGCAGTACAAATTTAACTCTCATTAAACTATAAGTAAAGCCTTATTTTGACTGTGTCCTGGAAAGACAAAAAGATCTGGTTTGGCAGACCCGATGCTCCAAAATTGAGGTCAGAATGTCTCCACACAATATGTCTGCTCATACTGACCTGCCTGCCTTCAGAAAAATAGCAAGGATGCTGACTTCTAGGCTTAATGAAAGTATTTAAAAATCTTCATTTGCTGCAAGTTGATCTGTTTGAACTCTCTCCCTGCAATTGTCATACTCATCAGGAATCCACTGTTTCATGACACAGAAGCAGTTCTTGACCGTTCCTCCCTACTTGTGCTGTATTCAATACGAATCAAGTTGGGGCCCGTGCTGATGAGTCATGCACACAAACAAGATCTGCAGTCACACATCCCATGATTCAACGAGCAGGCAGAGAAGCACAAGTGACAGGGAAAGCACCCAGTCAGAATCAGCCTGTGCTACTACCAAGCAGAGTCATGCACAAGCTGTAGCATGTACAGCTCTCACAGCAGCAGTCCCACATGGGTAATGGTGTGAAGTGCACAAGCAACATTCTTAGACAAGCCTGCATGACTCCACTGCCCCCTTGTTCACATCTTAAACATTTCCTCATGCTTCTCCCAGCACAGACCCTTTACTCACAGATGAGCATCTTTATGGATGCAGTATTTCCAAGCACTCCAAAAGTGATTCTACAGACACTGAGTTTGTGGAGAAGGAGAGTTACAGCACACAGATAAGTCATAAACATTGACAAGAACAAGACCTCACACAGCTACCAAGTTCCATCACAGTTACTAAAACAAGGATTACTATGTAATAGTGACATGTCACTAGCAAGGAGGTGTCTTCCTCCAATTTTGCTGGCACCTCACTTAAGGAAAGTGGGAACAGAAAGCTTTTAATCAAGTTAAACAACTGTCAGGTCACTTGCTACACAAGCCTTTTCTTTGAGCTCCAGGTGGGCACTTCAATAGTTTCGTTCTTACACAATCTCTTTTTCTGACCATAAGCATCATCCTGACAGACTTGGACCTTGCATGCAACCAAAATGCCATGTTGGCAATTTCTGAGGCCACATCAGTATCTCCCAGTAAGATCCTGAGGAAATGGATACCAGCCTTTTGTCTCTCTTTTCCCATATCCTCTGCTGCAACACCCTTATTTTTGTCAGGGAGTTCCGACATACTCAGAAATACTCTTTTCAAGTAAACTTCTAAATGGGCAATGCTCTAATCTGCAGTTTAATCCTAGAAAGGAAGGTTATTATGCTCGGTAATTCAACTTAAAAAGTTTTGCTCTTGCCAAAGAACTGAATGGCAGCTTCTTTCTTTCATGCCAAAGGCCAATTACAGCAAGGTTTTACTAACACAATTTAAGCCTCTGTGCCCCCTTTATGTTTTTCATGCTGGGAATATCATTTGTTTTGATAGTTTTGCATTATGCAGCTTTTCACGGCTGGAGATTTCAAACACTGTGATTGTCCTGCCAGGAATCACATAGGGGGCTTTCCTTTAGAAATTCAGCCTCTGTGATTGCCCTGCCAGGACTCATATAGCTCTGTCCTGATGTGGAATGCCCTATAATTTTACTGCGCTAAGAATTTAACTCCTGTGTTTACCTTGAGAGGAATACAGGAACACCAGCAGTGAACTATTTCACTCGGACTTGTTCAAGTTTCAAGGTGTGATTTCACCTCACTTTGTAGGGTTTGTACCAATTAGCAGGTATTGAGGGGACCTCTTTCTGAATAGGAACAGAATAGCTCAGAGGGAATTCAGTTTGGTTTGCCAAGTCAGTTATTTATGTGAAATTCTCTTACAGTCCCTCAAGCTTCAGCTGCCTTCTCAGAGCAGCCCAGGTATTTGCCTGAGTGAAGATCCTGTGTATATGACTGAATCACATTTCTTCTGTTCTTCTGTGGGAGCCACCCATCCTGGGACATAAGGAGCACATCCCAAGCAAGCTGGGTTGCAGAAAAGAGTACCTGTATTGAGGGCCCTCTTGCAACAGCAGCATATCAACAGGCTTGACCCTACTCTCTCCTTCCAGTGCAGAGCAGCATTTTACTGAAAATGCTGCAATTTTTAGAGTAGGATGAAGTGCCTTTGCCATGGGGGACAAAGAGAAGCCAAGGGAACAGCAGTTATTGTTGCAATGTACACCAACTTCTGATTACTAGGGGAAGGGAAACATTTTCCTGAATCTAAGTAGACAGACTGTTAGGAGACTCACTTTTCAACCCTTTTCATTTTGGGAGCAAGACAAACATCTCATGCAAACAGCTCCTGCCATCAAAAAGCAACTCGAAAGGTTTTGTATTTTCTTTCATTCTAGAAACTCTGTTACATTGTGAAAAGAGACTGCAGTTACTCCGGCTGTATCCACACCATGGGATGCCTCTCTTCCATCTGCTCTTTGAAGATAGAGTGCTGATTTGAGCCAGCTAGAGGGAATTCCCACCTAGAAAAAAAGACATCTGTCCACCAGTTAGTATACTGTCCCTTTCACAGTCTGCTTCACACAGACTGGACTCATCTGCTCTTTTTCTTGACGCAATACATCCCTGGGAGCAGAAAACCCTGAGATTTTCCATTTCAAATGAACTCACTAGGTCCATATAACAAAAAGCATGCTTGGTAACAAAACAGCAAACATTTTTTCTGCAAGACAAAAATTACCCTTGCTGCTGCAAGTTGCAAGTAAACAAAAGACCACACGTAAAACAAATTTAAACACAACCTAAGTCAGACTTATCAGTAGGAATTCTTCCCACCTTTGGGTGCCCTTCCTCTAGCTCTTCTGGAACAAAAGCTCGAGCCACCACATCCCACCAGGCTGTGCACTCAGCTTCCCTCTAAGACCCTAAGGAAGACTAAAGGATTAGATTTCACATTTAAATTCAAATTTCCAAGGCAACCTTCTGAAACCAGATACCATAGATACCTCGAGTTGACTTCTTAGGCCCAGCCCAGCCACTGGCTACTGGAAGGGTCAGCCATTGATGGCTCTTTTGGAAATCAGTCACAACTGACAGTTTAGGAGGATTTTCCTCCTGCTCCTCATTATCCCACCAGTAGCTGCCTCTGTTACCCACAGGGATATTCACAGGGAGTTGTAGCTACAAACACATTCATAAAAAATATTGTACAAAACACATACAAGTATATTGTTAACCTCATGATTTCTGAGGTGTTGGTTGATTTTTAGACATAGTACATGCAATACCACAACCAGCACAGAAACTTAAGCTACTTTGCCAGAGGCAGCTCCCCACCTCCTTATCTTCTTACAAATTCAAAATTGGGAGCTTGGCTACAGCTTTTACTACAAGCATATCAACCTTATGCTTCATCTTCTACATCTCCTTGCTTTTTAACATGGGTGTACCTGACAGACAGCTGCTTGCGCTGCCTGGAGGCCTCCAAGTGCTGCATTGCAGAGTCAACTGGGAGTGCAGAACCTCAGGAGGAGTTTGTGTGTGGGAGATAAAGCTTAGCAAGAAAGAGGATTTAAACCATGAAAATTTTTACAATCATTAAAGACACTATGATTTTCATACTTTTCGCAGAATTTTTGAACTCTGTTTTTCTTTATCCCAAAGATTTCTCCTTCCCTTCTCAGAAAAGGTCATAAATTATGAAACAGATTTTAAACCAAATCTGTCTGCTTTCATAGCTAGTTCAAAGTAGCAACAAATTTTCTGACATGCAACCAGCAGCTCTGTATACATTTCGTATTGACTATAGATATTTAGAAACCTTGCCTATTATGGCAGTATCATCAATTTATTGATAGCATACATACACAACAGGACATTTGAGTATGGGATAATTAAAGATATTATTTATAGTCCTTTTTTGTTTCTCCTCCAACATACATAAACAAGTGAGAACACTCTCCTATTTAAACAGCAGCACTTTCAAAATTCTTTCAGCAGTATTCTCCTCTGCAGGCTTTCTCATCTAGCATGCTTGTGCAGATCCTGCCATCCTCTAGAGTTTTCCAGTTCTGAATGAGGTAATGTATTTTTCTACGCTGGTCTATACCGATAGACTTTTGCTTTCAAGACACACTTCAGTGTTTTCAGCATGGAAAGTTTAAGGTTTCCTGTAGAAATCTTTAAATATGGAACCTCAGAGACAAACATTTTGGCTAAGAACTTTCAAATCTCTCACCTACATAATTTCATTCACATTTTATTCACAAATATCCAATTAAATGCCATCCAGGTTACTTTGCGATATTGTACAAACCATTAGAAACAGGAAGCAGATAGTGTAATTTCTTTAGTAGAGGCATGCATGTCATAAAATGCCTCCTAGCTGCTCTTCAACCCAAGTCATTTCACTCAGCAGTGAAACAATATCTGAAGGACATCCAGAAATGCCACTTCAGTCCCAATTAATCAAGCCTTGCTCTAAAGCACTGTCTGTCACTCAGAGAGGCATTGCCCCCAGAGTGTCAGGAGGTGGAGAGGGGGATTCCTTCAGGGCAGCAGAAAGGTGCTCCTGAGAGGTAACATCAGGGTGTTGACATCCTTTATGTTTGTAGCCGGTGTCACCGCACTGCCTCAGACCCTGGGCCCGTGGCAACCTGCACAAGCACACAACCCACGGTGCTGCTGTTTGTGCACATAAGGTTATGTAACTCAGGTAATGTTATTCAAAAGCCTTCAATTTCAAGATTATACATCAGCAGATCCAGGATGTACCTGCAATTATCTGTAATAGGAACACACATGTTTGCCTGCAGCACTGAACATTCACCTCTTTCAATTACTTGTCAAATTATAAGAACATAGCTCATCACTAAGCTTAATGATTGAAATGGACAATTTGTGCTGCTTTTCATGTAGTATATTTCCCAGCATCATGCTGTCTAGCTTCTTCTATAGAGACCTGAGTGGTAACCTCTCCTACTTCAGGGATGTGTGTTGTATTGTACATTCATTTCTAATGACACAGGGACCCTATATGTAGAGTTATGAGCACATGTATTTAGACCCCAAACAAAATTAAGCTGTTTTGAAAACTTTACTGAAGTTCACACCATTCTTCATCGAAGACTTACATTTGAACTGCCCAGCTTTCAATTTCCTCTCATCTGTGCTGTGTCTTTTAGATTCTATGCCAAATACAGCCTTCAAGAGTTTTTGCACCTAAATCACCTTGTACAACATTGGCTCCCCACACCTCCCAATGTCTCTGAGCTATCACTAAAGTACAGCAGCAGATGAAGCAATGAACAATGAGCAATGAAGCAGCAGATAAACACTCTCACTGTTGTAAATCTTACTTTGCAGCAGTCCCAAGCAACACAGGGTCCATGGTCTGCCCTTAGGCTAAGAAGAACAATTGGAAAAAAATTAAATAATTATTTCTAAGTTTACAGTCAAAAGGATAATTAAGCAGCATAACAGCCAAACAACCCCATGAGGTACATACTCAGCCAGAATTACCAGCAAGTATTAAGTTTTTCAAATAAGGCTATTTATCTCAAAAGGTCTTTATGTCAGGAATAGCCCATCTCATGGAAAACACTATATAACTTTAGAAATTATGACTTTTGTATATTGCTGACATCTAATCATAAACAGAAGTACTGCAATAATATTGTAAATGTATAAATGCCAGCACTTTTGAGAAAGTGGATTAAAAAAACATAACCTTCTGTCTGCATCAGCTCTCTCACTTTCAGAGAAAGTTTTTTTAACATTAGTCCTATGAGAAGTCAAATTCACTGCCTTCATAACACAGACAGAGCCAAGCTCCTCTTTTTATCTGCCTGAAGGCACAAGAACTTTCCTAAGGGCATAAATTATGGGGCAGCTGGGTTCTTTCATCTATCATCTTTCATCACAGTACCATCAGTTGAAAACTTCACCATTACCCTTTTATGCTCCAACTCTTCTTCAGTTCCCTTCTTCTCACAAGGCAAAGTGCATGACTTTTTTTAAACCTGATAATGGTTAAAGACTTTTTTCTGCTGCTATAATTGCAACCTCTTGCTTATCTTCCAAACTGTTCTTTATCTGTAAGTTTATTTTACATACTTTCTTGCTGAAAATGGCCAACATAGCCTCTTCAATCTCAGATCTGTCACAGTCTTTTCTAAGACATTGTTTTATTTCATGCTTTGGGGGGGAAATAAATTGCTCATTTTCCTATCTGTTCCAGTACCTAGGACTCCTCCTTCAGTGCTGACATCACTATTTCTAGCACAGGGAGTTGTGCCCCAATTAAAAGGAATCAACATAGGTCCAGATTAATTGCATTCAGGCTGGCAGTTTGTTCATCACCTTTATCAGAGCAACAGGTGAGAGAGCAGAAATGCTCTGGCACTGAGAACATCATCTCCTTTGTCCTTGCTATACACTCTGGCCTAGTGCTCAGAAACTATGACAGCGTGATAGTATTTGTAGTGGTTTTTGGTCTTGTCTTTCCTGGTCTTTTTTGCCATAACACATACTATTGAGGTTTCTGCCGTTTCTCTTTTCTGCCTTTAGACCCTTACACTCCACTGTGGATACAGAAAAGGCTGTTAGAAGGATTTTCCAGCTTCTTGCAGTGTTCTGTGCGAATCTTTTCTTTCTCACGCGAACTATCAAAACAATAAGATGTTTTTTCTGTAACTGTCTGAACACCTGGTGTTTGTCTGAGTCTTGTTATGGTACACTGGTGGAATGGATGTTTTAACACCACACCCAATCACCCTGAGGGGTAGATGGAGTACTGACCAATATCCTTATTGAATTAAGACATATAAGCGAACAATTAATTAACTAAATATCACATTTTCCTGCTGACTGCGTTTGGATTAATTTCCTGGTCTTAGCCTACTGCGACACTCCACTATTTGGAATTCTCTGCAATTCACATGAAAGGAAAAAACTGTCTCCAGTGTATGCTAATTTACTCTTCTGCTTAGTTAATAACAGTGGTGACTGCTAGTTCTTGGTCTTTCCACAGCAGCATTTGAGTAAGTCATCCCAAAACCCTGCCAGGATCTAATTTCTTTCCATGGCTCAGGTAAGCCAGGTATTTTTCAATACACACAGATTTGGTTCAATTTGCATAATCAGCCAACTAAAACAAACTCCATCATTTGTAAAGGCTTGTAATATGATATTAATGCTATTTATTCACAGTAAGTAGCATCTGGCCCAGGGCACTGAAGATTCCCATGTATGACTTCAGAGATGGGGAGGCAAGAAGGATTTTTACTGCAAAATTCAAATGTCAGTATAAGCTTCCAACGAGCCTCTAAATGTAGAATTTATCTGCCTTAAACCTAAAGTTTAACAGCTCTCCACAACTGTTTTCTTCTCTCCAGATACTAGCAAAACTTGCACCCCTATTTAGTAGCTTTTCTAGAACAATTAAGGTCTTGTAATTAAACTCACTGGGCCATGATTCCCATGTCCCCTTTTCCTTTCCTTGCAAGTATATTTGTCCTTTTGAAACCTCACCTGTCCTCTATGAGTTCTCCAAATTAACTGAAAATGGATCCAATTAACCAGTTCACTGAGCACACCATGTTAAATTTCATCTGTCTGTTGATTTGAATATGCTCAGATTCTCCAGAAATTCTTTAACAAGCATTTTCCTGATCTGTGACTTTCCCTTTTTCCTGTCAGCTTTATCAAAGCTCCTGCTGTGTTCAGCACTAAACTGAACATCGAGGCAAAAATAACAGTTAAGCACTGTAACCTTCAGAAGCTTCTCCCAAAGGACAAACTGGACACGCACTTTCATCAGCCCTAAAATTAGTATATTGCTTACATAAAATACATGTGTTCATTCTGCACTATCCTCCACAAACAGCAGATGAGGAATAAACACAACTGTTCTGTACGACCCACCAGTTTTGGTTTAGTTGAATTACCAGCTTTCAAAGCCCAGTTTGCCACTATAGTGGCCCTTCAATGAAATAGGAAGTACCTCAGAAAGTTAGCTGACACATAGGCCTGTTCATTGTATGAGGTCCTCAGATGGTTTCCTGGAGCTATTAATGTGATTAATTCTAGACCAGTGCTTAAATATAGCTGAGATCTGTATCTTTTTCTGTTTCCTTTTTATGTACTATTTCCCAGTTTATACCTTTTCTTTGTCCAAAGGACTGAGGGACTATGATAACACTTAATTGTAAAAAATACCATCAATTTACCAAAATGCTTCACTGCTGTGATCTTATCAGCATTTTCTTGCTTAAGAATGTCTTACAAACTTATTTCAAAGATAAATATATCAGAATACAAGCACAGCCATAATCTCAGGAAAGCATTGTACATCAAAAGAATAGCACTATCCTGTCAAACAAACAATCTCATCAAAATTCTGTCAAACCATTTTGATAAAGGAGAAAAAAGAACAGCAAGCATATCAAAGTGTGAGTACATTTGTATTTCAAATGACAGCACATGTCCTGAACAGTACAAGCAGGAGTACTGCAGTAAGCAATATTTCCATCGCACAAAAAAACTACTGCTTACTGAAAGCCGGACTTCACAGAAACCAAGAGCCCTGTGAAATTGCTTATCCTTTAAGGGGAAAATTTTGCCAATAGCTTCTTGAGAATCCAAATACATTTACAGTCATGCAATCACAAATTAGATAGTCCAAAACTGATGGTTATTAAATGAACAAGATACTGCTGCAGTAAATGGACGAATGACTAAATGTCACAAGCACCAGCAAAGTATTTCAGCCATACACCACTTTCCCTGAAAAGCTTAATCCTTGCAGACAAATGAACAGGAATAGAAATGCTAATGAAAAAAGTCAGTATGAAATACTGACAAGCTTTTGGCTTGAATAGTTTTAGAAATGTCTGGGAAATTATACAAATTGTACTTCTCTAACTCTTTTTTCCTACATTGCACCACCACCTTTTTCCTCAACTTTTGGTAGTTGGCACTACAAGGAAAGCAACAGCTAAAGATTACTGAACTAACCAAAAGTAAACTCTCATATCTGAATTAAGAAACTGAGAAGGCAATGTTTCCCTGCGTTGTTCCTCTAGAGCACATGCTTCAGCACAAACTACTGGTTTTGTAGCTGTTCACCTCATGACACAATAGATGCACCTACTCAGTTTGCATTTCAGTACTACAGTGTTGAGGTTGGTCTCCTTGTATAAAATCCTAGCAATAGGAAACCCCTACCAACTGCAGCAGAGAAGAGTTTATTTCTTGTTATACAGAAGTGTCAACTTTCCTATAATGCCAGATTCCATTTTCATGCAACATATTGCTCCAACTTTGCAATTTATTAACAACTAAATACGCAAATTCCCATTTCTCCAACCAACAGCCAAGATACAGAACAGAGTTACATTTCATTAATATGGCACAATATTTAACAAAAAATATTTTCACATCAATATTTATTCTTACTCTTCATGTGTGTGCTTATATCTTTTCTAGCGCAGGATTATATTAAACTTGGAGGGACAGAGAGAAGAAGGAGGTTTGTAATGGTGTTCAATGAAAAATTATAAATATCTATTAAATGAATCCCCTACTTTAAATGCATATTTAGAAACAACTGTTTAAAACACTATTGTGTTTTAGTTGTCATTACTCTTAATGGCCTTTGCTTATGCTTATTATTTCCTGCATATTAGCCCTCACAGTTTGTCATTATCAATACACCATTTTACTATATTAATAAGGGACGTGAAATTCCCCTTCCTCATAACACAGAGCTCTATCTTCCCCTTCGTGTATTAGTTAACTAAACAGTCTGTTAACCAGCTGCTAATCTCCTGTGACAGTGTGGCAGTCTCCCACGAGCTGGATAGGTGTGCATACAGTATGACTAATTACACCACAGTGCTAATGTGATGGAGGTAGAATAAGCAGACTTCAGAGGCTGAACAACCTCTGAAGTTGATGTGCTGCGATTCCTAGAGCCCTGCTGTACAAAACACTAAGTACACAGGGCATTAGGCAGACATCAGGTAATCTCTTCAGCCATATAGCCACTTGTATGAACTTATGATTGGGAAGTCAGAGCTAGAGCAGTCACACACAGAAATTGCAGAAAGCTACAGTGACTTGCATACTGTCAGGGATCATCTTTCTAAAGCTCTCTGGATAGTTATCCTAGGTCAAGAGTTTCATTATGAAGGACAGCTGTGCCAGCCCTTACTGGCACTGCCTCTGAATGAGCATAGGTAAATGCTCTCAGGAAAAGGGCGAATTGCTGATAATCTCCCCTTATTCATGGGTGCTTTACCAGCTGGCAGCAGTGGATTAACATGTATTCACTGCAAACGCTGATCTTTAGGATTCACTGAGGTGAAAACAAAGGGATCAGCCATGGAGTTCTGACTCCCTGCATCTACAAGTTAAATATATTTAATAGCAGCTGTGCTAATATACTGAGAGCAGCTACAGCTTCCCTCATTGCACTTGATTGTGATCAGTCATTCAGATGCAATAACTGAAATGTTTAATTGTTAAGAGCAATGGCTAAAAAAGGGCTTTCGGTTGTATAATAGATAAAGGTTAAAGCACATTTGGAGAAGTGTAACAAGTAGATCTCTGTATTTTATGCTAAAAACTATTGTTTAAAACTGACAGCCACTCTCTACCAAGCCAGACACAGGCCCTGAAACACTGGAAGGAGAACTACATTTGTTCTTCAACTCTGCTTTGGGCTCAGTGGAGGGGGAAAAAAACCAAATCCATCTCAGACACTTGTAAACATGCCGTTACAGAACATCAATATTCAAATCCCCATAGACCAAGTTCGGACTCAGCAGAGTTCAGTCCCATCTGGGGTGGGAACGCTAATTACTGGGGGAAAAAAAAACAACCAAAAAAGACACAGTTTTGATAAGGCAGATCTTTTTGCACCACTTGACAGAAAAACACTTAAAGCAAAGAAAGTAATCTTTATATGGTATATAAATTAGCCTGTTTTCAAGAAAGAATACAGCAAGGTTTTTTCTTCAATTATGCTCTTTGACAAGGCCAATCTCCAAGGAACATTTAAACATGGATCTGTGGTAGAAAGACAACATACTGTAGGGATAGTAAATTTATTAGGATTTTCATTGCTAAATTGCTAATTGACACGGCTTAAGAATGGGAATTGTAATATACTTGACCATAGCAGTCTTGCAAACAATCACAGAATGTTTTTAATTACTAGTTAATTAAGAATAAAGTTTAAAAAATTTTCATTAAAAGAAACTACTACTTGATGTTATTCACATATGAGAGCCTGACCATTAACCCATAGAAAATGGAACTATGCCAAAAATTGCAGTACAAACAGAGATAACTTCAGGCACTCACAAAATTGTAAGTAGACCCCAAAATAACAACTACATTAACTTTAAACTCCTGAGACTTTTCAACCTGCACAATTTAGGATATTTTTCATGGTGTGATAGCACAGAAGGACTTAGAAGTTGAGTTTTTAGGTTTTTACTATGAGAAATACTGTTCATGAATGAAGTTTCAGATCCCCTAGTCTTCACTATGAGTATTTTTGCGTTGCCCTCATGGGACAAGGCTCAGGCCTTGCAGTTAAATTAGAGCTCCTGTAAGTATGATCAAATCCCCAGGGGCCATTTCACTGGCTTCTATTTTGACACTTTTAAAGAGCTGACCAGGCATATGACTTTCAAGTGCCATTAACCCTGCTGAGCTTCATCAGCAGTCACACAACACTGTGAGCACTTACCCAGCACAACCCCAGGCGTCGCTCCTGCAGTTGGTGGGAGTTCTGCCATGAGCTGCAATGACACCAGCGTCCTGCTCCACACTTGCCATCTTGTCAGCAGAATCCCTCTTTCCATAGGCAAAATGCAGGCAATCAAGCTCAGCAGCCTTCAACCCCGTCTCAGGCTCTCCACAAGGACCTCAGCAAGGTGCAAGCCTTCAGCTCTCTAAATTCCATGGGCCCATTGAGGAGCACAACCTCACAGCCCCTGCAAGCCTCCACTCAGGCTCCAGCACGGGCAACCTTCACTTCAGTCCTTTTTCAAAGGCAGCATTGCTTAAGCTGAACAAAAGGAAATGAGGAGCAACAGGACTCTGGTTATCACTCACCAAGCAGTGCACACACACACCTGTTTACCTAATGCTCAACTGGGCCCAGCTGATACCAACACCTGGAGAACGCAGGGTGACACGCTTGCCACTGAGCCCCTTTACTAACAGCACTTCAACATAAATGCCAATGAATGAAAACATAAACAAGTCAATGAATGCACAAGGTTCATAAAAGGATACATGGATCACCTACTTTGTCGTTATTTACTAAATATCGTCATCATCTGTGGAAAAAATAAGCATTGTGTCTCAACTGTAAGTGCATGGAAGATTGAAGCACAACAGGAAGAGCTGAGTAGCAGAGGGAATGAAAGCATTTGCATTTCATCTCATGTCAAAGGATTTGTTAACAAAATACAATATGAAGATCAGTATTCCACAGTTCATAACAACTTAACAAAATCTTCATAAATAATAGCATTAACGTAATTGCAGACTACTGACCAGAAGAAATTAAGGATTGATCTGGCATGGATAAAGAAGGGCTTCTAATCTTCACAGTCTGTAATTCCATCAGCCCACACTCCCTAAAATATTAATTGGAACATACGTTATGAAGGACAAAAGAAATTGTCTCGTCATTTCTAGTGTCCATGAAAAATAATTTCTCTACGTCATATTCTCTGTAATTTTAAATTAATCTGGCAATGGGGTCCAGAGCTTCACAACCCTCACTGACAAAAAGAAAAATAAAGGAAGTGGACTTAAATTTCCCTTTGCTCAATTTCATCTCCTAATATCAGCCTTTCCATATCTATGAGTTATCAAGAAGACAGAAACAAGACACCTTCCAGAGATGTATTGCAGGAGGATGGCAGGCAAAGGACATACATTGAAAGAAAAAAGGGCTAAAGTACATATAAGGCTGCGCAGTCTGCATCCTTGGAGACAACCAAGATGCTCTTGAACACCCTGGTCTGACTCTGCCTTGAATGGGGTGAAGGGGCGGGAGACCTTCCTCAGGTTCCTCCCAGCCTGAATTATCATATGGTCTCATTACATCTTGTTGCATTTATGGACAGTCTGAAATAATTCTGTCTACTTTCTTGTTTCTTGCATTTGTTAAGTATCCTGTAGGCAGTGGCAGGGCCAGTGACAGGGAGAGAGATCTGCATGGATTTGCAAAATTCACATGGGAGAACACATCTGAATGACCCATTCCATTTGTTCACTAGCCTGGTTTCTAGCTTCCCTACAGACAACTTTGCAGCAAGGCTGACTGTTCATTCTGGTAGTCTTCTGTGGCTGAAATGAGTCCTTGTCAGGAATGAATAAGACATGTTCAGTGTTCCCAACTCTCACAGCATATTTGAAGCCTGAGCCCTAAAGGTACTTGAGATTCTTAATGTCCATTCTTTTCTTTTTTTCCATAGAGCATATAAGTAAGTCCACAAAGCTCTAACTTGTTCCAGATATAAAATATCAGCTCAGACCCCTTAAGACATATCCAGCATGTACTGATTTCGTTTGGCATCTTAGGATTTTGGTACCTGACTTATAAATACCTAGAGTTTGCAGTAGTGAGATTTCCCATACATTTTGGGCTAGGAGACCCACCTAGCATAATATATACAGGTAGAAATGTGAAGGGGAACAGAGAGAAGGGAAAGAAATCCAGGCAATAAGAATTATGCATAACTGCAGATAGACAGGGGAGATATAATTCATATGCAAAATGTAACATTATAGCGACTTAATTTGGCTTTGAGTTTATAAGGCAATAAACAAGCCCTGAAAAACTCTTCTGAGAAGCATCACCACTCCCTTGGGCTGAGGTCCTGCCATTTATTTGCCAGAAGATTTTATTGTGTCATAAAGTAAAAGCCTAGTGAAGCACAAGAAAAGTATTCCTTGTTCTGTAAAAGTGTAATATCACACACAGTTATTTACTGCATGGTAGCCCCATTATTTTTGGTCTCCTCCCAATGTTAGATGTTGGCATTTGAGGAAAAGAGCGTTGCTGTCACAATTAAAGAGAAACTGCCTCTTTTCCGTTACAAAAAGGAATTGTCCTTTAGGAGCTTCTGACTGCTACTCAATTTTAACATTCTGGCCACTCCATTTAGGTGCTGCCTGAGTGGGGAACAGAGAAGACATTACCAATTTTCAAACTTTGGTATAATCAGAAATCAAGCATGTTTAATACGATAGATTAATTCAACAGCATGATCAAGCTAAGGAGCTGAAGTGCTCTGCCTGGGTAGAGAAACCAGTTATTAAGTCAAAATCACAGTCTCAGGCAAAGATGCTAAGTTATAAAAATTACATAATCAGAAAAAAATTTAATTGACTGACTCTAGGGCAGGACATGCTTTGCACAAAAGTTTGTACAAGGATTTGGAGTTTTTTTCCAAGAGCACCACTGGGTTCATATTTGTATTAGTGTACTAGTACTGGTATATTAATAAATGTTTTTTTATCTTCTAGAACTGATAACAGGCGATCCATCAGCATAAGCAGATAAGAGGGCTATCTTTTAGCTTTAATAATGAAAATTTTCCCAAGTAAGGAATTGTGGTTTTAGTTCCATCTTCCTCTCATTCTGTGCTTGTGTGTATGCACACCGTAGGGAGAGGGACAGATAATTGTTCTGTCAACATCCAGCACATATTTTCATTTCAAGAAAATCTCCTATTTTGGAGGCCATATTATGGAATGAAAAGACAGGAATGGATGTGAAATTAAAGCAGAAACACAGGAAATAAGGGAAATCTGAAGAAGGAATGACTGAAAGAACACAGATGATAAAGAGTGCGTCAAAGGAACAAACACCATCATCAGGGAAGCCTGTGTTCCTGGAAACAGGCCTTGCTGGAGCCAGGCTGGTTTCCCATATGTGCAGAATCCACAAAAGACAGTTCTGTTCCAAAATAATTCAACTGAAGCAGTCTGCTGGACCTTTTTTCCCGTAACAACAGCAATTCACTTCTCTAAATTCTATGAGTTTGGCACTGTGATGAGAAATATCCTATTCTTTCATTAAAATACTGGGTGAAGCACAGTAAGATACTAAAAAACATCTGAGCAGCTTACTGTACTTCAGAAATAGTCATTTTCATTTTTCTTTGGGAAATAAAGGGAACTTCTGTCTTGTTTGATACCAGTGAATTCTTCTTGGCACTATTATAAATTCACACAAACAAATCTATGTAATGTGGACTATGTAAATTCATTTTTACTAATAGTCTCTGGCCAGAAGATGTAAATAAAGGAAAGAAGGGGAATGCTGTCATCTCTGTTTCACAGATAGAAAGCCTCTCCTGAGAGAAGAGTTTCCAGTTTTCAGTTGTGAGGCCTGAGTTTTTATCTCCCCTGAAAGGTTTGCATTTTGCTTGAGCCTTTCAGCTTCCATAGCCATCCTAAATACAGAATATTAATTTTGAAACTCCAGTTTGACATCTGGTCCTATCTATACATATTTTTCCCTTGTAGTATCCCTGTGCCAGCAGTCCCTTACTAATTTATTCCTTTAGCTCATATCCCATCAACAAAGCCTCTGCCATATTAACTGAGAAACTGTACACCTTTTTTCAATAGGTACATAAATAACTCTTTCATGTGCAGCCATAGCAAAAAGTACATACCTTGCCCTTTATGAGCACAGAACAACTGTAAAATAAAATGGATAAAATTTTAGCCTCATTGATGTCAGTGCCAAAACTTCTTACTGATTTCATTACGGCCAAGATTTGACCTAGGTTCTCAAATTTTCACAGGAGAATGCTTGCAGGTGAAGGCTTCCAAGCTGTGGTCCCTAACCCACAGAGCCAGGTCTGTGGAGAGGACATGAGGGGGACATTCTTCTTTTTATTTCCTCATGATAAACTGCTTGAAATTCTTACACCTTCCTTTTGTATTCCTCCATAAAAAGAGTGAATGACCTTCTTCTCTATGCAATGCCATTTACTTTCCTGGGAAGCCAGTGCCAGTAATGGTCCAAAGGAGCAACCTGTCTCAGGAAAGTACAGATTTTATGACTCCTCAGAAATGAGATTTTAGCTCTACAAGTTTTGAGAAGAAATAGATCTTGATCTATGTTTCTGTATTTTTTCCCCAAAACATCCCCAAGTTATCAGGTTAACCTTCACTTGTGTCAGCAACATGCAGTTCAAGGAGTCAGGGTGTTCTGTGTTTTTGCACTTTGGTATTCAGGACTAGAGAGAGGGAAGGAGAGAAAGGGACAGAATTAAAAAGAAAATAATTCTAGATTTTAACAAGACCTAAAAAATGTAAGTGACAATAACTTTTATCTGCAAACATGGATTTTAAAATAACATTTCATTATAGTAAGCCAAAACAGTTAGTTGTAATGTAGTTGTAATGGCAAGTAAATGGGGCCAGATCAGATTCCTCCCTCTCCTTTCCTTCACCTTTTACTCCCAGCTAATTTGCTTATGAACATGAGCAAAGTATTAGGCAAATAGACCTTCCTGTATGAAGTCGAGGAGAGTATAAAGAAATTTTAATCTCAGGAAGAGATAATACAGTGTAACCTACTTCTTGGTGTGGCAAGTATGGAATGATTCACACAGAAGACGATTAAGTTCTCACAGAAATACAGCATCTGAAAGGACCTCCAGAGCTTCTGAGTCTCGTTTCCTGCTGTTGTATATCCTCTACTAGTAAGTTTATTAAGATCCATCACAACATGTTTTCCATTATTGCTCCACCACACAGTAGGAAACTCACTGCTTTGAAAGTTTGAAATCATTCTCTCTTTCTTCTAGCACCAACAGGGTCTTTGAGGTTAAACAAGGGGAGAGAGAGAACTGTAATGTCTGCTAAGGTAATAATGGATTGTTACCACACCGCCTCCCAGCTTGCATTTTCTGGGCAAGTCAAGATTTTGCAGCCCCTGTTTATAAAGCTGTACTCCACTCCTCCACCCCTCTTAAAATCTGTTCATACAGTTGGATATGGGTGGCCAACTCCACAGGCATGGGAAAATGTCACTAGTGCCTGAAATCTATTGCAAATCTGGTGCAAACCTATTGCAGCTACCTCATGATCTGAGTATACCAGAAATGTGTCCTGGCCTCCCTATTAAGATCATACTGTCTCAGAAAACAAAAAGATTAGTGAGAAGACAAACAATCCAGCCCAGAATTTTAACTCTGTAAAGTAGTTGAATACATAACAGGCTCACAATACTTGATAGTATCTTTTAACATTTGTATTATGAAAGAATCAAGTGATACCTCTCAACATTACTGCACTTTTACTGAGAATTGGTCGTAGAAATCTTCAGCAAAACAAATGCATTTACTAGTGTCCAGGCAGATAGACACTGGGCTAGATTATGCATGAAAAACCAAATTCAACATCACAGTTTTAATCAGCAAGGAAGAAAAAAAGTCACTTAGAGTTTTAATAATGGTGCATAGATAAGTAGGACACCCTATAGGAGCAAAGCAGATTTTCATGGCAAAAATCTCTTGCAAGATTGATTTGCGTACCCACGGCAGTAGAAGTATATAAGCAAGGCTAATAAGCAGAGGTTGCATCTCCTTTAGACCAATTAATAGGGTGGAAATGAATAAACCATCAGGCACCCTTATTTGGATCCGAAAACACAATTTACTCAGTAAATAAAAGCTGCATAAAGTTTATAGTGGGAAAAATATGTAAAGACAATCAGGCCTATCAGTCTTGGTGGCACCTTATCAAAAGTGCAAGTAGCAACAGAAAGTAAATTCTAAACCAGCATCTGTTTGCTATGCAATCTTCTGTAAGGGTTTTCCTCAACCGATCCATGGTGACCGTGGAATTCAAACAGAAACGTAGGGTAGACAAATTTATTTTGTTATTGGGACAAGGGGAAAAAATAATAGAAAACAAACACCCTTAGATTTGGACTAGACATAAGGAAGAAGTTTTTACAATGAGAGTGGTGAAACACTGGAAGAAGTTGCCCAGAGAAGTGGTGGATGCCCCATCCCTGCAAGTTTTCAGGGCCAGGTTGGACGGGACTCTGAGCCACCTCATCTACTTGAAGGTGTCCCCGCTCATTGCAGGGGGAGTTGGAATATGTGACTTTAAAGGTCCCTTCCAACCCAAAATTTCTATGATTCTATGAACTTCTGTCTTTTTTTCATCTCAACACCAGTAGGGAAAGGCTCTGGGCTTGGTTACAATTGTACCTGACACTGCAAGAGGCAAATACAACACCTTTTGTCTCACTGTTGCATGAGCCCTGTAGCAGCAAGAGGGAGAAGGGATCTTCCAGGAGCCAGTTCATATCTTAGATTACCTGAATTGTACTGCTTTCAATTCCTGGAAGGCTTTTCCCACTGCTGGAAGACAAGTTTTACCATCTCTAGCTAAGGATTCAACTTCAAGTGCTAGATTATATTTCTGCCATATTTAAACATATATGTAAGCTTTGTCTGTACATTTCTCCTTTGCTTACCTGAACGTTTTATGCCTTGACAAACTGCACCTTCTAAAAGAAAAGTACTGCAAATTAAATCCTAATTTCATAGATCTACTACAGACACATTTAGTGAGATCAGGATTCCTTTACTCCTGTACATTCCTGTCTATACTCAGAACAATCGTTATCACTCGAACAATGTCCCTAGACACACTTTTTCACCTCTCATTGTATTGAAGTTTGGAACCTGATTGTGAGACCTGAGATCTATTCAGGCCTTTGGTATTATTTTAACCTGAATAAACAGCTACCTTAATAGTGCTAGCATCAAAGGCATATTTATCCCATTATACTACACAGAGACATAACACAAGCATGACACAAACTGCCCTGTGAGAGAAGAAAACAAAGCAGAATAAAACATGGGTGAATTGATGGATGGATTTTGGACCAGAGTGTGTGTCAGTGATAAGAATGATGATTTTACTGCTGTATAAATATTTTAATATGCACAATCAATTAACAATTTCCAATATTTTGTCAGAGAGCTGATAAAAATTATTAAGCTTCAGGCTCATTTCAGCAATGTTTAAATGAAGGTGGAAACCTACAGCATGAATCAATCTACTGGCACAGTCACCTAGGATTTAGGAATAGAACTCAAGTAATTTTTTCTTATCTTACAGAGAGCGCTGTAGAAGGTATTTCAATTTATTGTGGATAACAATCTATCAAAATAAACCTGTTCAGGACATACCCTGAATGCAAATGAGGCAGCAAGAAAATATAAAGGAAACATGAATTTTAATTAACCCTGTGATGTTTCACAGATCCCAAAGCTCTCAGTCTGAAAACAAAGATCTTCTAAAGATTTTACTCAATTTATGTGCTTCTCTAATATAAAATATCAGACCTATTAAAACACACCAGAGGATATTTGTAGATTAGGAAAGTATAGAAATGAAACTCTTCTGGTACAGTGTAGAGCTACAAATTCCTGTATCAATAATACCAGTTCAAACCAGGTATTGCATTCCAGTCCTTCAAGTCACCAATCAAGGTACAACTCCAGCTGTCTCTCTACCACACCAGATTTAAATATCCCACTCTGAGCCTAATATCCTGCCATGAAGTAGCTTGGTTTGTGGCCACAGGCTACTTAGTGTCTTACTTTCAGATCCACAATCCATCCGCTAAAGTGAGAACCACCAGCTCTCATAACCTACGGTGGCAGAGAGCACTTCCATCTTGCAGCCATCAGTTTTCACACGCAAAAGGCTCAAGCCTGTGACCAGAGGTCAAGGAAATCAAGAATTTCTCAGTGTCTGTGCTCTGATGAAAGATTTCCATAAGTCAACCAAAAGGATTCGTAAAAGCAGCACAGCAAGACAGGGGCTTAGGTGCAAGCAGGAGGCAGAAAAAAGGCTGCCAGAAAGTTCACAGTAACTCTCTGCAGTGGGGGAGCTTATAGAGCCTTAGAACTACTGATACAGCCATACACTGCCTTTGTTCTTTATTTCCAAACAGAAACACCTTGGGAAGAGCCCTGAGATCACTCCCCTTCTGGAGGCTTGGCTGCCTGTGCTCAGGGCCAACCTGGAGAGAAGACTGCCCCTTCCTCCCGCTGCGTCTGGAGGGGCTCCAGAGAGTGCTGCAGGAAGACCTCCTTCCCTCAGGAGCTGCTTTAATCCAAGCCTCTACCCCTTGGCCCCCACCAGTGCCGCAGCTCCTACAGTACCACAACCACAACTGTCCCTGCCATGGGCGCCGTGGGGCCAGGCACGGACCCCCACCTGCGGGCCCACATCCAGGCTCCATCAGCCCAGCACCACTGTCAGGCAGGTGCCCAGAGTCCCTGACTGCCCTGCTCCTGGCTGGGACAGGGGGAGAGCGAGGACCTGGCTGCCCAGCCTGGCTCTGACAGAGCTCCCACAGCACCTGGTCCCCCACCACCCAACCCAGGGAGACACCAGCCCTGCAGGACCCTGACATTGAGCATTTTGTAAAGATTGGCAGAGAAACCTATTCAGAAAACACCAGGTATTTAGCCTCCTCCTCTCTACGTTAGTAACAGTAATCCCCTGAAGAAGGAAAGACTTTTAAACAGTAAATTAATTAGTGATAAATAGGTGGTTACAAACTATTATTTCTGGCTGAAATTAATGTAGCAGCAGTATTTTGATAAATTCTAATAGGAAAAAATTGGAAGCTTCTTCATAGTATTCAATATAAGGAAAATGAAAGTGCTGGCATTTTTATGGTGTTTTAATTAATGAGAATCTAGAGTGGAATTCTCATACAAATATAGTACATATTGTGTGACAACCCTATTAATACCAGAGAAGCTAATTATGATTAGTGCTATTACACTGAGTACTAAAAGAATTAACAATAATGAGGCACTCCTAGTACTATCATCACATTTGCGCATACATTTTAATGGATAGGTTTCACCCTGATTAGAGCTGGTAAATTATTAGCAGCAAACAAAATTATCTCTTCCATTTATCACTTTTTCTTTGCCCTGTATTCAGAAATCAAAGCTCATTTCTGAGAAAGAACTGTTACTCATGAATACACAATGTATTTCCAGCCTTTATCAAACTGTTCTCACAACTGTTCATTAAAAGAAACTTCAATCATATGGCGCTGTTTCTACTCCTAAACATTTTAACCAGTGAATATCAACTTCTTTGAGCTTATTTACTAGGGTGTCAGGTATCTGGAGCCTTCCTGTAAGTCACTGGGCAAAAGATACATTGCCATCACTTAGGAACCTGAGTTGCTAAAAGTAAACCCAAAGAACTGAACTTACTGGAAAACTTGAAACATGAAGGCACCAGCTTCAGACACGGTGATGAGCAAGAAAGTCACAGCAGTCTCACCACAGCAGTGAGAATGGATCCTGGTCAGACTTGAACACTTCAGTCTCTTGTCCCCAGCTAGAAGTGGGTATGCACATACTGCAGGCTTTGAGCACAGCAAACCAACATGCCAGGGTGTTTCTAATACAGTACACGTCCTGTATTTGTGCAATAAATCCAATGAGTAAGTAGAAGGGAAAGGGGATGTGAACAGAAGCAGGATTTCCTGCAAAGGTGTGAGTGCCTGGGCAGCAGGTACATGGCAAGTGCAGTGCTTCCTGCACATCCTCAGCATGCCCTCACATCTGTGCACAATCCTGGGAGCTGTGAGTGGCTGCACTGAACAATGCACACACTCTGGTCAGTTCTGTGAGCTCAGCATGTGGGAGCAGTACCAGGCTTGGCCAGGCTAGATGACATTCTCCAATCTTATACCAGTATAAAATGTCCTCACAATCCACTTGTGCACCATTTCGACTAGAAGATGAGATGCACCTAGAAAACCCTGTCAACTGCTCTTTAACCTTTGATGGAGGAGTTGACTGACACCATTTCTTGCTTCACCTCAGCTGATTCCTCTATTGCTGCCAGCTGATGTGGTTGACCCTTCTAAGAACTGATTCTGATGCAGACGCACACAAAAAATAGCAAGGAAAAAAATTTACTTTTAGACAAGTAGGAAGGGCTGGTGGGGAAAAAGCCACAAACAGAAGTCTGTATACCAAAGAAGAATAAATCTGAGCATGAGTGGACTGTTTTTATAACAGCAGTTGGATGCAAACTACTACATAGAGAGGACAGCTTTTGTGTGATTTATGTTACTTCCTGATATTTATTTCTACTTATCCCTAATTAGTTATATCATCCCTGCTTGCAGCATGTTGTTTCAATTGCTATCACAAAGTCAGCTGATTTCATGTGATTGTGAGATATCCTTTGGATTCTCTCACTTCTGCACTGCTCTCAGAAACTCAATAGCCTGAGCACAACTAAGCACTTCTTTAAAATCAATTCACAATCAATGTAACCAAGAGTTTTGTGATAATTTAGTGCATTGGTGTAGGGAAGAAAAAAAATTGTTTCTTATGGTGAACATTCAAAATCTATCTAGTAACTCTCTGGAGCTATAAATCCCCTTTGAGAAGAGGTTCTCTGACTTCCAAAAGCTCTTACAGCACGGTAGTTAGAAAAGCAGTACTTGCATAGCAGTACCTAATACATAAAAGTACACCAAAATTCATGCAGAGTAGTTCTGTTGGTTTTTGTTGTGTGTTTGGTTTTGGTTTTTTTATACAGAGGAGTCGGGTAGTATTCTTTCACTGTTTATGTTTCTGATTTATATTGACAAAGGTGATCAGGACACAGATTTTTCTGCTCACTATGAAATACTGCTCTTGCTAACTTCCAATTTCAGGCATATTTGTGCCTTACAAAACAGTGGAATACAGTCTAATTAAAACTTGCAGTGTTTTCATTTGGCGTTAAAGGAAATAAATTTTAAGTGTAATCAGGAAGTAGCAGAGCTGGTTTTCACATCACTTATACTGGTAGCTCAGTGGAAATAATAGTGTTATGCTTGTGTAATAACAAGCCTTGAAAGAAAACCTACTCGTTCAGAAGACTTGGTCCAAGGTCACAATCTTCAAATAGTGGCTTCCTTTTTGAATAAATCTGCTCATTTCACTGGCCTTCCCAGTAAAGAAAAAAACTCTTACAGTAACATGAATACAGCTATCATAGTCTTTAAAGGGTATGTTCTGCAGTCAGCATTTCTACCAACCTATTTCACTGTACTGTCCACTGCTAAAAGAGGGCCAGTTCTGGTTTGCAAGACACGCAAATCATTAAAGAATGCAGAAAGGATTTGTTCAATAGCTCATCAGTACACGTTGCAGCTATGGTCACAAATTTAGGATCAAACCTAGCAGCACAGGTTCAGGTAAAACTTAGGGTGTTCCTTGCATTGGTAGGGAACCCTGTTGGTCTGGATTCATGACCTACTCAGCAATCAGACAGAGCTTGAAATTAATGCATGATTTTAAAGACAGCAGCCAACAGTGGAAATAAATGTAGTATGTCTTCTTGCAGCACACTTTCAGAGGGGAAGAAGAACTGTTACCCTGGAACAAATCTACAAATTTCTGTTTGTCTACAACAGCACCTAACATTAAATACTTGTGAAAACACCTTCCCCAGCACACCCAGGTACTTAAGTGCCTGCTAGTGCACAATTCCTGTGAGGGATTGATCTGCTTCTCTGCAGGCTGATGTCTGAGGTTCAGCCTTTCTTAAACGCTCCTGATACTGTTACTAGTATTTTTTCTTCACTTTGTTTCCTGCTAAGTTAAACAGCAATTTGCAAGTACCTTCTCCAGTTATTCATTGCTGCTGAATACTTTCCAAAAGGAATTACCTTTAATAAAGAAGGCGGTAGCTAGAGGTGTGGGAGAAGCTCAGTAATTTAGGTGCACAATTTCAAAAAAGCATTGATTTTTTTTTATTAAACACCAGAAAGGTTTAATGTTTCTGCATGGAGAATTCCAGTAACAAAAGATATTATCAACACTGACTGATAACAAAGGCATACAGTCCACACTGAGAAAATCGTGTACAGTTCAGTCTTTTAGGATATCTGATTCTTAAGCCTAAGCATTTACTAAGTTAATTGCAGCATTACTCTTGCTGGTTCAACCGAGCCCATGCTGTTGAGACATTATGTCCTGTCTGGATTTCCAATTTTTAAGTTAGAGTTTGAAAAAGAGTTTTAGACCCTGGCAAGACACAAAAGAATGATTCAAAGACTGTAAAATCTCATTTGAAAAGTGAACAACTGACAGAAGCTTTGAATGTTTCACTTTTCTCTGGGAAATTTAGAAGCATGATGAGATCACAGTCTTGCGTGAAGACGCAGTATTTGCATAGAGAGGAGTTTAGAACAGAGCTGTTAAGAGCGCTTGCTTTAATCTTTTTCAAAAAGGCATGGCAGGATGTAGACAAATGCAGGCGGTAACATTATTTTAACAGATTGTTAACAAAACAACCTACTTTATAGATCATTTCAATCTCATATATCAAGGTTTGATGCCTTCCAAAATACGCTGTTGAAAATGTGGATGAAACAACATGCCCTGCACTGTACAGGAAGCACATTTTCCCAAAGGTCCCTTCTAACCTTCAAAACTAATAGTAAAGTTAATGTTTCAGTGGGAACAAGAGAAGCCTCTTTATAATTAAAAATATTATTAAGTCCCAATCCAGCACAGCAAATAAATGTGCACTTATAACAGTAGAGTTTCAATTATCTCAGTCAAAATACTATCAAGATGCTCCTCCAGCAGCTCAGTATCTACACACTGGACAGTCATATTATAAGAAACTAAGAGTTTAGAATTTAAGGAGAGGGAAAAAAAAACCAGAAGAAGCATGGGAGAAATGAAGCATAAACCTGTGTCACTCATCAGAGGGCCCAGAGCGACATGGAAGTCAGAGATGGACCATGCAGGAAACTAATAATGTGCTGGTTTTGAAACACAGCTCTTAAGACTTTCCTGTTCCTGTCACAGTCTTTTTCCCATAGCACACGCAGTAAGTACTGGGGAGGATCCCTAGTGCACACACTGGCAGGGTAGTAATACCCTTAGAGGGAAAAGATTAGTTTAAGCAATATACTTCTCCAAGGAGATTTTATATTCTGAACTTTATTAGAGACAACAAACATTATACAACAAACACACATTCTCAAGAGAGAAAAAAACCCTAGTGGGCTCATCTCAGGGAGTTCCTATTTCTTATTCAAAATTAAGTGATTGTGATTTGTGTTGGAGACTAACAGAAGAGGTTTATTTCACCTAAAAAGAGAAGACAAATCAAAGCATAACAATTGGTATGTGGAGGGTGATACAGAGTCACCTTTTCTGAAGTAGAGTGCACAGTACTCATCCAAATCTTTTAGACAAAATGGTCTAGCTAGTGGGCTCGAGTTCTGAAGAATAAGCGCAGAGTGTTTGAGCAGACAGCAATGCAATGTCCTGTTCTCAGGATATAGTCTAACACACCCATAAAGCCCTTATTAAGTTCTTTTTTTGTGCAACAGGTCCCTTTACATGTGCACCTGATACCAGACACAATACATATCTTCAGTTGCCTGTGAGCTACAGCTCACATATGGATCATGCTAAGTCTCATTACAACTGATTATATCCTACAACGATGATGATAAGAAATAAGATTAGTTTTCATCACAGCATGAATGTAAGTCAGTATTGTCTTCTAGCTCTTTATTTATAAAAGTGTGTATCTCAAAATGATGATGGTTAGAATATACCATTAAGTGGCAGCTGTTGGAAAAGCATATTTAGGTTTATTTAACCTACAGAGATTTTCAACACATCATAACTTTAGTGTATATAAAATGTACATTAAGACATTAGGGCTTATGAAAAAAACCTAATGGCCAGTTATATGTACCTTGGTTCATCTGTAAAGACAGCACAATTTCTTGCAGTTAGTTTAGTCCTTCTCCAGGCACTTCTCACAAACACATTGACTTGCAGATTCACTGCACACCTTTGCTTCCCAAGGAAACCATGATGTAGGTAGGACATCCACAACTGGAAGGGTCATCGTTCCATGGGGCAAGGCCAGCTACACAGTCAGTTGCATATGATGCACTGGGAAATACCATGGACCACATGCTATCTGAGCCAAGATTTTTTTTGTCTTCTCCAATCCTAACGGCTCAAAGGGCTGTAGAAATGAGATTTTTCCACTGATTGGAAAAAACAACTGGGTTTGCTAAAACAAAAACATTAAGAAAAGAAAGGACAAGGCCAAAAATTAATATTTCATAGCACAGTTGCTGTTATGCCAAGTACTAAACAGTTCAAGTTGTATCAACCTTTCCTCTCTACTGAGATGATCAACGTAAGTACAGACACCATGAGTATATTGACTATTCATTACAGAACTTTCATTTTAGTCATCCCTTAGAGATGTAAATGTCCAATAATATTCTTTTGTTAAGGATCAATAGACCACCAGTATTCTTCCCAAGTTAATGGAAGCTTTCCAAAACTGAAGATCATGATGGGAGAACTTAATCAGTTTTCTCGCCAGCTTTAACTGACAGATACTGATTTATCTCTCATTCATATTCTGCCCAAGCTTCCATGTAAGACATTGTTCAGGAAGTATCATAACACTTCTCCAGCAATTCCAGTGCCCTTAGTTTTAGGATACTTCTTATTCAGGATCTTTACCTGTGGCAATAAAGAGACACCGTGCAACTGATTCTTTGTCTGAGGTTCAAGTCCCCTCCTTCATTAAGAGCTGGACATTTCTAGTAGGCTGTAATGGTAATTCTAGTAAAGCTGTGGATGAATCCCAGAACCCCAGTGCTGAAATAAGTCCTGTGAGGCATCTATGAATTCTTTTTTTCCTAATATCTCTGAACTACTGTATTTGCAAATATTTCAACACTTTGATAAAGTTTTTTTAATGTAAAAAAAAATTAAAAATTACTAGAGAATATTGAAGCAAATTAATTTTTTTCCATAAAAATGCATTACATTTTATAATTATTGATCTATATTTAAAGCTTATTTCTTAATTTTTCCCATAACATGTATTAATATCTTGGTCAAAGAATTTATACACTGTTGTGCCTTTCTGGAATGAGTTTGAGTTTCTGCAGCATCACAGTATAATTTTATCCCCCTCTTTAAAATCCAAGTTTAGGCAATTTCCCTTTTAGCCTTTTAATGACTTATGATATCACATCTGTCTCTGTTGATAATGACACTCCTTTTAACATATGAAATACAATATGTATGTATTTCATTGTTCTGCATTTAAAATCAAGCACATGAAGGTAATTCTGTCTTATTTCAGCTTTTGACTTTTATAAAGAACTAGTTCGTCATAAACTCTTTAATTCATTAAAATTTTACAAAAATCCATTAGACTTGTTTCTCATTTTATCCAAATACTATTCATCTGGATTTCTAATTTCATTTTAATAACTCCTCTTTCAAAGATTATAAGAGCTATGTCATACATATCTATTACATTAACATTTTAAAAAGCCTGAAATGGAGGACAGTTAGGGGTTTTTTTTCTGTTCTATAAATACACTGGAAGAAAAATACTTTCCTTTTAGCCTAATATATTACTCCACACTAAACAAAGAATTTTTCTTCCAAACACTTAACTTCTAAATCAGTCAGTCTTAGATTTAGATGACTAAAAAGAAGCAAAACATATTATTTGCCTGCACTGTATATACACTTTGAAATTTATAATTTGGGAAATTAAAACTTCCTTCCTATCTTTACAGAAGAGAAAAAAAGAAAGATGGAACGTTGCAACACATCTTTTTTGTAGCTATTTAATGAAAAACAAGCTGTGACCTTGGAAAGAACACTTTGGTGAACCAACATAGTTACAACTGACTGTTTCACATGCTGTGCCCTATAAACATATGTCAATTAAAAATTAAAGCTGCCGTTTCTCTTCACAGAAAGAGCTATTTAACTCACTGTCAATATGATTTGTTGTTGTTGTTGTTGTTCTATCACAATACAGACATCACAAGCACACAAAATCTTTGCAAGATATAGTTAGAACTATGTTACACTGCAACATTTCCATGCCAATCCTGAAATCAAGTGATTCTTCTAAGAGTCTGGGAACAAATTTCACTGAACAATGTCAACCAGTGCCAGTTGTTGGATAATTGTTTCTTGGAATGTGCAAATTACACTAAACAACAAAATACTGCATTGCTGTGGAAGATGCACCACATCACATAATAAAAGTGTCTTGCATAACACCACCCCTGAGTGAGAAGTAAAGGACCAGTGAATAAAACTTTAGCTGCACCAGGATCTTGTGATCCTACTGTCGTTCCAACGACAAAACAGGCTCAGCCCACAGACAATTCCACGTACACCACGACACACATTTTTAAAAGTCAGAAACAGATTTTTCCTGTCAGAGACTCAGAATCAGGTTTTTTTGAAATGCACAGGTTTGTTGCAATTGCTGGATTGGGATGCATGATATGTCACATCATAAGACTTGAAGAAATTATACATGAATAAGGAATAATTTCAAAAGGTAATATTAACAGACCAGTATCATGCTTCTTGTTCCTATTACAACTTTATGGTTATAACACCATAGCTTCCTATAAATCAATTATTAATGAAAGCTATGTTTATTATTTTTCATTTTCCAGTAGTACTAGCATGTGTACAATAATATTAGATGTTGCTAGCTAGATTTTCCACCTCAGAATTGCTTGCTTGGTTTTAGTGGAACACAAAAGAGCAATACACACAGCTGTGTTTGAGTAAGAATGTTTGAAAAGAAAAAGTGACTGGACCTTGCAACTTAAAAAGGAAGTTAACTGACTCAATACATTAAAAACACAGAGGTCCACTATTTTTTATTTGCAGACTGTTGAAGAAGTATTTTTATTGTTGATTTTTTACCGTAGTTCAGCTTTAAGTATTTTTGATTTTATGTTATAGAACAGAGATTTCTAACATTGATTTTGAAGCATAACAAGGCCTCAATAGTGTAAGACTTTCAGTACTGCATTGTAAAATCATAGTGAAGAAATGGTAGGATAGCACAGATACATGTATGATTATTATTATTATATGGTAATGGTATATGGTAATTATATGGTAATGAATTAATAATTTTCAACACTGTTTAATGGTTTAGTTCTGCTCAAGGACAGAGTAAAATGAAGAACTGGGGGAATAGAAGATGGATAATTACTAAAAAAGACTGTGGCAATACAGAATCTCCCATGGAAACACAAAAGCTGGGAAAACATTACAAATTCACAGACTTCATCATTCTGCAGCTGATGTTGAGCAACAGATTCAGACAATCCCTCTGAACACTGTATACCACCCTCATCAAAGACCATTGTCTGTAAAGACAAAAATTAAGCAGACATCAGAGGAAGTAACATAACCTTTCTAGATTACCTCTGTCAAATACCCTGCAGATTGCTTCCATCCTTATGTTTAGTGGATCCATTACTACAAAAATACGCTAAGCAAGAGCAAGTCCATAGTGAAGTGTGCTCTGGGGTCTGCAGTCACAGAGGACCAGCACACGGCTTGCACAGAAACCTTGGAGGCAGCAGACCTGAGCAAGAAAGGGCTCACTGTCACATTATCCTAAATTCAGCTCAGAGGAAATTGCTCCTCAGAAAATGGGTATGTTCCTTATCTCTGAGACCTTAACTTCTGCCAAGCACTTTTTTAACCCCACTGACTTATCAAAAAATGGCTATCTTTGGTTGGTGGTTTTCCCTCAGTGGCCTTAATAGACCATATCTAGAGGTATTTTGGTCATTATCTGTGTTCAGAATTAAACACTGCTGCAGTTCATTTCTTGATGTTTTCCATTTTTCAATAGTGCAATATTGTTCTTCAAAGCAACGCCAAAATTCTCTGGAAATAATTTCCATCTGAAGGGGTGTGGAATGGTAAGGTGGTAATGAAGAAGCAGTAAAAAATAAATCGTATCTTCTACTTCTAAACTTTGATAGTTTGCACTCTCTGATCAGAGTATTTTCTCTTAAGGGTGAGTCCTTGCATAGCAATACATATGAAAACATCAGAAATGCTTTGACAGGAGAATCACTTGTCAGGAAACTCTAAATGGTCAGTGTTTCATCAATACTGCAACAGTCAATATCAGTTTAACCATAACTCTTTTGGACTTAGGTACTCAGGTGACATAAGCGGGGGTTAACCCCATCACATTCCTGAGGCACTTCATACAAATTAAATTGTTGCCAATTGAGCAAGAGGGTGCTCCTGATTTGGCTACTATCATTTAATTGGTTGCAGTAAAGCAAGCACTGTTATTTTCAAAGATACAAGTAAGATCAGAACAAAACCTTACAGATTACATGACTTCCCTACCTCAGTTTATTAAGGAGTTCCAAATTAATTTATTGTTAGTTAATGAGCTTCTAAAATAAACTATTAATGGTAATTGTTTTTGCTTTTCTCAGACACTTCTCCAGATTAACCACATTTAGCACTTACACTGCTTCTTTTTTACAACCCACTCATTCACTTTTCACAGCTTTTTGGCAAAATTCTGCTGTCAATTAGCATGAATACTAAGCTTTTTCAGTGTTGACTTGACAAATTAGTGAAAAGGAGAGAGAGAAATTCTGTTTTCAATGAAGTCACTACAAAAAGCTTCATAGATTTCAATGGGAGTAGGAACAGTTCCTCCAAAGATGAGATCTTCCAGCTTGAAATTGTTGGGTAGGTTTTTAGCTAGTTAAAAAAGGGAGGCTTGAGTTCCTCACTACAAATTCTGCACAGGTCTCAATAAGCAGTTCTGACTGAATTTTTCCTAGTCCTTGTATTCTGAAGCACTGTACTGCTGTAGGATAAGAGCTTTCTTATTTGATAAGGTTTATTTATGACGAGGAAACCAATTTCACCAAGGTCAGATGTTCACCTGATGTATGCACTGAGAATATCCAGAGTCTGACAGAGGACTCAGCACCCATTGCTCTGGCATTTTCAACTGGAAAGCAGCCTGTCCACACTATGACACTCAGGACACTGCACCTTCCTGTTCTGTCTCCAGCCCTTTATCCACTTCTGGACAAGAGTCTTCATGGTAGGAAGTGTTGATTTCATTCATTCTCTGTATACTACAGGCAGAAAAATCCTAATACTAGCTGCCCCCCTTAATCTCTACTTGCACTGAAAAATGATTTATGGGCAGGAGGATCCATGAGATAGTTTGCTTTTGACTGAGAATGCATTATCTCAGTCTGTATTATTGGAAAATAGGAACTGACTTTGTATTAGCTGAGGTAGAAAACATAAAGCCACAATCGCCAGATTTATTAGGTAGAAAAATTGTATAGTGTTATGTGATTTTTATTTCTTTTTTACCTGAGGTTAAATTTTAATGGTAACAATGTAACCATGATAAAGCAGTTACTGCAGAAGTGCTATAAAAGTGAGTCAAAGTTTAATCCACAAAATAGCCTACCCAATGCGATATGAAACAAACCACTATGTATGGTTTATAGGAATATGTAAACTATGCAGCTTGCTTTAAAAAATTGCATGGTCAGTGGAGCTGCTTTTTAAGTTTCTTCTCCATGCATCGTTCTATTCAGGTATAAAAAGGAGGTTGAGTTTGTGAAAGATACCAAAGTGCTAACAGACTTTGCTTGTTTAAGGTGTTTATTATGATGTTGGGAACAATAAGTGTACAGGAGTGTTTTGTTTGGCTTCTGGTCAGGATCCCCAAACACAGAGGCATTGGAACAAGGCTGACCCATCCCTATCTTTCTAGGATTAAGGGTCTTACAGCCAGTTTGGAATTGTAAGGTTTATACACTGTGGGAAAACGTTTCAGCCGATCAAAAATATCATGGTGTGGTGGTTTGACCTGGGCTGGACACCAGGTGCCCACTGAAGCCACTCCATCATTCCCCTCCTCAGCAGGACAGAGGAGAGAAAATAAAACTAAAAGCTCATGAGTTGAGATATGGGCAGGGAGAGATCACTCACCAATTTCCCTCACAGGCAAAACATACTTGACTTAAGAGAAATTAGTTGAATTTGTTACCAAACAAAATCAGAGCAGACTAATGAGCCGTAAAACAAATCTTAAAAACACATTCCCCCCACCCTTTCCTTCTACAGAGTAAAAGTGTAATGAATTGTGATCAATACAGTTCTTCAACCTAGCAAGTTTATTTTTCTTCAGAATGGATTTATAGCATTATTTTGTCTCCAAATCTTAGTAAATTAACAATGATTATAATGATGATGATCAGGTGAAACATACATAAGAATCTCTCTTCGTATATACTCTGTAAGGTGAAGGTATCCTTCATCTTCATTAAATGAAAAGTTGCTCACAAAATTGCACTGGATATACTAATGCATTTGTGAAACACTTTAGATGCAAGTTGACAAGTATCTTTGATAAACTAACTTAGGAAGTATTTTTTCCAAAACTAAAAGCCTATTAATCAAGTAGAAACCATATTTACTTTTAATATGAACTATTTCTTTGCATTGGCTTCTTCTCTTCCCCTCACTCTGATTTTAGAGATCCAAGTAAACTGTTGTCAATGTAGTTTATTACCAACAGTGAGCTTTCAGTTTAACTTTGGCTTGAAGCAGGGAGGAGGAATCTCAGAACAGTACCATGGGTAATTCTAGTTATTATGGGATACTTCAGACCTGGTGAAGCATTAAGTGATAGTTCTCAGATGTGAGAAAGGATTCAGAAATGGAGTTTTGTAGACTATCTTTTTGTGTGAGTCTCTGGACTACCCGGGTTTTCTCTGTCCATCCATTTCTCTGGATCATTTCTCCAAATTCAGAGAACCTGCAAATCCTTTCTACTCTTGGAGTTGGAATCTTGGAAAGCATTGTAATTCAAATTAATGGCTGTCATCTTTCTGAGGAAGTAAAACATGCTCTAATATGCTTAAATTCTCAAACTTTTGAAGCCAAAGCTCAGTATATCCTGTATGTACTTCCTCTTGGTGATGATATGTACATGTAACATGCATGCACATGATACATACATGTACATTTAATTTGCAGGGCAAATATTTAATTTGCAGGGCAAATATTATACCTGGGTAAAATAAGTTATATTAGCATAAGGATAAAGTGAGTAAATTAGCAAAACTAGGTTGCTGCATTGCTAATATCACTGTAACATACAAGCTTGAAAGCATGGAAGATTAAATGCTTCAAAATTCAGCTTGAAATTACAATTTGTATTGAAAATTATTTAGTCACAGAAATCTAAAATCACTGGTACTCAGAGTGAGTCAGCAATAGCACAAGAGTGATAAGTTATGGGATATGAGGTGTTGCTCAAACTAGGCAGCCAGACAGAAGATGGGGTAAAGAAGTCTATGGAAAATTACAACAGTGTAAAAATCAAACCACGGGTTCTGCAAACTGCAACACTTGCAAGGAAAATCAGTTTGTTGTTCTAGTCCGCACGCACATTGGATATGACCCTGGATATAATGCAGAGAAATTTGGGCATAAACACTGCAGAAAAATAGAGCATTTTGCTGGAATATGGTGTGTTGCTTCCTGTAAAAACAGGTAAATAAAGTTACTGCTCCAGGCATGCCTCTAAACTCTGTACATAAATACAATGTACATCGTGTTAGGAACTTATATTTCTTCTACATCAGAAGGACAGACACAGGTGATTAATTAATGTCAAAGAGCAGTTCTGTGGTCTCTTGATTATCTGAATTCACTTACTTGCAACACTTTAGAAGTTTGTCACTTGCTGACCCTCCACTATATGCAGTGAGTGGTCTGGGGAACCAATTTCTATGCTTGGTTTACTGTACAAGAACATGATTTTTACTCAAATAGTAGCCTTGCTGTATTTCATACTGTGCATAGTTATGGGAAACATGGAAATACCTACTTGCTGTTAGATTCTAGCAGCACTTTATGCTAAACTAACCAACTAATGTCAGTGACTATAAAAGACAGTACTGGAGAAAACATTGCAATGTAAAGGGTTTGTTCACAGAAACAAAATCCAGTCTTCTGTGTGATTCATACAATAGAAATATTTACATTTAAAAAATCAGAAGTCATATTTGCAAACTGCACAAAGACATGATTTACCCCTGCTGTACTGTGTACTGCTACATGCTGCTGTATAAGAGCTGACAGAACTACCCAGCAATTAGCTCACTTGATGGATTTCTCCACTTCAAATGAGTATGCTACAGACTTAAATCCATGCCCAAAGCTCTTTAAAGAATGACAGCCATGTTTCTCAATAATCAGTCTAAAGTCCGACATCAAAATAATGGTGTTTTATTGGGAAAGGTTTCTCAAGCCCTGTAGTACAGCCTTAGTGTTGCCTTTGCACTGTATTACAGCACCTCGGCAAGGTGAGGTGGAAACTGAGCTTTGTCAGTTGCCACTTCAGGTTGGCAGAATTCTCTTGGTTTTGTCCATAATGTCTCCAGCAAGAGTAAAATTCTGAATGAACAAATACAATTACAAAAGTTTCAACCCCACCATGATCACAAGTATGTTCTGGCTTAATTTGTACAACATGGTATGTTTTTTCCTTAACTGTGCATCTGCTGCACAATTGTTCAGAGCCAAATTTTTTGGAACTACAAAGAAAGGAGGCAGTATAATGCTGATTTGCAAACAGCCAGGTATTTATATTATTGCACACTATTGTGACAGCCACTGCCTCCAGTTATGCATATGGGCTCTTGCAAAACTTGCAAAAATCTACAGGACGCTGAAAACCATTGCATTTGAATTCAGACCACTTGGAGAAACTGAGAAGAGCATTCCATGTTAGATACAGAAAAGCATATACTTTAGGGTTACAGATTTATGGCTCAGTGCTGTAATTTATAAAGAGCCATTAAGTATTCCTAGTTTAATAAGGCCAGTCCTACAAGAATGACACAGCGTCTTGCCCACAAGATCCGCTAGTTCCAAACCCCCTTATCCACCTCTACCTATCTACTGTTTCAACTACTCTGTAACCCTTCCCCATCAGAAAGCTGTGGTTCAAGTTGGTCAGTGATTTGTTATTCTAGGGAATTTACAAATATACAGTGATAATTCCTCCATCTGGATTACAATTCATGTCAAGGGATTGTCAGAACAAAAGAGCAACTATAGGACCCCTATCATCAGTCTCCTGGCAAAGCAGCAGAGACTTGGCATCACCATTGCAGCCTGTCCCTTTATGTGATTCATTGTGGGGAAGGTTTGCTACTGATATCAAAGATCTATTTGTTCATGCACCATTGACTTCTGCTTTGCCATCATCCTGAGAGATTGCTTCAATAAATGGCCAGAAACGGCATTTACGTCACAAGTAACACTTGCTACTGTAATTACTTTCCTGTCCACCCTCTCCTGCAGAGTGGAGCCCAGAAGAATTAGTATCCAATAATGGATCACAATTCATGCTCACAGAGTCTGAAACTTTTCTGGGGAAGCAAAGCTTCATACACAGAAGATCAAATACTTTAATTAAACTTTGGAAGAAAAGTGTACGGATTGCTGTGCAGAAGACTTCCTACAAACTTATACAGCATGCATTTTCAAAAGTGTAACACAGAAGATGCTTCCCAAATGACTATATATGAAAGAGAAGTGAAAAGCTAAATGCTACTGTATTATGGATAAGCTACTCTGCAACAGAAGCATAACTGGATATAAAATAAAACAGCCCAATAGATGAAGGAAAATCACAAAACAGACAGAACTTACCCTCATGGTGCTAAGAATCTGCAAGCATCTCACTTCTGAGAATATAAAATCTTTGATTCTTTTAAGTAGGAGAATCAAAGTGTTGCTTCTCAAGACTTCCAGAAAAGGAAAAAGAAAAAACAAAAAACATCTTACACCTCCAAACTACCCAGTAAGACAGGTCAAAATGCCTTCTCAACTAACCTAGAAAACACAGTTTATCTGCTGACAACAGGGCATACACAACAGTTCCCAAACAAAAAACACAGAAGGAAATTAAGATTATTTAACATTCTGCTAAATCCTGATTAACCACCTCTAGGCACTGTAGACCATTAGCTAAATAAGCATAAAAGCTTAGCTTTTAACTTTAATAATTTTGTCACAAATCAGTTTGCCTGTTTGGTCCCTAAGCATATGACTGCCTAGTAAATGGCTATATAGCTGCAGAGACAGTAGATAATAAAGGTACTGTTTCATTATTACGTGTATGCAACATCTGTCACAACAGGCATACATAGTCTTGCAGTAGATGCTTGGAAGGTGCTGCTTACAAGTTTGGCAGGCTGCCCTCTCTCTGCAGATGCCCAGAAAGGAAACTTTCTGGCTTGCTGCTGCCACTGCTGTGACCCGTCACAATACACATCCTTTCACTGAGGGAAAAACAAACATACAAACCGACCCACAAACAAAGAAATAAAAGCTCAGATAAACATTTACATTATTCTCTGTGAAAGAGAAGATACAGAAGTCAGAGAGAGACATGGGGTGAAACCTTACAAGGATGCAGTCTTTTATGTCTGGTTTCCAAGAATTTTAGACATCTGTTAGATTTTTGCCTGGTGTCTTCCCCATGACATTTTTCAAGTATGTTTGAGATCAACAAAGACATAGCAAAGATTCGTAAACCCTTGCAAGTCTATGAAAACTGGTAACTGGATACATAACAGACTGATAGATGTCCAGATGGAAAAAAAATGAGTAATTAGCAACATTTTTAATTATACTCCAACAAATCAACGCATGATAAATCTCATATATGACCCTTCAAACAGAGCTTACATTCAATTGAAAGGTTCAAATCCAGAGAAATTCCAGTTTCAGTTTCTTATAATACATTATTACTGAAAAGAAGAAAACTACTGCAAAGAGTACATTGCATAGTTCTCAGGTATAGCAGTCATCTTTGACAAGTCAGTGTTCCACAGGAGGATTTGAAAACCTTAATTTGTCATTTTAAAAAAAGAACAGGCAATGCCTTGACGGCCTTACCACCATGGAGCTGTGAACAAATACTGATATTAATGGTCTGAGCACGGCTGTTAATATTGGTATCAGAAAACCACAGCCACTCTGTTGGCTGCAATGCATTGCCTTCTGCCATTCCTCATTTTCTATCATTGAAAGTGGCATTAAAACATCAGAAAGTAGAGGTGAGTAATGCTATAATATCCTGGCTAGCAGCAATCATATTTTGTCATGATATTCAGTTTATTTTGTCAAACTATGTCAGCAAACACTGATTTGAAATATCCATTAGGCTTTGAGGGGATACACATCTAGAAAGAGATAAAGATAACAATTTTGTGCCAGGCATTGATAAGCTATTTACTGCACCACAAATCAAAGGAAATATTTTCACCGAAGAACAGATATACCATTACAGCAATCACCAAACATCAGCCTCATCCAAATCAGAGAGTCATGCAGACATCCAAACGACTTGAATGATCAACTGTCTGAGCAAAAAATACAAGTTTAAAGAAAAAAAACCTACTGTGTTAACTACTGTGTTCTTCTGGGATAAGTACTTTCAAATCATAAATTACTTCACCATATTTTCAGTGGCTCATCTGAAATTAAACAGAAATTATAGCCTTTTCAGTTCATATTAGATGCCAGCTCCCAACTATTTTGGTTGGAAACTACGTGTATAAATACTGAGGGGGCTGTTGGGGAGAAGAAGGAGGGGGAGGAGAGGAGTTATGTTGAATATTAGGCTTTGGTCATCATTATTTTGACCCAAATCATAGGTTGTCTGACTTTTCATCCTCTTAGGACTTGACTGCCCATCCATTTTTGAGTGTTGTAGTCTTAAAGTACTAGTCCCATTCTTAGCATTGACAAGACATGCCACAGCACTGTGAACAAATACCAAAGTGAACGGTCACCACTATAAATTACACTTCAGTCATATTTACAAGGACAAATTTCTTTCACAGGTTTTTCTTTTGAGTCTTTGCTGGTTTATCTACTTGTCCAAATTGACTCTTTACTTGAATTGAACAAAATACTCAGTGGTAATCCAGTTTCTCTAAATCTGAGATTCCTGCATAAGGGATGTAATTAGTAACAAGGCACCCCTGGGAGAAACTGTCTCAGCTAAGGATATCTTCTGATGGTGATGTGGTTCTAAGGGGTTTTTCCCCCTCTCTTCCTACAGAGGCACACCCCTGAGGAGAGTCGCAAAACATTTCCATCTATTCAGATTATTGTGCCCTCTCCTTTATTTGAGCTAGGTTACTGTTTGCCAGAAATGTCAAATCTCTTCCAGTGATGCACTAAATTCTATATTGTGAGAACAGATGTTTCTTAGTGTCAGGGAGAAGCTTTCCCCACAGTTTTTAACCTTTCAGCTGTGGCCATTTTCAAAATGAAAATGTCTGCCTGTGCAACAAAAGCTGTGCCAACATTCTGAAGGTTAAGGTTACATACTGTGAGATTCAGACATCTTTTCTTAAAATTTATTATAGCAGCTTTAATATCATCTCTTTCTCTTGCACAGCATGACAAGGACTTGCTCAACTATCATCTTAATTAACTGTTAATTAAAACTAAAAGGCTAGATTTTGAAGTACAATTCTTCCATGCTTTCAGGTTTTACGACTTAAGTTTTGATTCAAGCCTGCCCCTTTGAATTCAACTGCCCCCAGTTGAATGCTGTCAATGTTCCCTTCATTTCAATGAAGGCAGAAACTGCCTTTATCTTAATGATAAACTGGAAAAAGGAAAAAAAATGAGCCTTGGCATTCTTTCCTTTGCTTTTGTACTGGGCAATTTTGAAAGCTTACTCTAAAAATCAAATCTCAGGGTTTTTTTAAATTTGGTTGATGTAGGGCTTTATGTCATTAAAAAAAAAAACAGGTCTGCTTCCTCGCTGGGAGATTAGTATTTTATCAGCCAGTCAAATGAGTCTTCCTTCCTTTTTTTTTTTAATGTCGTGACATATAGGGCTGTAAAGTACAGAACACAAACTTTCCTGTCCCTGGCCATGCACATTCTGACTTTCCTCCTAATAACCTAATCTTCTGAGAGTGATTCTAGTCTGGGCTTTCTTGCAATACATCTGCGACCTAGTTGTAAGCTAGAAAGGGAATTAATTGTGGTAGCTCCAAGCTACAGCTTTTCTTCTCTGGCAGACTGGCAGCTGGTCCTTTTATAGAGTATCTCATAGGTGCCATTGAGAGGGGAGGTCCAGAAGTCCCTCACGGATGTTTCTTGTTTTATTGCAGTAGCAAAGTTCAGACATCTGTCAGGTATTACCAGCGAAGAGATGTTCAGGGGTCTGTTCAACACAAGTGGATCAGGGATACACAGTCATTAAATGCACTAAGCAGTAAAACACATGCAGAACCATTTATCTGGAGTACAGTCTGGAAACAGCCCTCAGTCATATATCAGGGAGAGACTCTAGGAGATTTCTTTCCTGCAAGGTCTCTCTCCCGTTCAACAGGGCCCATGAAAGGGCCCACGCTGCTGTAAGGGCTCACCAGCATTGTGGTCTGCTAGGCTACCTCCACCTCAGCTCACTCTGAGAAACAAGCTAGAGAACTTCTGCCCTCCCAGAATAGTTGCACTACCTCTCAATTTTTCATCATTCTTACCCAATGCCCCATCAAAAAGAAAGATCTCATACAAAAAAAAAAAAAAAAAAAAAAAAAAAAAAAAAAAAAAAAATTACCANAAAAAAAAAAAAAAAAAAAAAAACATGTTCCCAACGTTTTATGCATCATGAGAAGAATGAGGAGAAATGCAGGTCTCCCAACTAATAGATTCAGTCAATAATCACATGTCTAGTGACAGGCTCAGAGTCAGAGCCAGGCTCAGCCTAGAGTGAGGCTAGAGCATTTCTCAGAGCTGTAAGGAAGCAGAGGCTGTAACCAGAATGTGATTATGATACAAAAAATCAGCACTGCAGCTCTTCTCTCTCTCTGCCTCTCAGACAGGAGAGGCAAATGGTGATAAACTGGATCCAAACACACCCTCCCTGGGCACTTTTGTTACTGCCTGTTGCCTGTTCAGCTTCAAGCTCTTTATCCCTCCCAGCTGGCCTGACTCTCAGCTACTCTCTGTTCAAGCTTTCTCTCCTCAGCCAATTCTCAGTCCTCTACCTAAACCCTCACAGGGTTCTCAGACTCTCTCTTTGGTCACTTCTCTTCTCTGTTCCGAAGAGATCCAGGAGCATTGACTATATTTTCCAAAATTACTGTAGCAAGTCTTTTTCTATCATTTCATGTAAGAAGCCCTGCAGGATTAATCATCAAGTTCAAGTTCCCTGAATTATCTATAGTACCTACAGATTGGTCAATATTTTCTTCAGGGTACTCTGAGATGAACCACCAAAAATTAGAAAATGGTGAAAATTAATGTGACACTAAGACAGGAGCATAAAGAAAGGAGAAAAAAATACGGTACCAGAGCTCAAAAAGAGCAATAAGCCTAACTGTCATCTAATCAGCCTAATGTGATCCAACAGAAACACTTTAGAACTAGGAATCTTAATATGTGCTGAAAGATAACTGAGCAAAATTCCCTTTGACATGACTGGAAATAATTAGGGCTTCTCTCCTAAGGAAGGAAACCTCACTGGTTCCTGGGGAAGGTATACTATTTTTTTCTGCCTGTTATAATTTTTTTCTTTACTACATTTGAGGACAGTAAAAAAACACCACAAGGCCACTGTTAGCTACAAAATGGGAAGCTCAACCCTGTAAATTTGAAATTAGAAATTTATCACCTAAGCATAGAAAAACAGATATCTTAAGCTAACAACTAAAGTACAGCTCCTAAGTGGCATTATGTCACTGAATGGCTTTTATAGGCATTAACTCAGACATTTTGCTATACGGCACTAGTAAACTTCAACATGGTACCGATGAGAACTGATTGCTTGACAGGGTGATTGCAGTCACTCCAGTGAGCCTCCCTGAGTACTGATACCTAGCACACTGGGAAAGGTTCTTGCTCCGTATTTATGCGGGGGCAACAGAAGAAAATCTTGCTCTTCTGTTTAATGATATATCATAATTTTTTCCCCTTTCCATCAGGGCAAAAAGAATTCTTCAGATTTCAGAAAAACTGTACCATAAAGTCAAGCAATCCCATTCTTTCAATACCAATGAAAGAAATTTTTTAAAAAAAAAAAAAGGTTCATCCAGGCAGTCATGTTTACACTTCCATTAAATTTTTATCTTCTGACTTTGCACTCAGGTACCTCCCAGTATCATGTCCTCAAACTAGTCCTTATGAAGCAAATAATTCCTTGACACTAGTGGCACAGATGGATTATAAACAATTTGTACTTGAAACAGAGGCACTAATACCATCAATGAATCCATCTGGGGTTTTTTACCTTTTGTTTCTGCAAAGCACTTACAAAAAAATACCATGTTGTCAGTTCTGACCTCTTTGAGAAATGCAGTGATGAAGTGCTGAGGTCATTCAACTGAAAAAGCAGCATCAAAATATCTAAAAATGCAGTGACTCTTATAAGGAAGCGAAGTACCAAGTTACTTAGCAGAAAATAACAATGCAAAACAAACCAGCCTCTTTCTCAAGTGGATGTTTTAATGGTGGCTGTGTGACTAGGCTCATTCTAAAAGACCTGATCTTTTCCACAGGGTGAAAAATAGTGTGGCTTACAATATCAGCAAATAGTAGCACTAATTTCCCATACTGTTAATACAATTTTGTTTATCTGAGACTGCAAAATCAGGACAGATTAACCTGTAAAACCCGAGTTCTGATCCCAGCCTTTCTATGATTTGTATCAGCTGATTCATCTCTCCTAACCTGTTTATTTTACAGAACAAAGCTCTAACCCTTACAGGTGTTAAGAATTAGCACTAACTATGAGACTGCTCTGCCAGTAAAATGCAATCTAATGCTTTTATATCTAATATGTAATGAATGCTAGTTGCTTTCTGGTTTGGAGTCTGAAACGTAACAGTCTATCTGGAGCACATCTCCAATGCTCCATATTTCGTCAGGGCCTTTTACCTAAAGAACACAAGTCTGGACTTGAAAGTTGGGATGCCAATGCCTCATCACAATCCCAGGACTGACGTCCAAACATTTGTGTACTGCTTGTACCACTCCAGTGATAAAAGACATGCTGATACATTTGCATTGCTAGGTTTTTTACTGTGGATAGCATCAGTTCTAATCAGTGAATTATCCCATTTATTTTCACAGTCAACAAATCACTCATGCTCTATATCCAAAGAACTATTAATGCGTGTAGTCATTCTTTACTCATAAAATATAATAGAATCACGATTTTGTTTCTGACAACTTTTTGAAGGTTATTAACCAAGTTACTTCTAAGTGGTTTGTCTATGCTATTCAGTCTCCCTCTCGTTTTTCACTTCTGCTCCTGTCTGACAGTTTTACAGAACAGTAATTATCAGCAGACCCACAGTAGCATTGTGACTACTAAAAATGCTACAGTTCAGAGCAATGTTTTTAAGTACCCACCAGAGCCATGCTTAAACTGGGCATACCACTCACGTATTTTTACCAGCCTTTCATTTCGAATGTTTGATAAAACCTTTTTGTCACAGTTCCTACATATTTTGCTTTTGAAATAAAAGGCTTTTTCTTCCTACATCCTCTATGTGCTGATTAGTTATTCAAATCTAAATATTCCTAATCTGTATTCTCTGTTTGTAACACTCAGTAGTATCTGCAGTTGTTTCTTGTGTTCATCAGAGCACAGTACATGAAATTTATGTCTTAATGGCTGCTAAAGTCTTTCTGGGAGGGAGTACACCACTGGCTAATGTGATTCTTTGCAAAGTAGCTCATTCCCATATATTCATGACTACTACCCATCATCTTGGGTTTGGGCAAAAGAAATTAAACATTAACTACTAGGACTGTGTTGTCTATTTGGAAACTTTGTCCGAACTCCTACCAAACTCAAGCTAAAGCATGGCAATTTAAATTTGTAAGTAACACTAAATCACTGAGCAATGTTGGGCATGCTTTCAAATCATGACTAATATCTAAAACCTACAAAGCTCTAAACCCTTTTTAATGTACATTTCTCTGTCTGAAGTGGAAGTCCAGCTCTACTTTGAGACATAAAGTTTGGGCAAGTTAGAAGTAGTAGTACAATACTAACTGGATCTAATAAGAAGCTTTTTGGTTCAGCTACTCTTAGCAGTGAGCTAAAGATATATAACCCACTTTCTTCATATTTGTAGCTGTGTCTCTTTGGCACTTTGACCATGCATTTCAAATGTTCCAGTGGTGAGGGTGAATGAACAGGAATGATGGATGGTCAGCTGTCTGATAGATAATGCTGCTATTTTCCATCTCCAAAACTGAATCCAACATAATTAAAGTTTCTTTTCAATATTCTTTTTTTTCCTCTCTGATGCTCACTGCCTTCCATTTCTCCCAACTATCATGATTTTTCCCAATATACAATGGGCACTATTTATCAAAAATGACACTCTTAGATAAAAGCAGCTCCAGAATGTAAGTGCATAGCCTATAGCCTGTAGAGCTCACTTCCACTGCCTTGGCCAGGCTATGTAAACAGTGATTCCCAGTCACTTTTTGAGTCTTTTGCACTGCTGTCTTCCTGTTGCTGCAAATTGTTTATCATGAAACATTAAACAAGAGCAGCCTTGCCCTGGAAGTTTGTGAAGCAGTTAATTGAAAGGGAATAGGACAGAAATTTTCATCTCCACATTTTGTTATTTTTATCCTTTCTTTGTTTGCTTTGCTTTACTTTATCTTATCTTACCCAGGTGTCTGTGTAGAATATATCACTCAAATGTATGAGGGTTTTTTCCCCAGAATAACCTATAGCTCTATAAGACTATTATTTCAGAATAGAATGGAATTCACAGAGAGGCAAATAAAATTACCATGAGCAATGCTCCCACTAAATGAAGTGTTTTCCTTGCAGTCAACTCAGTTTTTATATTTCTCACCCTCATCAAATATCGAGTATAAGAGAACTGAGTGTTTGGTGGTGCACTAAGGGGAAGGGATAAGCATCCTGTGTCTGACACATACACACATTACATTCATGAAAGATTCAATAGGTATTCCCTTAAAACAGGTGTGATCCCCTGGCACCACAAATAGCTCTAAATCTAGCAGTTGTCTCCCAGATGCTTTCCCACATTCTCCAAATAACTTTAAACACTGATGCTCTCAAGCATATCAAGGTTAGTTCTGATGAATAAATATGCAGCAATCACAACACTTAGGAGTTATGCCCTGTCCTAGGTTACAATGTAAGATGTAACCAATAGTATGTATTCTATTATCATTTCCACAAGCTGTTAAAGCAGGTGGGGCTGTGCTCTTTATCTCCTACCATGACTCCCCCCTGATGGCTCCCTCCAGGGACTGTCTCTGTTTAATGGGCTATCAAGGACCCACTGCATGACTCATAGAATTACATCACCCCATTGTGAGATGCTCTGCCCAGGGGGGAGGAGCCAAGCATTCCCACCTGGGTATAATCTGGGGTTTGGAACAGTACAAGCAGCCCTTACCTGCTAGACTTCCAGAGGATAAGAGCTATCAGTGGACTTTCAGGTGAAGACCAGACTGCTTCTACAGGATCACTGCTTCAATAAGGCCACTTCATCTGGACTGCTACCACCACCCTGACTAACAGGGTGTCAGGTCATATCCTGACTCTGTCAGTGCTCTTGTACTATTGCATTTATTTTAATTTTCCTATTAAATTATAATTCTGACTTGTGATTCCCACTGGTTTGTTTTCAAACTAGTACGTGCCTGTAAATAACTGGGATTTTAAAAGCAGACAGGCTTGACAGTGGTCTTATTTTCTGAATGTGATTATTCAAAATTCCTGAAATCTAGAATTCTTAAAGAGGAATGCAGGGGATTCAATGTCCATTTTATGAATCCAGTATCCAATCCTGTAAAGCACTGAATAACACTGAGATAAGCTCACAATTTTCAACTCTCAAAGCCACTTCAAAACCTTGAGAGGTTAGGCCTTTGGAAAACAGACATCGTGATAAAGCAATGGCAGCATGAAAACCTAAAAGGAAATGCTGGTTCTAAAAAAAACCTTTCTGGAATGTATGGAGAAAATACCTTTCTCAACAGTCATCTTGGAAACTCCTAATGGGTCATTCTTTACCCCACTTACAGACCTACTTTGCTATCTTCTTCTAACATCAAGACAAACGACTTTGCGTGACTGTTGTCTGTCATTTGAGTTTATCTCACTGTAGGTCAGCTGTGATGACAATTGCACATTCACAAAATGGAGAATCCTCAGTTGCTAAGTGTAGGTGGCAAGTTATTATCACTGTCTTATACTGTTCTCTGTTTGATTAAATATACAAGACCTGCAGTTTTCTAGCCAGAAGGTGAGTGCTTTCCATAACTCTGCAATAGGGATAAAGCACAAACTTCAACAAGTAGGAACTGCTATGAGCAAACATAATGAGGAGCCATGGGAAAAGTTCAGACACAAGAAAAAGAGTTAACAAACAAAACAAAAAATCCTAGAATTGTCTGGTGTTTTCCAACCTAAATGATTCTATGATTCTATAATGTTGACAGGATTTTCTTAAAGCAGCATGGTTTTCCATCAATATACTTGTTTTGGTTAGACATGGACTAGGCTGAATTTACACCTGATGAGAGCTGGGCCAAAGACCTCTAAGACTGCAGGAAAACAGGAAGACATCATCATCACCCAAAGCTCTCACTCCTGTGAGGGAAATGGAGGCTGAAGTACTGTGTGCTCCATTTCAACAGGCAGAAACTTTGGCCAGAAAATGCTTTTCATCATTGAAACTTCAACAACAAAAAGGACAGAATCATTATTTCCAGTAAACTGCTCCATGCAGAAGTTCAATTTGCTATCAAAAATCAAAAGTTCTTTTGTTTCCCTTAAAAATTCCCAAAACCTAATCACTTTGCCTCAGGCCACCTGAAAGGGTGAATGAGATGTAAATCTCAAAATTAAAACAATGAGGATTTTGTTATTTCTGATGGAAAACATTTCAGACAGAACTATCCTTTAAATGTAAATGAGACAATTAGATATAAACCCAATTTTCTTTTTGTTTTAAGAAGGTATTTTCTTCCTTTATCAGCCAAGCTAGTTCTGTAGCAGATAAAAGTGTCATACTGAGGGCAAGAAGATTATTTCCTGCCTTGCTAGTTTTAAAGCAGCCTTTACATGCACAGCATGACAGCATCTTCATTAGATTGTTTATCTAGAGAAGAAATACAAGCCTATTCACCTGAGTTTTTTGCAGACTTCCCTCCACTTGCAGAAATTTCAGGGCTTTTAAACCAAGTCTACCAATGACACTTATTTGCTTGTTCTCTTGTCTAAATTATAAAAATTAATAAATTGTAGAGAGCTGGCTTTTGTGGCATAGCTCCTCATAGTTTTCTGTCTGAGACTGTACTGATTCTTGGTGGCTAGAGAAATTCTTAAACTGTTCCTAAACACATGCATCCCTAAAACATACCTCAAACACAAGTCAAGTGGTGACCTTCCAGCAATCAGGAAAGAAGAGCAGACAGCTAAGAGGGTGAAGATCTGCCCCTCAGATAATTAGATGTCATGCAAGAAGCAGCCAGAAGCCACAGCCCAAAACATAAATGCCAGTTATGATGCCTCCACATTCAACTCCGTTTATTCACATACAAACGGGGGTTTGCATAAAATTCCTTTTTTTTCTCTTTTCTTGTGCAGCATGGGTTGTTTATTCTAACTGTAAATTCTAAGGACAGGTATCTTGGCTGAACTATGGCCTCAGTCCCCACACGCTTTTCTGTTCTCATAACCTCTTTTCATTCATGCTTTTATATGTTTGGAATAATTTCTATTTCTTCTCTACCAGTCCTCATTTCTCTTTTCCATCCCAGTCCCAGTACCTTTCTGCCTGCTTTGTGTGTAGCCTTCTGCAGCTTTTTCTCGACAGTCTGTTTCAGCCATCCATTCTTATACAGTCTATTTCTCTGGGGATTGTTGCATGTTCAGACCAAAGAAAACCAAATATGATCTTAGGACTGGCTGCACAAACAGGTCTGAAAACTTGCAGTTTCTACTAGCTTCAATAAGAAATAAGCCTGTTCAACAACACAGGATTTCAGTTCATCATTACTTTAAAAAATGATCCTTATCAACGGAATCCTAAATGCAGACCTGGCAGAGTGTAATCCTACAAAGTCTGAGTATTCTCAGGTTGGATGTAATTTGTAATATCAAAACATCATAAACAAAAAGGTAGTTATTCTTTTAAAAAGCCAGTAATCTGAGAATGCTGTGTTAAAATTCATCACATACACTGGTTTCTTTTTTGTGATTCCTTAGGAATGCACATCTTGAGGTGCTGTTTCTATTTACTGTGTCTCACTTCATTCATTGTTTATCGAGTGCTTACACCTCAGATCCCTCCTGGTGAATTTTTTGTAACCCTGTGCTGTTGACTATCTTAGCTGTGCTCCTCGCTTGCACAGATTTTCAAGTATTTTGTTCTTCAAATACACAAATTTTGGTCATGTAAAAATTTTCTTGGGGTCTCAATAGCATATTTCCAAGATGAAATGCTTGCTTTTATATTAATTAAGCAAGAGCACACTGGCAACTGCTTGAAAGAATGGAAACCATACACTGGACCTTTCTAAATGGGAAGACCTTCCTTCTGCAAAACAGAAATAACCAGAAGAAAACTGGAGTGCAGCTTCCCTCAGGGAGAAGCAATTTACTTAGGTGTGAGACAGTCCCACAGTTTTCAAAGGTCAAAAATTACTGCATTTCTCCATGATTTCTTCCTATATATAGAAAGACTGAAAATGTTTTAAGACCAGCAGTGGTACCACTGTCCTGGCTTTGGTAATGGCCTGTTTAAGTCCACTTGCCCCTGTTTCTTACCTACTCTTTCGAGTTTATCTTGTCATAGTATCTAAGTGCCTTCCACAAAAGGAGAGGTGAAGCATATTTTCATTTCAGAGGTAACTATTCTGCAGGGTCCTGAGGTTTTAAGCTTAGATAATTTACCATGCTCTATTCATTCATCTTCTATCCACTGTGCTTGTTTGAAAAGTAAAAATCATCAGAGCAGAACCCAGCTGCATTTTGTGTTCATAAAAACAAATCTTTGTTAATGAGACTGAAACTCCCACAAGGACAGAAGTGCAGAACGCATATGTACAAAATATATTTCAGGATGTCTGACTACCCTTTAGTTTCTCTTTTTCCTATCCTAAAATTTTATTTTTACATCCTATTTCAATCAGCCCTGGACCTGCAAAATTTTCATATATGCTTGTTTTTAAGCACTGTTAGTAGCTCCAGTGTTACTGAAGTAAGTCAGACTGCAGTTTTATAAACAAGTAAAACTTTGCAGGACCAGGGCCTAAACCTTGAATAATACATGGTTTCCTTCCTTAATGCTTTTATTCTTCCAAATTTTTCTTTAATTCCTCTGTTTTTCATCTCTTATCAGCATCCTCAGATAACCAGCATGGGACTGATTAGCACATGAAGAAGCATCATTAAAGTCTAGCTTTATGTTCTGCATCTAATTTAATCTAAGAACTGTCTTATAAACCTCTGTTTAACTTTTCATCAGATCAATTTTTCTCATTTTAGCGTTCAAAGGTTTTATCCCTCCAGAACTTACAACAGGAAATTATTATCTCTACAAAGCAGATAAGAGGTGTATACAGGGACACTATTGTATCTCTTGGCACGTTTGGGGAATTCAACAGTTCCACTGTGTGTAGATATATACTTTGCACTTAAATTCCTTTTGTGGTGTCAAGTGCGTGTTAGACATTGCATTCATGTTTACTGCCACTTTGTGCAAGGTAATTGTAGGCTGTTTAATAGCCATGGTATTTCAGCTTGGAGGTGGCTGCACTTTGGGTATGCCGGAGTGCATGTCTGAATATTGTGCTTTGCTGTTTTGCAGGAGTAAAGATGTTACAAATGTTATATAGCAATGTATTTGAAGAGAGTTATAAATATAACCTAACAATTTTTATCTCAAATGGATTTAAAAGATTAAAAGCTAGTTAGAGAGATAAGATCATAAGCTAAGATACAATCATAGGCTAAGACAGGAAGAAAGGAGGTGAGAGAGAAAAGATAATTGAGATGAGGCACAAACAGATGAGCTAGACTTATGGAAAGGCAGCACTCAGCAGATGAAGTTCCAAATAAGAGACAAATTCTTGTTGCTGCACTACTGAGATTATGTGATAACAACACAGTCAGTGTGTTGAAGTGCAGAGGGATCCAGAGTCATTTTTACTGGCAGTGTGTGCAACAAAAGGAAAGCAGGTGAACTTTACCAACCAAAATCTTTGAAGGTGAAATCATGAGCACAGAAAGTACCATCATTAAAAAAACAAATACATAGAGTACCAGGTAGGAATCAGTAAAATTACAGCATCTCCAGAACCTGGACAGGAGATAACATGAGAGTCAAGACACTCAAGAATTTAGAATGAAAATTTAAAAGTGAAAAGCAGGACTATTGGAAGCTGGTTTTAAAGAAAACTAGGGGAAAATCAAAATCAGAGAAACTGGAAAGGAACCTGAAGGACTTCAGAGGAAAGAGGTGTATAGCAGAGGCTCAGAGAAGATGAAGGGCATATAGGCAGTAGTTCTGTACATGTAAAGCTACACTTTATGTATATATGAGCATGTAACATATTTCTGAGTAGGTAACACTGCCTTCCTAGTGCAGTCAGAGGATGGTCCAGCAGGCAAGCAGATCACAATGATACAGACAACAAGGAAAACTTTGCAGGTAAAAGAAATGAGTCTGTAGAGAAATTAATTAGAGCATTATGACAGTGGTAGGAAAAGTCACAGCTAAAGGGCTTTTTTTGATGCAGTAAACCAATAATTATCCAAGGGAAATATGGGTAACAAAGATTTGGGGATGCTGAGAAATTTAGAACTTTATCAAAAGAAGAGGAGAGGGGCTCTCCTCTATTCATATTTATATGAATAAAAGGGATCTTGGAAATAAGCATCCTAAGAAAAACTATGTTCATGTTTCACACTCCACAAAGAAGTAAATGAACACTGGAACATACAGAAAAGAAAACCAGACAATGAGGAGGAACTGGGTCAGGAAATATGCAGCAACTAAACCCAGTAGTTAAGTGAAAGCACATGAGTGCTTCTCTAAACATCAGTCAGGAAGAATATTCATACAGATAAATTACTCTAATGTGTTGAAAGAAAACCTCCTCTGTAATTACAGAAGTTACACTGAGCAGAAATACATGCTAGGAAGAAGCTGTACCAGCCAGAAAATCGTTTATGGTATAGCTGGTTAAATGTTTCTGTGTCTTGAGAGAAGTCAGTCATGATTCTGCTTTCATCAGCATCTGCTCTATCAGAACAATCTTATGAGTTTTAAAATGTATTTACTGCTTTCTAACCTCATAAAAATTATGTATTCTTTTATTCACCCATAATATTTTTTTTTGTCTGGGCACTATGTAGCCCATATCTAATCCTTACCAATTGTTTGTGCTCTCCAGTGGTCAGATGGAGCAACCATCTCTGAAGCTTAATTCTTTTCCTGTACTTTATCCAGAGTTTGGCTGAAAATACATCTCCTCTTGTTACATATTTCTGATTCCTATTTATAGAAATAAAAATTGGGAGAGTTTTTTCTCTGAGATACTTTATGCTCATGTTCCACATCACTGACCACTAGCTATGCTTCTCAGTTATTCTCATGAACCATTTCTTCTGGGTTTTAATGAGTTACCACAGTTAGAATGCTGTAATTTCCCATATTACCACCAGAAAAGTCAGTGAAGGTAAAATGTCCCAAAAACATGATAACAGCTTTTCCATGCCAATATGCCTTCAGTTGAGAGGTCAAGCTCAGACACATAATTTATATGTTTAGAGGGATATTTCTCCTCACTTTCAGGTGTAAACTTCAAACTGTTTGTCTCTGAGGGAGAAAACTAGCAGGTAGAGCATCTCAGGAGTGCTAGGCAGGTGTATCCTGCAAACAAAAGGCTGATCCAGGGAGTGAAACAGTGGTTACACTGACACTTAGTGACAGTAACCACACAGGCTTGTACATCAAAAGGGCAGCATCTCAATCTGCCCAGCCTGTTTCTCACTATGCATGATGTGCCATATTCACTGTAGATTCAGTGTAGTCTTGATGTCATCTCCCGTCTCCTCACCCTTATCCTCCTTCTCAACATGGGGCAAAAACTCAGGGGTGACTCCTCCAATGTACTTTCCTCTTCCCCTAAACCAGTTCCTTCACTTCACACTGTGCTTTCCCATTTTTAACTGTACTGCCACGTCTCTTCCTCCAAGTACCAAAAGGAGACCCAGCTGCCATTTTCACAAAATAATAGAATGGTTTCAGTTGGAAGAGACCTTAAAGATCATCTCATTCCAACTTCCCTGCCATGGGCAGGGACACCTTCCACTAGACCAGGTTGCTCAGAGCCCCACCCAATCTGACGTGGAACACTTCCAGGGATAGGGCATTCACAGCTTCTCTGGGCAACCTGTTCCCAGTGTCTCAACACGCCTCACGCAAAAGAATTTCTTCCTAAAAATTTTCTCCTCCCTTCACATAACAGAAGCCTTGACTTAAACTTTGTTGAGAACCTAATTGTCAGGTTGTGTGTTTTGAAGGCTCATCTCCACAACCACAAACAAGAACAGGAGTACAATGCCAAGCATGGGAACAGCAGTAACTTGATGGGAGAAAAGGGAGCCCCCTGGCCTGACTCCTCTCAAGAGGAGTGATCAGTCCCACTGTCCAGGTGTTAAAACCATTAGTCTGAGTCAACAGGAGCAGTTCCCCAGCTAATCTTACAAACCGAGGGGGTGGCAGTTACTGCCTAAAGGGGTATGGGATTCCTTATGGGATACAGGGGAATAGTCCTGGAGGGACAAACCAGTCCAAGCAGATTACTGAAGAGACAATGATGACTGGGCTCAGCTGAGAGACTCATTTGCAGGGAGCATGTCTGTGGATGACATAACTGAAGACTAAAGGATCCAAAGGCCAGCTGCTTGGTAGACAGAGTATCTAAGTCCATCCACAGTGTGCATGTCTGCACTCATGCTTGTGTCTTCACAGGGCTCTGAGTCCCAGCAGGAATGCATGCTCCACATTGCTACTGGCCAGATCTGTGAGTATGGAGCTGCAGTGGTCTTGCCTCAAAACTCTCTCTACTGAGCACGCAGCCATCCAAGGAGGGCAGGCTGTGCCCTACACTCCCAGCTAGGAGAATCAGCGTGTAAAAGTCCAGTGCACCAGACTGATGACAAGGGCTAACCAGCTGTACTCAGGCAGTGCCACCCATCCGGCTATTACACACACAGTGTATTTGCACATGAACAGTAGCCACTGCTCCTTATGCTTGCAGAATATACCTCATGTTTTTAATTTTCAGCCAGAATTTGTCTATTTACACAGATCCATATTATATGACATAACTATTGTTTCCTGGACCATACTGACCCAGGATGCTCTCCAAGAGCAATGCTAATCCATATAAAAAGCCTACTATTTTGATATCAAGCATAAAAGAAGTTTTAGGTTCTCCCTGATATTGTTTGTTTCTTGTATTTACTGAAGAACTCAAGTCAAAAATCAAATGTGTATCTCGGGTATGTGCCTTCTGGTCATTTTTGCTAGTGGGTTTAAGAGGTGATTTGAAGACTTGACACACAAATTGAGATTGTTTCATACTTTCCAGTGAAAATGGTTTAGCCACGTTTCCATTTCATTTCCCATTTTCCAGCTTCAGCAAAATTCCTTCGCTCCAAATCTCTCTGTGTATCTAAAATTTAGAAACATTGCTGGCCATTATTCTTTATATTTCTATATGCCCACATTGTGATCTGAACCAGAAAATAAAAGAAAAACTTTTTTCAAAAGAAGGGCCACTGTAGAAGAGCTCACAATTCTGTGTGCTATTGTTTGAAGTTGCCTACTGAACTCACACATTTCCAGTGCTTCAGACACAGGGGTTAGGCAGGCTTTAAAAAAGAAAAAAAGAAACACTACTGTTCAGAAGCTTTTTTTAGCTTTGATGACAGCTCCTCTGAAATTGCTTATTTTTCAGATCAGTGGAGAGTGATACAGAAGGTCTTGGATCATTACAGAACATGAAGATCCTTACACATCTGAGCATATTGCAAGTGACAGTAGAACACAGAGTGAGCCCCCAACAACACTGTCAGCAGCCAGAGTCAAGAAAATAACATTCACTGAAATTTTCCTTACTTAGAGATGTTTTCTGACTTTTTTATTGACCCGACACTGTTGTATGTTTAAGGCAGTCGGAGATGTGTTACATCAGCCCGAGTGCCTGATGCAGAAACACAGGGAAAAGATCATCCAAGGAACCTCACTGATGATCAGGTCAGCAAATCAAACTGCATACAAATGTATATGCCACCCCATCTTAACAGCAGCAGCTTTCCAATCCCTCCATCCAGGAGAAGGCTTCTGTAGGTGTCTGTAGACAAGGAAAAGATGGGAAACAACAACAAAAAAATGCATGTTGCAGCCCTCTCAGAGAAATAGTAATTGTTAAAGCTCAGGGCTGCAAGCAGAACCACACTGTACGGAGAAAACTGGCCATTCTGGAGCCAGCTCAGAAGCAGTGCTCCCACGGGTTTGCTGCTCCCGAAGGTCAGCTGAGCAGCAGCAAACTCACCTGCTAAAGATCCACCACAGAAAGCACAATGAATCTCCTGCTGTTTATATTTCTTTTTGAAATCCAAGTTCTGACATTGACAGACTCACATGTGAATGATTTTGTCTTCTTCTACTTAAAGAGAGTTTCTGAAAATTACCACCTAAAAGTCTGAAATTTTAGCTATCAAAGGGATAAAAAAATTTAATTTTTTCTCTTAAAAGCAACACTTAAAATATATTCTCTTCATTTCTGTGACATTTAGCATGTGATTTCTGACTGCAAAATTCACATGTCACTGAAGTTTCCATGCTAAGCACTTTTGTAGAGTGCCTGCCCAAAGTGCTTTTCTTGTGTGACAAGGTGAACTGCCTCACTGGCAGTCAGTGACCTCAGGATACCAATTAGCAGAAGAGCTGCTGGGCTGTCACTAATACTGACCCACTTCACACCCAAGCAAGTGAAGGCAAGTTGCTGTAGTCACATCATCCGCTACAGAGTGCAAACCCGCATATTGTACCTTCCCAAATCTTTAAGCAGAAGTTTGCTGTTTCACCCTTGAAATGTCAAGCGGAAAAGCTCACCATAGGCTACGTCTAAAATAAGGCCACCCATAGCACAGCAGCATTGTTTCTCCTGCAGTGTGTCCTCTGAGCAGAACACAGAGCACACAGCCTGCAAAAGGGCATACAGGTGGCACATCTGTGGTTCCCTTATTTGTGTAAGCACCTTGAAAGCTCTGACCCTCAGCAGGCAGCTGTGAACCGTGAGGAGAGGAGGACCTGAAGGATATGAAACTGCAGTAAGGGTTTAATAGAAATCACCAGAAGATAAAAAGCACGGAGTTACACGTAACTGAGGTATCCTGAGTATCAACAGAGCCACTCTTGGAAGTATGAACACAGTTTGGTGCTATAAAAGAATGTCCTTGAATTATTATTATTATGATCATCATCTGGCCTGACCTCAAATGTCATCTTAAATTTTGGTTTAAAAGCACCCTCCCATTGCTTCTTTCCCTATAATGACTTTGTTTCCACTTGAGTTAAATCAGCAGCTTACAGAATGGACCATTTACACACTATTATAGTTCCCATTTATTCAAGTAACTGAGAAGTTTTTAGTGAAGTCTACACCACACTTTAGCCTCTGGTTTCTGTTTTCCAGGAAAAAGATGGTTGCTGACCCACTTGAAGGGGAGGGAGATTTGGGGTTGTTTTCTTTGTACTTGTAATCTTTCCCTCCTCAAATTGCTTTCTGGGAAGATGATCAGCAGAGAAGAGAGAACTGTGTCACCTTGTGATTGATTACAGCTTTTCGCCAACTCACTCTCCTCATCTATTTCATATGACATTTACAAAAGCTAGCATGATGTTATATTCATCAGTTTCTAGAGAAAAAATGTCTAGCAATAAGAGTTCCATTTGTTTCATCACAAATAATTCTATTTCTTCTCAGTCTATCTTGGGAAACATAATGAATACTTTAAAACACTCTCCAAAAGATTTCTCAGACATATTTTGTATGTTATATCACATAAGAAATATTTAGTTCTGCTTAGTTATCAGCTGGTACTGTTTCTGAGCTTTCATAAGTCTGTTTTTTCCAAAACCTCTCTTTAACTGACTCCACAGACACCTGCACAGCACACATACACATTTCTATTTACTGCACAAAGCCATAGAAAAGCTGACCAAAACAACAATTTCTATTTAGGGCTGTATTGTGTCTTTAACAAAAGGGAGTGCAGTTCTGAGCTGCTCCAGAGGCACCACAGGAGGGAATTGTACTGCAGGCTGGTGGTTATTTACTTTAAGCATAGAGGTAAGCTAGCAGTAAATAACTACTCTGGTGCTCAGGTCCAGTAAGCATCAACTGTTCTGGATCATACTGCAGCAGAAAACACAAAGTTAAATAATTATCCTGTAGCTGTCTTTTCCCACCCATGCCCCGCACCCCTGCCAGGAAAGATAGAGTAAGCACATGCTCATTTAACTTCTCCAGTGTTCTGGGAAATCATGGTAGGAAGCATGCAGCTGTAAGCCCCTGCCTTGGCACGAAGCCTTCCTTCATGTCCAGCTCCTGGAACATACCTGGGGCTTCAAGGAACCACGCATGGGCAGTGCCTGTACTGAAGCCAGGCATAAAAACCTGCCCAAAAGCCCCATCCAGCCCCTAATACACAATTTCGGGACAACTGTAGAAAGAGACAGGTCAGCATTAGCAGTAATCTCTGCTCTTGCACTGATCTGTGAATCAGAAAGAGCAATAAAGCATTAATATGAATAGCAAGTGTGCATTTGAGTGTTCTTCAATGCATGGACAGACATCGGCTTTTCATCTGTAAAATACTACCCTAGTTAGCAGAAAAATAGTCTCTACATTCTGCAATAGGTCAACAGTCTAGTTCATGAATCTGGTTTCATGTCCCTCCTGAAGGTCACATAAAAACTGGCTTAGGAATCACCACTGGACCTATTGCAGAGCTCCTTTAACTCACCAGGAAAAGTCCTTAATAATTTAACTCTCTATATAGCTAGTACAAAGACTTAGAAACTGTTCATTAACACAGGAACCCAGTAATATTTAGTTCCTATTAAGCAGTTCAACAAAACGGGCTTTGCTGTGTCAAAACATGCTATTTCAGCTCAGTGTCTGAAAGGAATATTCACTCTTAAGAACGTGAACTGGCAAGCACAAGTCAGGGCCATATTCGGCAGCAGGATGTACCAGTAAAAAGCAAGCTGGCTAAATATCAAGGGCTTGAGAGGCAGATGTGTTTTGCTTGCTTTCCATTGCAAAGTGCTATCTAATTAACATTTCAGTGCTCCCTGAAAGAACAGAGGGGCTCTACACAGTCCCCCCATTACCCAGAGCCTCCCATGAGGGCAGGAAAACCGTCTGCAGATTCCAGATAGAGCAGTCCAGACAGGAAGGTACACTGGATGAAAAACATCCATTCTTCAGCTACAACCATAGAAAATATACAGCCACAAGAGAAGTCTGAAGAAGAGATGCAGTCCAAGACAAGACTTTTAAAAATGGATGCCTGCTCCCAGCCTTTAATATCCATCTTGTGAGTAACTTCATGCACACATCTGATTTTCCTGCCAAACATTACTACTTTCTCTCTTCCTGCTATAATTGTTTTATTTGCCATTTTACCCACTTTGGGGGTTCCCTCACTCATGCCCTCTATTTCTGTGATGGTAATATGGAATGCCTTCCTAGGTTTTTTTTTGTTTTCATTGGCAAGCATCCTTTTTTCCACTAGGTAGCTTCCTCTCAGCTTCCCTGCAGCCAGTCACACCTGCAGCTCTGCTCAAGACCAGGAATACAGACATAGTTTTGTAACGAGGGCTGCCAGCATCTTCTTTTGAATGAATGATACACAGGCAAGCTCCCAGCAACTGCATCTCACAGATCCAGCCATAGTTTTCGAGGATGAAGAAGTGACTATCAGGCTGATAACAGAAGATTCAAGTACAAACACAGCTCTGAGGAGCCTCTCACAGTAGCTGGGCTCCAGCAGCCTCTTACAGAAAGTGCAGACAACAGCCATGACCAAGCAGACCAACTTCAGCAGTTCTGCTGGGTGTCAGAGCACTAATATTCAAGGGACAATGAGAGCAGATCAGTCAAGCATATTTTGGAAAAAAAAAAAAAAAAGACGTCCAACAAAAAGACAGAAAAGTATGTGTGTGTTCCTGACAGCTCACAAAAATCATTCCATATCACTCACACTGCAGTCCTAGCCCAGTGTTGCAAGCTTAGAAAAAATTGTGATTCTGGCAGATCCATGCCATCCACAAAGAAAAAGCAGTCAGCTACCCCTGCTGAGCATCTGAACAGCTCCCCAGCCATGCTGCAGCACCTGCCAGACAAGTACGGGTCAGCACAAAATAGAGCAAACACAGTAAGATAGACTGGCTACAGGCTTCAGCCACATGAACATGATAGATCACATCTGCACGGCAGCAGCCTGGCCTCAACAAGTCATGACGTGCAGTTATCAGATGTTACCCAAGTGGATCAGAGTGATGCCAAAACATGGGACCTTGCCTTGATGTCCTCTTTAAGGATGCGATTTTGCCCAAATCCCTGACACAAATCTCTGACACTCACAGTCCGTGACAGCTCAACACAGATTCAAATCCAAGTTGAGCATTCCACATAAACTTTTGCATCTCACTTTAATAGAAAGTGATTAAAAGGAACATGCTGCTGTTCAATTTACAATAGGCACAAGCTCTGTATTTGTTTTTCTTTGCAGACGGGGAAAAGAATAGATGAACATACACTTCACTCTGTTCTTTTCCTGGATCCTTGCCCAGAAATCAAGAGTGGAAATACATGCCAGTTCCAGTGATTTACAGGAAAAATATAAATACACATTTTCCCACTGCACAGCTTCCTGTGTCTCCAACACATTCAGCCATCAAACCTTTCAGGTGCAAGCTGTGGTAAATTGGTGCTCCCAGACTGCATCCCTGGAGTTAACAGAAAGCAGAGTACAGCACAGCACACAGCACACTGCTGGACTGACTCCAAAGCTGGGGAGGTCAAGGAAAAGATTCTCCCTGACTTTGGTGAGATTCAAAGAGGCTCTGGAAGGCTGTGTGTGAAAATAAATGGTAACTCAAAAAACCAATCAAGTCTCAGCAATACAGAAAGGAAAATAAACCTTGCAAAAGCATTATGCAGCACACTGAACACTCTTACTCTATTTAGAGACTGGAGAGCAAGTTGCAGGGCAACACCCAGGTTGCAATATACTCAGTAGAGAGCAGCAATCTAAACTCCCCCCAGTGAAATCTATATAAGCTGGTTTTTAGTAGTTGTGCTACACGTCACCCTGAACATTTGTGAGAAGCACTTGCAAAACACTGGAAAACTCACTACTAACAATGGGAATCCATCCTGCGCTGGGGTGAAAGGCCAGCAAAGTATCTGGGCACTACAGAACCTGCTCATCTTTAGCACTTTGCATAGTGGTCACCAGTGCTGCTGCAGCTCCCTGGTCTTGTGACCAGGTCATGGTGCTGCTTGAAGCAGAGACCCTGATCTGCTCCGTCACAGAAGAGTGGCTGTACTACATCCGACTAGAAGTTCAGCATTGCCTGGCATAACTTGTATTCAGCAGGAGCCATAGTTAGAGAAGATCAAGGACCCAATAAGCATGGCATTCTTAACTTTGTTCCAATCTCCTGTTGGTTGAGCTCAGGGACATGAGCTGCTGTATTTTCTGTGTAGTTAGAAGCCCCCACACCAACTTTATCTTATCTTATCCAGTTTTCATAAAACTAACATAAATGTCTTCACAATACCCTTTAACAAAAATTTCCAATGTCCAATACCCTCTGCATGAAGATGCAACTTTTTTATTTCTTTAAGCCTTTCTCCTATTAATTTCATTTGATGCTCAGCAGTTCTTGAATTAGAACACACAGAGAATATTCAACCCTCTACATGCCTCTTAATCAGAGACTACTCAGCTGTCTCTTTCCAAACTGAGTCCCAGTTCAGTCACAGCCTCCTACAAAAGACTTCTTGTGCCTTTGATCACCCTTGCTGTCCTTCTCCAAACCTTTCCAGTTCTATTACATTATTTTTAAATACAGAGATCAAACCTTCACACATTCTTCAGAGGCAGGCAAACCGCACATTTATAAACAATGTCATGTTTTGTTCTGTATTCCTTTCCTCATAAATCCCGACATTTGATTTGCAGTTTTAACCGCCAGTGAGTAAATTGACATTTTCACAGAATTATCCACTAAAGCCCCAGGTTCTTACTCCAGATAACCCAACTCTCAGTGTGAGCTTGGCTCGCTACTCATTTTTATGCAAATTGGATTGTTTGCTCCCCACATGGATCAATTTATCATTATTTAAACTGAATTTTTCTTAGCCAGTCAGTCTTATGAGGTCCTTCTGCAGTTCTCCAGACAGACTTCACATTTGCCACCCCTACCACGACAACATGATATCTCAGCAGCTTCTCTCCAAGCCATATGTGAGCAGAGCCAAGAGCACACAGGTCCCACCACACACTCCTGTGTGATCTCCAAGGACTGACCGTCAACCTTGTTTTCCAACTTTTAGCCAAATTATCTATCCATACCAAAACTGTCCTTGTGGCATCACAACTACTTAGCTTACCTAAAATCCTCCAACAGGGAAGCTGGTTTTTACTAAGGTCTCTGACAAAGTGACTGTACCACACATCCTCTTTATCTACAAGCTTGTTGACTCCTACAGAGAACAGCAATACATTTGCAAGGCAGATGTGCAACTTATCTCTTACCAAGCACAAGATACTTATGCAGATATCCTCTAATCCTTCTTTTTATTATAGTTTCTATGCTGTACCAAGTACACACATCAGACTTGCAGGCACAGAATTCTGCAAACCACCCTGGAAACCTCTTGAAGCTGGGCATCATATTTATCACCTCCTGGTATAAAGGCAGCTCTAAGACAGCAGTCACACCGTGCTGTAAGCTGCAGTTCCTCTGAAGATTTTGGATGAGCAGAGTCTAGTTGTGGTGATTTGTTAATGTTCATTTTGACTATTTCTTCTATAGCCTTCTACAGTCACTTCAGCTTCAGAAAGACTTTCTCAATGGTACCCCACAGGAAGGTTTGTGGCATGGGAAATTTCCCCAGGTTATTCCACAGAGAAAAACAATTCACAGAATTAATGAAATTTCCTTTGATTTGCCTTAACAAGTTGGAGTCTTCCTGTTACACCTCAATCACCTATTACTCTTATGCATATCCAAGCAAGTTTCATGCTCCTGCTGCATTTGAAGAAACATGTGATGTTTATTATATAAGTTTGAATCCCTTTTGGTAGTTGATAGGTAAAACTGAAAAATTTGAGTACATTTCTGGGCTTTATATATAACCTATAAAAGTAGGACTTCTAAAATTTTTCTTTATTTTATTCTTCTTTCTTCAAACATAATTTCAGCTTTTTGGCAGATTCTTCTTACTTCTGATAATCTCTGTTTTGGGCAAAACTTCCTGCAAACTCTTCTAACAGGTGCAGTGTCCTTAAATAGTGTTCATGTCAGCTTACTGATAGCACTTTCTCATTTTTACATAATTACCCTTGTCCCCACTGGGGACAGCTGTGATGAATATTTTGGCCACCCTTGCTCTAACAAGGATGCTGAACCAAAGTATATTACAGTCCTTATAACAGAGTCTGTAGGATTCAGGACCTACACATCACTTGGCACAAAGCCACCCACCCTCCTTGCACGCCTGGTGATCAATTGCTCCATGAACCAGACATCAGTGAGTTCATCAACAGTTGGCTTCTTCATCACATATTACTACCTTCACCCAGTCAACAAGAAGGAAACCAGAGATTCTCATTACTCTTGTTTTCCTTGTAGGAAGACAGGCTTTATATTTTCCAAATGCACTGTGCTGGCTGCTGCATCCTTCGCTAAAGTTTCCACCCCAGATAAAATTCTTTTTCCTTGGAGGCATTAGCAGCCACAGCACATTTCTTCTTAGAAGCTGACTAGTTCCCTAGACAATTTATTGTGTTACTGATGCATGTCATGATGGACAATGTAATGATGGACATCTATTCACACTGTAAACAGAAACAAAGGTAATGGGACTCTATGGTAACAGTGAAAAGGCTGTTAACCAAAATGAAGGCTTGGAGTGGGAGACATGACTATAATACCAGCCAAACTGGATAAAATTAGTAAAGAGGACATGGAAAAATAATAAAGTGGGTGGAACTAATCCAGGACTAGATTTGTCCTACTACCCTATTGTTTCATATAGTCTCACTGTGCTCACAATTACAGCCAGTGGAGGGATGATAATAGCATTAGACAGGAAAATGCAGGAATTCATATGCATAGTTCTCAATAAAGGTCAGAGCGAAACCACTCCCTACAGTTTATTTTGTTGTACAGAACAACAGCAAAAAAAACCCACAGAGGCTTGCTGATAGGAAAAAGACCACACACCAACAAGATCTGATGCAATGGGACACCAGCAAGTTTCAGCTCAGCAGGGTTGCTCTCCCTCTCTCTTAAGACATTCCTACCTTTTTCTTTTGCAGGACCAGAGCTTTAGAGAAGGCTCCATTAGGACATTACTATACCATGAAAAACAGACCTGCCAGGAATATATAAAGAAGATACTGTAAGGTTGTTTCATGCACTGCATAATTTGCATATCATTTCTTCATTTCTGGTTTGTGTGGTTCCAGGCTGTTTGAACCTGCTGTTTGTTCTACCACAGCTGTAGTAGTGCAACTTCGCTTCTAAAATGGAACAAAATTCAGCTTCAGTGAGTGGGAGTAGGATTGTCTCTCATATTTGTACTTTTTAGCAGCACCGCTGAAAAACACCAAGTTATTGTATTCAATTATACAATGAAACAAAGTTCAAATTCTTTTTCCTGATGCACTGGAAAGTGTTGCATAAAAGTACTTCTTTTTGTACCTTGAAAGCAAGAACTACTTTCAAGTGGGCAATCTGCATTCAGGATGGATTGTAGGAATAAACGCATCTGATGACTGCTCTGGTTCAACCAAATTCTGCAGGGAAATGCTGTATAAGCTTCACAGTAGGCAAATACGGAATAAGGAATGCTTTGCACTTTTGATGTCTTAAAAGCAAACTATGTCACCCAGTTCTTTACTATGTGCTTCAAAATTCTGTCTGATTAGAGAGGTATGGTTTTCATCAACAGAAACCCATTCAGAAAAGTTGTGACTTAATACAGCCATGCATGCATTCTCTTACTCTGTAAAGATTTTTAAAAATTATTTTTGACTTATTTCTTCATGTGGTTCTTGATAGTGTTTCCTCTACAGTCTATTGCTAGAGAAAAAGTGAATTTACTTTTATGTAAATCCCTATTGATGACAAGTTTTGATGTATTTGCTTTGTTTTACTGCTTTTTGAGCCCTATTGAGCAGTTCACCCTCCATGAATCCAAGAAGTATAACATCCCTAACAGACATGCTGCAATCACTTCAGATGGCTGTATGCTCAGAGCAAAACAGAAGGAAAGGGAAACTATCTCTGCAGGTAATCTTTAAATAATATTCCTTAGATGCCCTATGATTTTGACAATGCAAATTTTCCCCTAGAAGAGGAAAAAAACACCTTACTGCCAAGTGACGGAGACTAAGGCATGCTGCATTTCCCCACCATCTTCACAAGAATCCATGGCAGTTTTTCCAGCTCAGTCTAAAGCAGCCTTCATTTTATTCCATCAACATTCTTACTAGAATGGACATGAATAAAAGACTCTGATATTACCCTATAAAATGCCTGTCCCCAAGTCAAAGCACATACACTGTTTCAGAACATGTTTCTTTTATTACCCAAAAAGAATTGTTAGTACCCAACAGGTCTTGAGTTATGCCAGCTTGGCTGACAAGGCTTAAGTCACTTCACAGCAGAAAATGCAGTATAAACAAAAACACATCCTCCAACAATTACAATACCAAATTCAGGGCCATTTTGCAGAGTTTCCATTTATCTCTTTTAGACTGTGCTGTCCAATTTTACTTACAAATGAAATTAGATTAGACTTAGAGAGATCAAAGAGAACCTTGTTTCTGGACAGATGTAGGCTAATTGGCAATGCCTTGACCCTCACAGGGGTCTGCAGTCAGTGCAGTACATAAAGAGCTATTACAGTTAATGGGTTAGTTCTAATTGCACCTTCTTTCCCTGAACACCACACTAAAAGTATACCCCATGGAGACAGAATGTGCTGCTTGGTTATTCACACAAGACTCGGGCGCTCAGGAAAACTTACAGAGTGCTTACAGCAGGGACTAAAGCACACAACTGTGACATGATTTGTTAAAATTGAGAGATAGCAAATATAAGGAAGGCAGCACACTACAAAGGAGCTGACTTAGCTTCTTCTTATAAAGTTTAGACTTCACAGATGCTACAGATTTCTGAATGAAATGTGCTTCATAGAGACAGTCACTTTCCTGTCCTCTCTTTACTATGTTTATTAATGTTCCAGTAGAATGTTAATTTCCAGAAACACTGCATTAACAAAGTCACCTATCATAGGAAGATTTGAAATCCCAACATCCCTACTTACTGAAGTCAGTCCAAACCCAGAGGATGAATTAACCACTAACCACATGGGAAGTGAAAACCACTGTCCTCCCCATCACAACAGTCATCACTCAAAGTAGCTCGAAACTTTCTCTGGATCGTAAAATACTGATCAGCAGCAGAAACTGGATTTCACGGGATGAATCACTAGATTCATCTTGAGGAGGACTCCTTTACTCCTTACAGATGGAGCTGAAGCACCACAAGAGTGGAATCAAGAGTCCAGATTTCACACTAACATAGCATGAAAGCGCTAAGGCCACATCTCATACAATTTTCAGCCTGATCAGAGTACCAGTCTCCTTGCAGACTGCAGAGAAGATTTATTTCTGTTGTGGCTTTTTCTTATGCAACTTTACTTTAAACTAGCAAGATCACTGACCACATTTCTGATATTCCTAAAATAACATTCAGAAACCAGAGGGTAGAATGTTGTCAAATACTAGGGAGTGATCAATTTGGAGTTCAGATTATTGGTGAGATAGTAACGCACTTTGCGCAGATTGCAGGTGCTGTAGGTATTTTCTATGGCAATAAAGCAAGATAAGCACGTTTTTAAAAAATGAAAATATCTAGAAACACCAAAAAAATTTTCCCTCCACCAAGTGTATATTTTCACCTTTAGAGGATGCATACAAAATACTCAATTAGCAAAGCTGAGAGGGAGGTATTGAGATTCAAACAGATCAGCTTTTCCAGTTTGCACTAAAATACACAGCATAGGGTAGCAAGGCTTGGAGCTTGCTTCTAATCTTCTGCTGAAGATAAAATACCACAAAACAGCTGCCCCTAAAAACTTGTTGGCATTCAGACTGTACGAAAAGTCCTGATGTTTGGATACCCAGCAACTGGATTTTTCCATTGACTTGCTTAGGCAACGAAAAGAGTACATCTATTTCACACACCTCCTTATACATTTCTTTTCAGGAGCGAAAATGCCATATTTCCCTACAACCACAGTTTTGCACTTCAAGCTAAAACCTGTTGTAAACAGCTCAGACCCAGAGGCAAAAATTCATACTAAACTTGAAATCTGGTAGCTAAGCTCTTGCCATGGGCCCATCCATGTTTCATGATCAAGAGATATTTTCTACCGATTTCTCTGTGGTTGTCTCTGAGACAGTATAGGATAGGGACAAAACACACTATTCTTTTTCTTTGGGCTTAGTTCTGTCATGATTTCGAAAGTGGAAAGAAATCAACCTGCAGGACTCTTCATTAGAGGAAAGCTGACATTTATGTCCCATTGCAAATGTTACATGGCTTTCCCCTCCCCCTTGAGTGAAAATAAGAAGGATCCCCTGAAATTCTATAACATGACTATAGAACTTTTTCTGCCCATGGCAATTTTAGATTACTAGATTGCCTTTAATGAAAAAAATGAATTATTTATGCATATGTTCCTCTGCAGTTTAACACCTACAGGCACACTGTATACCATGGGAAGGCTAGGTTCAAAATTCAGGGCTGAGGATCCTGTTGAGTGTCTGGGACCAAAAGTGACAACAAGCCATTCAGGGAAGTCCCTGTGACTTTATTTCAGGGACGACCCTGTGCTCTCTAAGAAACATCCCTCGTTACAGTGATACCATACCCCCAGGACTGTGAGAAAACCCAGTTACTACCCTAAACAGTGACAAACCCCATGGTCTTTCTCCAGCATTTCTGAGAGCTGGGACTACTTCCAAAATCCAAGCACCACACTTGCATACAGCACATACAAATGTTTCATTAGTACCAGGCCGAATTTGGAGGGAAAGGTCCTAAAAAGCACTCTTCCCCAGAAAGACTATATCACATGCCTTAACTGATGTTTAGAATACACTGGTTAAGCTCCTATCTAAACCAGGCAGCTTTTCAAACATCTCCCAGGGAGGCTGCTTTCTCCTTTGCAGTGCCCACTGCCAGAGATGGGAATGTGAAGTTGGAATTGCTGCTGCACAGCAAGGTAGCCCCAGGTACCCCAGCAGGGCCTGGGCTCTGCTTGCAGCCATCCCACAGCTCTGTGCCCCCCACTCTTGCCCCCCATCACCACACCAGGCTTGTGCTGCTCAAGACTCCCACCCAGCTCTTGCTCAAGTCTGTGATATTCCACAGATGTGGAAAGCTGGGTCACATCATTCAACAGCTTTATTATGAGGCTAGGAGCCTTACCTGGCCAAATCATCTGGCATGGTACCTCCAGAAGCCAAAATAACCATTTGTACATGTTAACTTTAAGCATTAAGCTGATTCCAGGCTTAGGCTCAGCATTTAAACAAATTAAAGTTTAAAAAAATTAGCAGTCCTCTGTCACTGTATAACTCCACAACCAGCTTAACAGATTGGAAACATTTTATATTAAAAAAAGGTCATGCATTTAGCATGACAACCTGGATATTAAGTTTCATCACTGTTGGATTTCAAATGACTGAATATAAATCTCCCAAATCAGGCAACATAGAAGTTGATGGGCCCCATCACTGCCAAGCATTTAGTAGCTCCAAATCCTTGCTGAAGTATAAGGGCACTGAAAGATGGCATGCTTATCGAACAATCTACTTTTTTACTCAGCACGAAAGGTTTTTCTTAACAGGTAAAAAAATGAAGCAGAATAAACTTAATCAGCACAGCATTTTGTCTTCTAAAATATGTGAAATTATAACAGCACTTGAAGACCAGAGCGTGGCAAATCCTCATACAAAGTCATTAATTGAACTTTGGTCCTAGGCAGCTGCCTTGCCTACTGATCTGTTTAATACAAACTATAGTTCTTGTCAAGAATGTTCTATTTTTTTTACATATTTAAATCATTAATCGGACAAAGAGTGACTGAGGTGATGGTATCTCAGTAGAAAACCTTTTGGCACCTTGCTCTAGCTTCTCTCCCATCTCCCTCCTTAGAATACAAAAACTCCTAAAAGTAGCTTGTGTTTTTCTGACATACCACCTGTAATTAGTCAGGAGGATGTTCAGGGAGCTTGACACAACTGAAAAAGTTACCTTTTTTTTATTATTTCCTGCTTGTGGTTCCTGGGTAAGAGCCATGCATAACAAACATAAGAACTGCTGACCTCCTGGATGGATTTTATCAACATGAAAGATTCAGGTCCCAAACCTTCCTTACAGCTGAGCTGGTGTAAACATTTAGTGAATGTGTATCTCAAATTTAGAAAAGACTACATGCAAAAAAATCATACACAGATATTGCAGACATACACCAGATCACCCTAACTGAGAACAAAATTCCAGAATAGTAACATCAAGGTTAATTTGGCTTCAGAGCCTTCACATGCAGTGTTGAATCTTTCTTTCACTAGTAGTTCATTCAAACATTCCAAGATTTTATTTTACTGATGGTATTCAGGGTTCTAAAATCAGTCCTGAATAAGTCTTGTGAGTAGGGAGAAGTGATCAATACAAGCAAAATGTTGATCTTGTCTTGAGAGCTACTTGTAGGGGGAATAGGTTGTTGCTGGCCGTGCAGGTATTTCACTGAGCTGAAGAAATCCTCTGTGAGTATCTGACTTAACAACCTTTCTCACCTTGCAGTTTCAAAGGAACTAATTTGGCACACCATAAAATGTTAATTTTCCAGGTGTTTCCTTAGAGGAAAGACATGACTTCTCTTCATTTAAAAAAAAATTCTCAGTCTCCAAATCGTGACCTTTCTTTTTTAATTTAAAAGCGAGGTGGGGAAAGGGGGTGTCACTTACAGTTAGGTAGCAAAGGCAAAGTCACAGATGGGTGACCTTCTCTACACAAAAACCCTAACACTCACACCAAGCAATAAATGATAGGAGCCTTATGAACTCGGGAAAGGGTAATCAAACTGAAGTACAACACCACTTTTATCTAATAGCACCAAGGGTTACAGCACTTCCTTCCGAGCACATGGCAGCTGCAGGTTGGCAGGGGTGAGCTGGCTGTAGGACAGCCTGACCTCAGCCCTGTGTCCCATCTCCCTTCCCAAATGGAAAAAAAGCACATCTTCAAAAATTCCTTCAAAATAAACACAGAGGTTTCAAACAAACCTCTCCCAAGGGTACTTCAGTTGCCAAAATCTCACATTCCATTAACATGTTTCATGTCAAATGCCCCCCAAAGGAAAGTGTCTGCAGAAGTAGTCTCTACTCTCAAAAACTGGAGGTGGGACTTTGAGCAGTATGTCCTTGGCATGTGTAAGTCAGTAAGGTTATTTTGGGTCTGTGCCATTTGCCTCAGAAAACAGTAAGTTATGTCCAATTTTTACTGTTAGTCCTTCTCTCTAAAGAAATAATCCCCCCTTCAAAAAGCTGGTCTTTAGACTTCAAGGCTGACATGTCAGGAAGATGCATGCAAAAAAATTAAGTTGGAGAAAAGACAGAAAAATATGCAGGAGGGAGGGAAGACCAGTGAAAAAACGTAAGAATCACTGCTTGATTATGCCTCTGGGGAAACTGCGCTAGTAAGCACAACAACTCAATGTTACCTATTTGTATCTTACCACATCCATGTCAGCATTCCCTAATTTATTATATACTTTAATAGCCATATTTGTATTAGTTTCTGCTTCACACTGTCAACTTTGCTTGCAAAATGCAGACTACAGCATTTCCCCCGTACATCGGCACCACCAGTAGCCAGAAAACAGAAAACGAATTCTGCGTTTGGAGCATACGGTAGGGCTAACAATTTATATACACCAGAACAAAGGCAGCTGGAGTCCATTTTTATTACCTCTCAAGACAAAACTGCAGATCTTGCTTTGTTATTCATGTGGACAAGATGGCAGGGACGTCGCTAAGGAAACATGACAAGAATGCTACAAGATGCTATCTTACTCTGTTGAGTTTTTCCAGAGGCAAACAAAGTGAATTGTACTTGCAAGGACCACAAGCACTTCAAATTGCTCAAAAAGCCTCAGATCCGGAGGAGCTGGTCCCCTGCACTCTCTGCACATGGCTGACAGGTGCTGCATACACTACAGCAAAGCAGAATCAAGCCTTGAAAGTAATACCTTGAAAGTAATACTCTGGTGAAAGTGAGAGACCGGGGGAAGGGACAGTGAAGGGGGACGTTAAATTCATTGCCACAATAGGCTTCCAGGTATTAAAGCATAGCACAAATACTATGCTTAGTATCACTGTTCAGCTGGTTGCACACCACAGAGGAGGATGGGAGGATCCTTTCCCTCACCAGGTAACAGTGCCCCAGCAAAAACCGACACCAGTGAAAAACTCCACAACAGAAGTCCTTTATTTACCCTTAAAAGAGCTAGAGTAGTCTCTGGGTAACTTCTTTTCTGTTTTGTTTAGTTACTAGACAGGGATCTCTGAATCACTAATACAACATTTAATCTTAGTGGTTAATTTTAAATGCTTCAATTATTGATGTCAACCATTCCCTCAGCTTCTGCACAGGAACAGTCTCTGGTTTTATACAGCACTGTCAGAATGAAGATCACTTAACAAATACCAGCATGGCTTTTGTGACAGGAAAGGTTGCAAGTGGTTGAGGTTTGGAGACCTGTTTCAGCAGGTCAATCAGCTTGAGAGAGAATTAAGTTTTGTAACCTTTAGCAAGGTTATGCTAAGAGGAAACAGGGATGTCCTTTCCCTAAATTCGAGAAACACAAAGTAGGCTACTCTCGCACTCAGAGAAATCCCAGGCCAGCCATTTCTGTAAATTTTTGATGCAAAAATCAGTCGCCTTCCTTCCTCTCAAAGCCTTACAGATGTGCCTGCAGTCTATTCCTGGGTTTCCAAGCACTCTTCACTTCTGGGTGTGCAAAAGTGGAGAGCCTTCCAACCCAGCCCTGCATTTCTTAGACACTCAAAAGTCTCTATAACCCTAAGCCACCAGCTCCCAAGTCCTACCTCTCCTGAAGAACAGAAAGGGTTGTGGTTTTTTCTACTAAGCTGAAAAATCTGTTTAGTATAATCCCCCTCCAGAGGCTCACTTGCTGGTGGTCATCATCAAATTTTAACATTGAGCCTCTTGAGGTCCCCAGGCAGCTGCAGAGTCACATTAGCTTAATTCTGTAGATGGAGAGCAGAGGCAAAGATGCTTACCTCCACATGAGCAGGGAGTCCAACTGAAACAGCCAAGCCACAACACAAATATTTTGACACATACCCTCAACGCTGCTTCTTTCCGTGACCACAACCTAATCCCTCTTCATTACAGAGGCATGGAGGAAACAAAATGTCACAATACATTTAAGCCTCCATAGAAGTAAAGGACAAAGACCCCTGTGGCTCGGTGTGCAATAGCAACCAGTACTACTTTCCACAGTCCACTTGCAAGAAACCACTTCTGCAACCAATTTAATGTCTCAAATTTGCCTCTGCATTTAATCGATCACTGAAGCACTGATCATGCTGGGACAATCAGATGATGTTATCAATTTCACTGCTAATGAGCGCCGAGGAACATAATAGCTTTCAGTAAGTATATATGAGTGTTAGGTGCTGTTTACACACACTTCACGGAGAACAGTTGCATATCCTTCCCTCAGAGGCAGATACCTGTGTCCAGAAATGACAACAGGTATCAGCAGGTCCTCTGAATGTTATGATTTCCTGAAGCTAGTTCAGCCATCCCTCTAAACTACGAGAAGCACCACTGTTAGCAGGGTAGGCACATTGCTGGAAAAACTACATAGGCAAGATCCAAATGTGGGTACTGGGGCTGCCCCAGAATAAAAAAATCTCTGAAGTGAGATGAGAATTAGGCTTCTAAGTGAAGTTAACTACCTTGGGGCATTTGATTCAGCAATGTGCAACAGCAAGATAAAAGTAAGAATTTAAGAACATGTTGGTATCCTGCTTTTGAAGTGTATTTGTGCATTCAGCTAGCAAAGGTAATGGTAGGTGATTTTAGAAGGTTGCACTTGAATTCCTACTCACGATTCAAATGCAATTCATTCGAAAAAAAATTTTTAAAAACATTTTAACATGCTCTAAAGGCCTGTTCCTAGTCCCGTTGAAGTCTGGGGAAATTTTGCCAACCATGTCACAAGAACAGATGAACTGGAAAGGAGAAGGCACGAAGTTAGATGTCTGTAATCCTGCCACCTTCTCCTGCATTACTGCCCAAGGAAGCACACACTGCACAAGACAACAGGACAGCATGACACAATATTCCCCTCACTAGGAAGGGGGCTGCATCCATGAGTCAGTGGCAGAAGGCAAAGTCCCAAATGTAGGTTTGTCCCTCACTAGTAGGTTTGTGGCTATAATCTACGCGGAATCACTCCCTACTAGAAAATCGAAACAAGGTTAAGGCATCCTGCGACATTCTCTTAGACAGCCCCAATGTAACCACACCCTCTCATGTGAGACAGTATCTGAGACCTTACCTTACAGAAAGGAGTAATCTTCACAACAGAAAGCAATGAGAACTGTGCTCCTTCCAGAGAGACCTTGACAGGCTTGAGGGGTGGACCTGAGAAAACTTAATGAAGTTCAACAAGAGCAAGTTCAAGGTTCTGCCCCTGGGTCAAGGCAATCCCAAGCACAAATACAGGCTGGGTGGAGAATGGACTGAGCGCAGCTCTGAGGAGAAGGACTCAGGGGTGCTGTTGGACAAAAAGCTTGACATGAGCCAGCAGTGTGCACTTGTAGCCCAGAAAGCCAGTGGAATCCTGGGCTGCATCCAAAGCAGGGTGGACAGCAGGTCCAGGGGGGTGATTCTGCCCTTCTACTCCACTCTGGTGACACCCCACCTGGAGAGCTGCATCCAGTTATGGGGCCCCCAACATGAGAAGGGCTGGACCTGCTGGAGTGAGTCCAAAGGCCATGAAGATGATCAGAGGGCTGGAACACCATGCCTGAAGACAAGCTGAAAGAGTTGAGGCTGTTGACCTTGGAGAAGAGAAGACTCTGGGAAGACCTTGTAGGGTCTTCCAGTTCCTAAAGGGACCCTACAAGAAAACTGGTGATGGACATTTTAAAAGGGCATGTAGTGATAGGACATGGGGGAATGGCTTTAAAGTGAAAGAGGTGAAAAAACTCTTTACTGTGAGGGTGGTGAGGCACTGCAACAGATTGCCCAGGGGAGTGGACACCCCACCCCTGGAAGTGTTCATGGCTGGGTTGGAAGGGGCTTTAAGCAACCTGGTTCAGCAGAAGGTGTTGCTGCCCATGGCAGGAGAGGTGGAACTAGATGATCTTTAAGGTCCCTTCCAACCCAAACCATTCTATGATTCTCCCCAAAGAAAAGAAAGACACAGAGATGAACAAATCCATCCACACAGCAAGCCTTTGGAAGTCACAGAGCTGAAAACACATTTCTTTTGCCCCTCCTAATACCTTAACTTACAAGAAGCTGAGTGGCAGTTTCCAGGAAGGAAGGGATAAAAAAGAAAAAAAACACCTGATGTCCCTGTCAGTAAATGCCCATTACTCTTGTTTCTGAAGCTACCAGAAGGAAAATTTTATTTATAAAAATCAATACTGTCCACATCCTTCCCAGTGTAAAAGGCTATGTGCTTTCTTGCTCTAAATATGAAAACGTTCTCTATCCTTGTGTGATCCCACAGACTGAAGGGAAATGCACCATTTGATGTAAATCATCAGAAGGAAACACAAATGGTCCCTGTGGAGAGATAACCCCTTCTTCTATCTGCATCTGTCAAGTTTGGCTCATGACAGAATTATGACCCCAAAATAACATTTTAATAAGTGTTTACATGCTACCACTCCCCAAAGACTATGCTGATAAAATTCTGCCTCAGAACTAATTATGCTTCAAGACAAGGCTACCCTCAGTGGATGCAGCAGCGAGAAACAGGACAGAGATAGATCCGTCCTTGGCAAGCACTGGGCTCCTCCTTGTGGATGTCTTTGCAAAATTGCATGCTTTGCAAATATTCCTGTGAAAGGAAGGAAGAAAGAAGCTCAATTCATGTTTCAACATGCCTGGAATTTCCAGTGCCGATGTTAGTTATATTAAAAACATGAGAATATATTAACATGCATCCCCTTCTCCTTCCACCCTTCACCCCGATGGGACAAAGAGAGACAGATAAGCTGGCTGATCTCCTTGGAATCTCTCCTTGCTGTGGTGTTCAGGATCAGAGCATTGGAAAGGTAACACCACAGCAGCCATTTGACAGACCCCTTCCAACCCTACCAATTCTGTGATTCTGTGATTATCATCTTGTGCTATGAAGTGGACAAGACCAAATATTGTCATTGCAGGTGTACAGGTGAGAAAACACATGCCAACACACACCTGAAGACCTGAGGGAGATAAAACATCTTGGTGTTCCACATTCCCTCCTATACATTTCAGATCAGTTTCTATCTGCCCCAGACCATGAGAGCAGCAAGGAAACAGAACAAAAGTGAATGGTGATTTAAAATCTTGCCCTTTTCATCTCAATGCCAAAAAAAAAAAAAAAAAAA